>OX578149.1:1200000-1800000 GCA_951213105.1 Amaurobius ferox | reverse complement strand
TATTTTTTTTAAATGTACGATATTTTCTGAACAAATGGGAAATTAAGGGTACGATTTAATGGAGTTAATTTTTTTAAATTGTATTCATTAAAGTGTAATGAAACAGTTAGTGTTTTTAATTGTTTAACTAAAACATTTCATTAACAACAACAAAAAAATCAATAAACCAGAACGAGACTTTAAACTTACCACAACGGAACATTCGATATTCCAAGGTGAATCCTACAATTTTAGGATTCAGTGTATTGCACGATATCTACTGAACGAATAGACAACTTATCTAAGAGAAGTTTTCATTATAAATTGCAAGAGGATATTATAGTACATTAAAAAATGTGTGTTGTGTTCGAAAAAGGAGGAATTGCTTAGTACAATTCCTCCTTTGATGTTCCGACAGACCCCAGAACTGTCGCATTCTATCATGGCACTTTTTAGAGCTGTGTTTCCCCAACCACTGCGAAATAATTTTTCTTAAATGGTGATATATAGTAGTTTAAAAATAAACATGAGTTTCAGATTGAAATACTTCCAAAAAATTATTTTTTTCTAAATATGTTCATGGTAAGACCATTTCTTCCTAAAGAATTTTAAAATAAATTGTAGTTTTGAAAAAACGTTAAAGACGTGCTTGATATCTCATTGCATGCAAATAGAAATATTGTAGTTGGAGATACATCATGGAAACCATAGATTTCTATAGACACAACCAAAGGTGTGGAATTTTTGTTTGGAAAAATCTGCTGTGAAAAAAGAATATGTATTTACATAAGCATAAGAATGCATATGTTGTTGTTGAGACCCAGACCGTCCGACCTACCAGAAAGGTGTAAGGTAACTGTTTGGACGGCCGGGAAGTGCCACCCAATTTAGACCGGAACCCAGTGGGGGAGGCATCAACAGGGACCGTACCCTCCTTCCCCTACCACCAACCTCTAGGAAAGACATATGGACCCACATGTTTAACGTGATCGTACTCCGCATGAACACGGCGGCAGTTGTGGCAGCGTGCAAATCCAGCGCGCAAACCACCGGGCTACCGCGCCCGAAATGTGGCAACAGCACGCGGTGTTCCCAGGTGGTCACCCACCCAAGTACTAACCACGCCCGATGCTGCCTGACTTCGGTGATCTAACGATAACCGGTGTTTTCAGCACGGTACGGCCGCTGGCTGCATATATTGTATAAATACAAAACTCTCTCTGTACATTGTATACTAACATCCATTGAAAGAATCATTAAATAATAATATTATTGAACCTGAAAGACTTTATTTTCAAAACTGATACACATTTTAACGAGGAAAACGCCTTATCAGCATGTGAATCCAGCAGTTGATCGCCTACGCATCGTTATCGCACGAATGTACACAACGCAGTATGATGCAAGAAGTTCCCACTCATTGTTTATTTAGGCTGAAAGAAGAGATTGTGAAATGAATGCATGTTGGGCACCAATAGAATCTGAAAAATTGCATGCTGCTGCGTTTAGCGTATTTTAAAGACAATTCTAAATATTTTTCACGCGGGTTTCAAGACTTTATAGTGTTTATATCCATTCTACTTTCAAAAGTTTGACCCATTTAGAAATATATAAAGTCTTACCAATTTAATAATAAGGCATATAAAAATACTGAACATTTCCATTCTTCCAAATAAACATATTATTCTATTTATAGAATTTGAAAAATAAAAGTTGTTTCCTTCTATACCAACACCATGCTAAGTGAAAAAATCCAATGTTTTTTTTTTAATCTAAAATATAAAACTTTCCCCTCTACCCTCCTAATAAAAACACTGAATAAAAATACTGAAAGTAAAAAAAAAATATTTATTTCCAAACACACATATGGAATTTTACAATAAAGAAAATTAAAAGTAAAAAGGAAGAAATATTTACATTATGTACAGCTGCGGAAAAAAAAAGCCCACCCTCTGTTAATCGAGCATTGTTCATCGTAGAGAAAATTGAAAGATACCATTCGATTAGAAATAACATCCTCTACAAATGAATGTGCGTAAAATTTCCATAAGGGGCCGTCTTCATATCTAAACGCGCACAAACTTTGAAATTTCCAATAGCAACACCCAATTTTGACGTCTCCCACAAGTTCTGGACCCCCAAATGAGTCCAAATTCAAATTTTCACGACGTTTCTATCTTTATATCTGAAGATTTCAATATTCCGGAATGTGCAATTTTCGGGGATCAGCTCCCTATTGAAAAGCGCAATTTGAAAGGCGATGTTTCGTTGATTGACTACAGCACTGTTGTAAATTATTGAACTATCCTCTTGACATTCAGCATTATGGCTTACCTCACAGCCAAATTAGGCCGCAGGTTCGATTCCTGCATGAGAGGGTGAGCATTTTCATGGCTGGGTGTGTGTGTGTGTGTTACTAAGGCAGTAGTCCTGTAATGGGTAAGATTATGTGAGACTCAAATAGGACACATTAGGGGTAAAAAGTCGTACTGGGTACGTTGCTAAACACTAATGGGGCATACGGCATACGTGCCAGGGTCAATAAAAGAAAGAAGAAATGAAGAATGAAATGTTTATTTTCAAATGTTATCTTATAATGTTGTTCCAAAAACAATTTATGAGACTAAGAAATATCTGCAGATCATGCGACAAAACAACTCCGTTGGAATTTGGTGGCGAATTTAAAAGTATCAATCACTGCTTCAAGTCTTGTTGGTGCTTAATATCACATAATTTTATAATTTGTTATTGTTTAATATAAATATTTTTTATTATAAATTATCACATTTTGTGGGCGATTATAACTCGCAGTAGCTCGGGAACTATTAATCGACAATAACATAAGTAGATACCATTTATAACAATACAAGTTTTCACCCTTCAATACAGTAGCAGAATTACGTTGATTAGGTTGCAGCTATACAATGCTGGCTCATTTTGCGTATTCTGGTAGAAATTAAATAAAAATACCATTCGTGTAAAAAAGCCTCTTCACCAAGAGATCTTTCCGAAAAAGGTTATAAAATAGGCCGAAACTCTGCGGATCCTGATGGCGAGAACCATTTGGAGATGCTTTTTTACCGTAGTGTTTTGGCGAAAAAAAGAACTTTCACCGATTTCACATATTTTGCTTTCATACATTTGTTTAGCATAAAACATTTCGAAAGAAAGCCAAGCGCTATTTTAAATAAAGGCTAGTCAAAATCCTTAGGAAATTAAGGAAATCAAGATTTGGGGAAAAGATGGGAATAAGAGGGAAAATGCTTTGAAAGTATTAAAGAAATTTCAGCCTATCATTTCCCCAATGGTTGGTGAATTGAAAGAAGATTAGGAAAGGAACTGAAAGATTGCTGTTCATGAAGTACAGACGGCTTTGCAAAACATGAAAGCGGCTAAGGTCTCTGGACCGGATGGTTTACCGTTAGAAGTCGATTTGGAAGACGGCAACTGTTCTATTAAGGAAAAACAAATGCTAAACCGAATGCATATCGTCTTCTTTCGGTTTGGGGGAAATCTATGACAGGATTGTTTAGTTTACGAAATGGAAGCAACTGCTTTCCTATAAGATTCGGGTTCCGGAAAGGTGGAGCCACGCATCGAGGAAACTGACAAATTACAACACTCGTTAAAAGTGACATTGAAACACCATGAAGGAATGAACGTAGCCATATGTAAATGATTGAGTTTCCGTACGCATCGGGTCACGTGATGCCCAGTGCTAAAGACCGGCAGACATCGCGTCCCGTAAATGCTATCAGCGACGATTTGCAGCAGCCGAACTTTCGGAAATGTGAATGAGCGATACCTCAAAGACGTCAGCGCGCTGTATACCAGCAGTTAACGGCTGGAGACCGTATCCTGGAGCTGCGTGACGTGGGTTTGTCGATGGGTGCAATTGACACGAGTGTTGGGCACGACAGAGTACCTTCCAGCTATGTGTGACACGATGGACGCAGGAACATCAGAGAACACGCTGACGAGGGAGTGGATCGAGCAGGCGCACGACACAGCGTACAGACCAGCAAATTCGCCGAACGGCTCGTCGAGACCCGTTCGAAACGGCAAGTGATATTCGAAACGGCCTGCCACCATCAACGTTTGCACCTGCGTGCACATAAACCATTCGCAACAGGTTGCATGAAGTATAATGGCAGTCAACCACTGGGGTGCCATTAATCTCTCGACACAGGGATACACGTCTGGCGTGGTCATCGCAACTGGACCAATGCATGGCATTGGGTATTGTTTACGAATGAATCTCGCTTCTATCTGTGGAGGAATGACAGCTGTGGGGGGCTTCCCGGGAACGCCACTTGCCAGCCCATATCAGCGAGGGTCGTCCTGGCCCCACACCGGGCATCATGGTTTGGGACGGTAACATGTTCGATTAGCCGGACAGCTTTGGTGCACATTGCAGGTAATCTGATAGCGGACCGGTACGTTACACAAGTTGCTATGGCCACTGGTGCAGGCCATCTTCGGCACGGTGTTCCAACAAGACAATATCACAGCGAACTCGCAACAGTCTGAACGGAATTCACATCCTTTCCTGGCCGGCAGCCTCGTCGGATCTTTCTCCCATTGAACACGTGTGGGCCTTCATCGGACGTCAAGTGCACCACCAGTACATACCGTAGATCAGTGCACGCTGCTTAGCAAGGATTACCTCAGGCAACCATTAATAGCCTCATCGATAGTATGCCTCGCTGTTCAGCTGCCCGTGGGGGCCACCGGCCCGGCTCTAGGTTTTTTGCCGCCCCAAGCAGAAAGCAATGTGGCCGCCCCAACCTGAAATTCATTTTTCTGTTAACCTTTATAAATGCAATAGAATAGAGAAACACTGCTAAATCGCCACTTTTTAGTCAATTTTGTTCCAAATGTTTCTCAAGTGAATGGATCTGTCGTGGGATTAAATAGTTGGATTTTTTCCGTTTTAAATTTTAAAAAATGTGCAATATCTGAAGAATGAAATATGTTTGCATCATATAAATGATGTTATTCAATTTTAGATTTAAAAAAATCTGTTGTCTACTACATGCCTTTCCCTTTCCATATATATTAATAAATTTTATTATTAAAAGCTTTTATTTAATTCATCATGAATGATGTGTGTGCGTCTGTTCCAACTTCTTTGATGACATTTCAACATACTTTCCTACGTCCTAGAGAGCTGAAATTTGATACACAGTGTAGTCTAGTAGAACATTTTAATCTTTTAAAGTTTGTTACATCCTCAAAAAATAGAACTGGAATTTTTTTCTACGAAATTGTCTGCAGAATCCCATTGTAAGATAGTCAAAAAAAGACTAGAGGGGCTGTATCGAAGATAAGTTCGCAACGTAGAATACCTCTTATCGCACGGGTGTTTGTAAATGAAGCAAATGTTTACATAAACATTTCATTTATTTCTACAAACTGCCAACAGTGGTCTAATAAGTTACAAAGTTAATTATTACGAAATGTTAATTAAGTACCACAATTAAAGAAATAAAACGTAGCAATTTGATTATTGCTTGATAATCTTTATTTTATCTCACATTCCTCTCTTGAGCGCGTCACCCCTCACAACACGCGTACATTCTCAGCCTAACACTTGATACCACTGTCGTCCCTCTCCGACTATTACACGCCAAGCTATAAACCCGGCCGCCCAAATTGCTGCTCTCAGTCTTCGGATGAGTCGGTCGGCCTGGACTTTCAACGCCAAGCTATAATCTTTCAAAATCTCACTCTTTTTCGTCATACCCGATTTGCCAACATAGCCCCCATACCAGGTGGCGACAAAGACGTTATCCTGCATCCATCAAAAGAGTGCAATATTCAGCATATATATATATATATATTCAGCATCACTATATATATATATATATATATATATATATATAA
Source organism: Amaurobius ferox (assembly GCA_951213105.1). Lineage (NCBI taxonomy): Eukaryota > Metazoa > Arthropoda > Arachnida > Araneae > Amaurobiidae > Amaurobius > Amaurobius ferox. Next base: position 1,794,135 of record OX578149.1, on the reverse strand, counting down.
CACTGCCAAGTTTAACTGTTTATATTAAGTTCAATGTTTTTTGTACTTTGCCGTAGAAGTAAAATGATTTTTTTTTACTTAAAATTCTTATTTTTCAGGTATTCTTATGATTTGCCTCCATTGAAACTATTACGAATAAAATATTTTAGCCAAAAATCGAAGTTTCTATATTTATTCGTTTTTGGAAAACAATTATGTAAATTAAAGTTTTCTTATAACTAGATATGGCTGAAAGTCAATAGGATTTTATTAATACCGATTTGGTATGCTTCTATTATGTAATTCGCTTCATTATTTCGACATATGTACTTCTTCCTGTAGGAAAGTAAAATTTTCTAATATCTCTAGAACGACTAGTGATAACTACTAAACGATGTTATCCATTTCTTTCTGGTTAGAAGTACCTGTGGGACGTGGAAATTTTAGATGTGATGCTTAAGTTTCAATTAAACATTATAATTAACATTAATTATATGGCCGTTAAAACACATTAGTGGAATTAACATTTAAACGTACATCGCTCGTTGTTGTGCCGCAATAACCCTCCAATTATTTTTACCTTTTGTGTAAGTCCTGAAAAGAACTATTAATTAATATTAAAAAGATTAGACTATTTAAAACTTAAACAATATCATTTATTAACAACATCAATTTATCACTAACAACAATTTATCATAACTATCAACTATCATTTAATTACTCTAGTTATGGGGGATATGTGACCAGTTAGTTAGATTTCTAAAGTGTCTAGGACCGGGGAAATGAGCACATACCTTACAGTTTAATCTTTGGCTCATCACGCTGAGGCTTGCATCCGTCTTATCGCTGACTGTACGACCACAACTCTTTCGTGTGTGGCTTGCATCTCGTACTTATGGTCAACTGCCAAAACCTGCTGCGACAACACCTCGAATGAAACTTCTTTCTTGTCAGACTTCCTTCTGCAACATAATACGTATATATGAATATGCATAAGTTCTTTTACAACCACATTCCAGTGCCTTCTCCCATTTGGCATCGAAGTGTCTTGGTTCCTTCGGCGGGGGGAGGTAGCTCCACCCTTCTTCTCCTCGCTGCTCATTGGTTCTTCTGAACCCATCACTTGACATTTATCAAGGCCCCTTTGGCATGGGACACTCAAATTTATTGTATTTGACCTAAAAGTTCACGTTGTTGTAAACACCGGCGCCAGCCAGACTCGAGCTTTGTCAGCCGTTCTATGTACCATAAATACAGCAATAAACATGCCTCATGTGAGGACATATTCTGGCCTCATAGTACCTACAAATCATTTACTCCTTTAACAATAGTGAGTAGTATATATAATGTAATAAAAAAGTCTATTTTAAATCAAAAACGTGCAATACCTCAAAACACACATTTTATCGTTCTGTAAATGATGTCATTTAAAAAATGAAATATTACATATAAAATTAATATTTTTGTAACAAATTTTAATATAATCATTTAAAAAAAATTTTTTTAATTTTCGAAATAAGAAAATTTGAAGATCCTGGCCTTCAAGAAAATTAAGAAGCTGAAAATTATTGATTGTATACCAAATATATTTTGATTTGTTTAATTTGTTTGATATATATACCGCTGTATGTGGAAAAATAAAAAATTTAATGAGAACTTCTAAACCATGGTATTCATTTATTTCTTGTTTAAAGTAATTGCAAAATATGTAATAACTTAATAATATTAAGTGCATTTCATTTTTTTTTTATTTTTTCTGTTTCAAATAAAACTTGCAAAATATCTCGAAAACGGTGCATATTAGCGTTCTATATAAATGATGATATTCGCTTTTAAGTGAAAATTCAATTAACATATATATTTTTATGACATTTTTAAATATTTTAATTTTCACGTTCATCTTATTTTTTATTTTAAATGTTCGAAAAATTAATGGCTTTCTTCTGCCACATTCACCCGAAAATTAATGAATCTCTGATATTTATTGAAGAAGTATTACCGAATTGCATTCTATTTTATTGATTTGTTAGAGAGATATCATTGCTAAAGACTCTGTTTCTCCCAGAAATACATCGGAGGGGGCTCAGCCCTTTCGGTAACCCCTCACTCCCAGATGCATTTTATGTTACCGGACCAAATGCTAAAAAATTCAGGCACTCACAAAATACTTTTGTGAATTTTAACCTAGTTTCCACTTCTTATGTGGCAGCATTTAGATTATTATTATCATTTTATTTCGCTATTGACTATTTTCAGAATGAAATTTTATAGCTATAATTCAATTTACATTCTTTTAAAATCTTTTCATCCTCTTATTTAGCCGGAGCAAGTTTTTCTTGCAATTTTTGAATAAGTATTTGCTATATATATATATATATATAGTCATTACTTCCATATATGTATATATATAGTAATTACTTTTATATAGTAGTTAGTTAAAATTATATTAGATAATTTGCCCCCTTTGAGGTTCTATTTTCTCCCCAGACAAAAAGTCCTGAAAGAAACACTGCATAGATAGGTAGACATCATTGAAAATAGGGTTGATTAGTATTCAAGGATGCTCAACACTGGTACATTTATCAAAATCCAAGCGTCCGGTTTTTGTGACCCCCATCACAATACATTTCCCTTCCTATGTGTTGCAGGAAAAGAGATTAGATATAAAAAGGACATTTTTGTAACGCTTGTTCTGATATTTATTATACTTCCCTCGCTAAATAGAAGTAAGTATTCGCACACATCTTTTTAAAAATTTATACGTTTTCGAAGGGACTGATTAACACAAAATAAATATTTAATTTTTTGTTGTCGATCGGTCTCTCGGTCATATCGTTAAATCGAGGTACCCTGCTGTTCTCCGAAACTATTGAACCAAATGCATTCAGATTTTAAACAGTTACTCGATCCAGTGAATAACGGCACAATTTATTATTATTATTTTTTTATTTTTCATTAGTGATTCGCAATTTGAGCAAATGTCGTTTCCGCAACATTACAATACTACTACTCAACCGACTGAAATAAAATTTTGTACGAATATGGCTTTAGTTATATGCTTGAAAAAATATTCTAAGAGGTCATTTCTGTACACCACACTTCAAGCATAATATAAAAAAATATATAAGAAAATTACATGTACTTTCCTTATGCTTAAAATGCAAAATTTTAAAGTTCCAATTAAATAGTAACATAATTTCAATTATACTCAAAAGTTGAAATAATTCAGGAAGTTTAAGAAATTTACAGTATTTTTTTTTTTTACTTTTTATTTACCAGAAAGAACAAAAAATTCTTTGAGGTTCATCCTATTTTTTCTGATGACTTAAAATAAAAAATAAAAATAAGAAAGTTTGGAGGTCTACATGTGAGACAGTTGGTTTAAAAAAAATTTCGATGGATTTCCAATTAATTTTAATAACTAAATTCTTTCCTATTAACTTTCGTTATAAATACTCAAATGCCAAAGAATGTTATATTCTATTGAATTCTTATTCCATAACTTAAACGCAGAATATAATATATGTAAATAACATTTTTATGATCCGATATAATTCGTTTAAAGAATTCAAGTTTATAAAATAACGGGGGTTTTAAAGCGGCGTGATGGGAATATGTTGAATATTGTCTTCGTTTTTAAATTACTTCATTCTTATTACAGTAGTTACTTTTCAAATTAAACGCAGCTTTAGCTGAAATCCTGATAACCAAAAATTTGAATCATTCGAAAAAGTAGAAATTGCCCGTAAGTAATAAAGTTTAATTCAAGAAAAAATAAATACAGTATTAAGAAGAGAAACGCACACAGAAAAGAAATCTAAAAATTGAGCAAAACGAGAAACAATTTTCAAGAACTTTCAAGGAGCTAAATTTAATATAACATCCTAGGAGCAAACAAACACTGATCCGTGAGTAGAATTTAAAATATTTTTTAGCTAAAAAGTCACTCAACAGATGCTGTATATATATAAGTCGTTATAACGAAAACTATCATTACCTTTAAATTAAATTATATACCGATTTTACACCTGGAATTTAAAATAATCTGAATCCTCTTGATAGGATGGGGCGGGGGGGGGGGGGGGGTCTAATATGTTATAGTTAATAGAAACAGTTTTAAACAATCATAAAATAATTATATCTTGCTTACCTTAAATTTTATGCAAAATGCTAGATGAATATTTTAGATAATATAAAGTTCAACTGTATAACATTTAGAAAGAAAAACGATGAACTATTATTTGCGGCAAGAAAAATGATGCTTTACATTTCTCACTAAAACACACTGGACTGATTCACCCCAGAACAAATCCCGCGCTGAACAAAATGATTGATAAACACATGCTTCACAGCCGATGGGGTTGTGTATGACCCTTCGAGGAGCAATCAAGATTGATTGATCAAGTGATTCTAGCTTTTTGGTATGACCATAAATTCTACAATGGTCCACCGATGTCTTTTAAGAGCTGTCCTCGTCTAGTTTTCTAATTACTTTCAATGCGTATCGACCTGTTCAAACCTGTTTCGGTGAAAGAAGTCCTTTATTTATGAGTTTGGGTGATTGGGGGAGATGATTTCCGGGTTTAGAGCGTAGGAGAATAATTAACAAAGGATGGGTATCCTGGTACGACAATTCTGAGTGGAATCCTGTCGTTTTAAGCAAAGTGCCCTCTCTCATCGGATTTTTACATGAAATAGCTAACAAAAACCAGTTTCACATTATAGCTTTTGCAGTTCACAGATAATGGTCAATATGCCGCCCTAGACGTACTGTCGATGGCTGTACTGGACGCCCGGTGCGCTAAAGTAATTAGTTGTTGCAAGATACAAACTGGAAGCAATCACACTTAGCCCCCTGGTCCTCTTTTTCCAAGGGGAGAATGAATGACAGCCGTTTTCACTCTTATCTGGGACCAAATGTTTAAAAATTCAGTGTTTTTGTTTACTTTTTAACGCATGCAACTGCCCTTGTAAATTCGGTTGCTTGCGCCCCAGAACTTTTTTATTTAAGACCTAGAACTTTTTTTTATTTAAGACATTTTTTGTTTATTAAGTTTTTTTTTTATTTAAGTTGACTGAAATGCCGCCCCAAGCAAGTGCTTGTTTTGAGGCCGGCATCCTTTACCGAAAAAACAGGTTTCTTTTGCACATCTTAGTTTATTCTTTTAATCATTTGCATATGACTCTCTCTTCTACCGATACTGCGACTTGCATATGACAACGTGCATTTCTTCATGGTGTTGCCATTTCACTTTTGATGAGTGTAAAAGAGAAAGATCGCATTTCGCAGTGATATCCTTCAATAGAAATTGAACTCAGTGAGTTGGAATAAAATGAAAAATGGGATCAGGGGAAAATTATATAAAATATTTGCCGATTTGCTTAGAGACGGGTATTTTGTATACAACATACCTGCCTCTAAGACGAATTTGAAGTTAAAAAGAGTATAATCGGAGATTGCCACAGATTTAGAACCTATTCTGGAACGCAACGGTTCGAATCACGGCAACCACAGTGATAAGTGGTTTGTTTGCCATGGTTGCCCTTCTGTAGGAAACCACCAAGTCAAGAACTTTTTGTGCATTGGATGATGACTTCCTATGTATAGTAAAAGGTGATCATAAAACAAATTGGAATAAATCACCGTGTCCACTCATAATTGTGCATCTATGAGTGGACACACACAGGAGTTTTTAAATTAAAGTATAGATAAGCCTCAATTCATGGTAGTGCCGTTAAAGACTGATTTAAAGACAATTTCAGAATAAGTATTGCATTTAGAATTGCCAAGAAATTTAAATATTTAGGAATCATGTTAGATCCCTACTTAAATTATAATCTATACATTTAAAGAGTATTGAAATCTTTTACTTTACAAATAAAATTCGTAATTCGGAAGCGAGCCGGGGATTCAAGGAAGCCAATTTATTTAAGAGCTGTTGAAAAGATTCCATTTTATTGCAGTGAGATTTGATTTCGTAAAATGCATGAAGAAAAATCTATACCGGAAAGTTTCATGAAGAAAAATCTATGAATAATACCTGAAAGCTTTCATGAAGAAAAATCTATGAATAATACCTGAAAGCTTTCATGAAGAAATAAATCCCCACGAATAAAGGATTAAAAGTTTAAGCCGATGAACGCAGAATCCGAAGAGAAGCAGCAACTTTTGCGAGGTTTAATGATAGATTATCGGATAATACAACAGTCTGTTTGCAATTAGATTGTGAAGAATGGGGAAAGCGAACAATGCAGGATTCACAAAAGGGACAGCAACACTCAGTTCAAGATTAAGAGAGTTTGAATATGCGAACCTTTTCCTATTGTAGATACTAAAAGATACCATTCCATTCATGTCAGGGCACGGTGTGGACAAGATATTGAAAAGGGTCTGCTAATCACTGCGAAAGATACAGGAAGAGCAACTGAATTACGAAAATATTAAAAGCTATCAGTAAGTTGGGATGGCAAAAGTCTCATCCGTATCAAATTTTAAGAACGACACTTCAATAAAAACAATGTATGTTTTCATGTGTATGTATAAATGAATAATATAATGTGAAAATGATAAATAATTGATTTAAAGCATGCATTTTGTAAATAGAAATAGATGTCTGTACAAAGATGTTTGTTAATCTTTATGTGCATTATTTGCTGGAAAAGGTTGCTTCCTTATCCCATAAAATGGCTCATTGCTCGGCTGGTTCAGTCTCTCGTTTAGGGCCCTCTGGATTGGACAATAGACCAATTGTGTAATAAACCAATTGTGTAATAGACCTCCAAATAAGAGTAACTCTGATAATATATGCAAATATCGCCCGTGGCACCCCAATAGATACTCCTAAAAGCGATCTCTATTTGGCCGATCCATAATAAAGATAAAGGCGCCGAGATGCTGCGTATTAAATTATAATTCGCTTCGAGGTATTTGGTCCAAGGTATGGGGACGAGGAAAAAGCCCGCTTTATTGCCAGGACTTTTCCATGATTGCATTTTACATTGTGAAAGGAATGCTTTGCAGAGATTCCAGACGAATATTTGAAATGACCTTCTTATTACATTATATGAAACTGAATTCCATACGTAAATTGTAAATTCAAAAACACTCCCAACGATCCAATAATTATTGTCCGTTTCTCTTCATTTAATAATAACTCTGGGAGTCTCATTTTAATCAGCGTGTGACTCTTACAACGCGTCCATTTTCAAGAAAAGGTTCGTCACTGCAATCGATCTGAAGGGCGATCGGACGAGTGGGGCGTCCACGAGTTTCTTCTCAGCGAAAAGTGTTTGGAAACTCTAATAAATCTTCTCACTGCCGAGGCTGAACAGCTTCGGGTCATGGAGTCAGTGACTCGAAAACGATGGTCAAAACAATTCGACTTTTAACAACGATTGGAATCCGCAGATAGATGAAACAAAACTGCAGAAACCGTTTTGGAGGCGATTTCAAAACACAGATACTGCGTAACAGCTAAAACGAACGGAGCGTTTGTGCCGCTTTAATAGGACTTGAACCCTAATAGAAGGTAGGGATGATTCGAAGTTTATGGGAGAGTGTTTCGTTTTATCCTCTTTTTTTAAATAACATTTTATACGCTTCCCAAAGTCGCGACGAGTTTTATTTTATTCAGGATCAATGAATGAATCGGGGAAAAGTTCCCGATTCTTTGACGAGGCGAATGGAACGATAAAGGAAAGGTTCGATTGGGGCCAAGTCGGCATTTCGGGACAGGTCGTAAAAAATAAACATTTTATCGAATCTTTAAGGTGTCTTTCATTTATAATGAGGGGGCTATAGGCAAGCACAGTATGGGGTCTTTGCAGAGACCTACAAAGTTCTTGCCATTCGCTGGGATTCTTCGGCTCAAACTTTGAACGGATCATGTGTCTCGTGAAAGAATCTACCTTTTTTAATTTAACACGTTAATGGACGAAAGAAATGGGACTCGTTCGAACTTTGAGGCCCGTATAAAAAGTTTCATTTCGCATCATTTAGAAAGATGCACTTTTTGGATTAAAACTGTTATATGTAAGATCCTGTTTCCAATCTTAAATCGCAATACAGGACAGCGAAAGGATTTGATCGTGCCGAACATCGCAACTCGACTTTTCGCAGGATCGAGCCATTTCGGGACCGCTAGAATACGAAAAAACTATTTTGAGCATGACGTCTGTCCGTGCGATCCACAAATAACTTAAAAAGTAATCAATTTTAAAATTTAGTAGGATTGCCCCGATGTTGATTAGACAAAATAAATAATCCGGGAAAAAGAATTTGTTTTTTATTATAAAACGACTCGCCAAAATCGTTACATCTAAAATAAAAGACTGCGTATGCTCAAAGGCATCCATTCAACGCTTGTTTGACGTTCTCTCATATATGTCTTAGTTTTTGCGATACACCACCTTTAAAAATGAGTCCAGTGAGAACGAAAATGGAATTAAAAGCGTTTCAAATAATGATGGCCGTTGCCATTCAACTCAACAGAATGAACGATTGAAGACAAAGAGAACGTACCAGGAAAGTCACGTGCTGCCCACGTCGGATTTTTTAAAAATATTTTTGTAACTGTAAGCGCCACACACTTTAAACTCGGGATATTAATATAGAGGTCGTTAAAGGGCGCCCTGTGTTAAGGGGCAATGTGGGAAATGGCAGAGCAGCTAGAAAGCTCAAATAGGACAGACAGTCAGTCGCCTTGGAACAGATCGGTTTTCAGTCATTCACGTGTTCGTCTTAATAGGCACTCGATAAAGTGAGCCAAAAACAAGTTTCAGAATCCATTATTAATTTTAAATTCCAGAATTAATTTTAAACAAAAAACAAAATGTTCTCGCATTTGCATCTCGTTTCGCCGTTCGTCGTGAAAGTTTAGTGGGTAGGCATTGTATGAAACTAATCCTAAGCGAATCGACTCCGAAACATCAGCATTTTATGTACACCATTGAACCGACTTCGAATGAAATATTAGTTTTAGAAAATCTATAACCGCCTATTTTTAGTGTATGAGATGAAAATGCGAGAGGGTTCGTTTAAGTGCATTTTAAAATAAAAGCGTCAATCCTAAAACTTGTTTTACATAATATATATATTACAGATAAAATATATGATTACAGATAAGGTTTCACTTTCTGAACGTGTTCAAGCTATGAAGCCTTCTTAAATAAATGCATTAACTGGAGGATTAACTAGAAAGAATGAACTGAAGCTTCCATGCATTTGTGGCCATGGCTCAGCTCTACGTTCTCGAGCCATTTCAAAGTCGTATTTTTTGGCAAATTTTCCAGGAAACGTTTGGGAAAATCTGCTTCCAAATGATCCCGACGTCGCTCTTCATTTTAAATATTTCGGTGGATACTCCCTCAAAATTAAAACTCTTTCGAAATCCCGAGTTCATCCCAGACTGGAGTCCCGAGAATCCAAGCTTGGTTTCCGCCTTTTCAGAGTCATCCGCTTTTCCGAAAGAAAGGATTCCTGAAAGCGAGGATTTTAAAATAAATCCTCGCGATTTCATGAAATGAGAAGCCACTTCTGCCCTATAATAAGGAGTGGCCTGCAAACTGGAAACATTCGAAACGCGCGATTCTCGTCACACCTGCACTGTGCCGACGAACGGACATGAATGACTGCGAAACTAAGGCGATTCATAGAACACTTTCTGGCTTTCCTATCTCAATATTTCGAGCGAATGACACTTTTGAACGTGTTGCGGCCGAATCTGTTTTAGAAAGCACGATTGAGTGAAAGACTGTTATGCGACCGACTTCATAAAGTCAAGTTTTACAAATGCTGAGACCCTTTCTGGATCGAAACTGCGGAGGCAATGGCAATAGATTCGGGGGGGGTGCCCGTCGCTGAGACGATCCGATAAGCAGAAAACGAAATGCCACTTTATAAAATATCGAGTTTTGTTATGTCCATCCGACAAAAGTGGAATATTTTATTTCATTAGATTGTAAGGAAAAACAGATTTTTTAATTTTCTATACAAAGTAAAAGAATGTCGACATCGCACTTCTAACAGACGCGTGGGAAAACGTTGTTCAAGAAGCAGAAATAGTGGCTGAAGCCGAAGCAGTGCAACCTCCATTCCCTGAAAACCTCTCGACGAGATTTCAGATTTTCAGCCGTTTGAATTTTATTATCCATGATTTAGAGATAAAATTGGATTCAGTATATATTAAGGAAATTTTAAAGCCAAATAAAGCGATGCTGCAAAGGGAACCTACAAAGATGAAGTCCAAAAGAGAAATGGGTCTGGTTGTAGGTTTTCCTGCACTGACGAAGTTGCATCATTCTTATCCTTTCGCACAAAGTGTAGAATTCTCACCCATTTTGAATTTCCGGAACTTGGACGATCGTCCATTGACAGAAAAGCACAGAATCCGAATAATAGTAGATCTGTAGTGCACGACACTCTCGAGGAAAAATTCTTTGCAGCGAGTCGAGAGCGTCGAGCCATTCATTCGCTTCCAACTATCCGCGTCGACGACGATTGGGCCGAGCAAGTTGACTTTATTGAAGTTACTGTGTATAATGTGGTAAAATGTACTTACAATAATATCAAAAATGATTTGGAAAGTTTTCTTTGTGTAAGTACAGATTTTGAATCAATATGAATATCGCTTTTGTGACATCATTTAAACTGATTTATTAGATTCTAAATCCGCCGAAAAGGAGTCTACCCCCATTTCGTGGTCTGCTGCTATTCAGGAATTCCGTGAGATGCTATTCGTATCAAGAGATAGCTATACATCGTTCGATGGATGCATTTTGATTATTACACACACGATCTGCCTGTGTCTCCCCAAAATTAAAAAAAAGACACATCTCAGAAGTATAGCAATCTATGGGAAGATCTCTATCTACGCATACGGTAGAGAAAATGATATTTTTGAATGTTTAGTGTACTCGAGGAAACATGCAGGATCCAAATTTTAAAAAGGAATCTTTGAACATTAAAAAGTTGAAATTTATTTTCTCTACTCAAAATCCGTCTTCAGGACACCCCCCACAAATTGTCATTTCTAAAATGAAATTCGAAAGAGGATTATCTGCTTTTATGCAATACTATTTAAAATTAGTTTTCACGCTGGATCTGCCGTTTGGGATCCATGCATATAGATTTAGACAATATCTTCCGTCTTAATCGGATTGCATTACAACGTAAGATCCGAAAAGACTTCCGCTTTAAATAGAACACACCCTTATTCCAATTCGGTTTTCGAAATGGGCTATCAAATATACGCAATCAAATACGCAGTCCAATACGCAATCGTGTGTGCATGACTCCCCATTTTTTATCAATCATTTGGACCCATTTTAATAACATTTTTAACGCATATTGAACTCATTTTGAACATAAAATACTATTGAGTCATAGAATTTAGTCTATCGTGAAATGAAAACTCACTTTCTCTATGAAAAAATGAAATCCCAGTAAAAGTAATTATATACGAGAGGCGATTCTATTACAAATATTTTAAAGACCATCTGAAAGATCAAAATGATGCGTCGATATATAAAATAAGGTTTGAAATAAATGAGAATTCCACCTATGATACTATCAGCGATGAACGATGTGTTTCAACAAAACGAAAGATAAGCTAAATTTTACTTGGTTCTGTGACTTGGTTACGTATACAATATAGAGGATACTTCAGAGACGGGATCGAAAATTCGAATTCAAATGCTCTGATCCATTCGAAACAAACGGTTTTGGATCTGTGTGTATGGAATCTGTATGGAATCAACATTCATACATGTGTGCATGTATGAATGTAATGAAACTCTGTGAACATTATATCTCGCAAATTTTTATTTTATTCGAGTATAGGTTTCGAAGGCATTTTAACGTTCAAAACTTTTAGATTGCAGCAGTCCTCCCCATGAATGAATTTGAAAACTAGTTTTTGCTGTCTGCGATCTCAAACGACTTATTTGTTGACAGAACTTTAAGTTTCTCAAATATGCCTTTTTTTCGGTCACTTGACAATTTGCGTGAACTCCCCTCTCGCAGTAACATTTAAATAACATTTTCTCGTTTGGGCTTTATTGCATTACAAAAATTTCAAGCAACTTTATTCATCTAAAATTACATACAAATTGAGAAATTGTGGTCTAAGAACTTACCTGAAAAAAGAATCCGATTTGGGATGAAGACGGACATCCGACGTACAATCCTCACAGCGCCTGCGGAAATGAGGGCAGCCAGACATCGGACATGCGCAGAAACGGGTCTTTCTTTCTTTCTTTCTTTTCTTCTCAGTTAGAGAAGTAAACTGGAGTTTAATCATTAATTACATACTCCAAAGAACCCTTTTTTCCCCAAATGAGGGGATTTTACTTCCTGCACTTGGAATCAAGCTGCTCTGAAGAAAAACAAAACCATTTGAATTCGTAAATAAACCATTTTAAGCAAACCTTGCTTATAACGTACATTGCTTCATTGGGATTAGGATAATTGTAGAAATCCAAAAGACTGTTAAGAGAAACCGTACTGTTCTTTTGCAGCGCTTCTAGATATTGAAAGCATTTTTTCCTTTCCCCTCCATACAGTTTGCAGCTCATCATAACATGCTCTATGTCATTGATTTTTTTACATCTTGAACATTCCTTACTTATGCTATTGTCCCATTTACTAAGGATATTCCCTGTCAGTATCGATTTAGTTCTAAGTCGGTTACAGAACACTTCTTGTATTCTGTTTAGGGTAATTTTTATTTTACCGTTCTTGTTTTTGATATATGGATATCTCCCGTTGTATTTGGATTCTTCCCATTTTTTTTGGGAGCTATCCTTTATCCTTCGTTTGGTTAAGGTTTTGATGTCGTCATCTGTCACAATTCCGTATATCGGAGTATGTTTTTGAATAACTGCTCTCTTCGCGAGTTTATCCGCTACCTCATTCATAGATATACCCGCATGACCAGGTACCCATACAAATTGGGTTTTGATTTTGTCTTTTCTAATTTTATTTCTTAAACTGTTAATAATTATATCTTTTCTATTATTTTCATTTTTTATTGCTTCTAATGCAGATTTGCTGTCGGTTATAATTATATTTTCCCGATTTTTATCCGCTATGTACTCTACAGCATAATGGATTGCACAACTTTCTGCTGTGTATATAGAGCAGCAATTGGGGATTTTTAGACATCTCTGGCTATTTCCATCCGTATAGATTCCAAATCCCGTTCCGTTTTCCATTTTAGATCCATCCGTAGCTATCCAACTTGATTGCTTATCTTTTTCTTTTTTAAATTCCTCGAACATAAAGGGAACTTCTTTTGGATGTGCGTTTTGGAAATTCAGATCTTTTATTTTGATATCTATGGTGAATTTTTCCCACGGGGGGATGCCTACGTCTGTCAAATTCCTATTTGGAATTAGATTTTCCTTTCTTATAAGATCTTTGGTGTTTTCCAATTTTTTAGTAGCCCAAATGTTCTTTTTCTTGTCTTTCAAGCTTTTAATATTCCTATTTATATATCCTTCTTTTCTTTTTATTATTTCCTTTTTTATCATATTTTTTTCAATACTATGGGTTTTACGAATGTCATACTCAGGCATGTTGAATTCTGCTCTCATAACATCATTTATAGACCATTTTGGTAAACCCGTGGCAATTCTGATTGCGGTATTTTCTAACCTGTCATATTTCAGTCTGATGAATTTTGGTTCTTCATATCTGATCTCTGCAGCATAGTCGATTTGTGCGTTTATGACTTGCTTTATAATTTTCATTAATATCTCTGTGTTTAGACCCCAGTTTTTGCTTGTTAGCCATTTCAACGTTCCTATCGACTTTATTACTTTGGTCTCCGTAATCTTTTGATGTTCTTCCCAATTCCATTTCTTATTCAAGGTTAGGCCTAGAATAGATATGTTTTTTTCCCATTTTATTTCTATGTTATTCGTAGTAATTGGATGGTTTAATACTTTTCTTTTCGAGGAGAGATTTATAATTTTCGTTTTCCCGGTGGACAATTCCATGTTGTTCTCTTTGGTCCAATTTGTCATTTCCCCTAGGTTATTCTGGATTTTCCTATAAGTTTCTTGCTCATCTTTATGGCTGATTATTACTGTAATATCATCCGCATATATAAACATTTCCTTTTCCTTCATAATTTCTTTCAGATCGTTCATGTATATGTTAAAAAGGAAGGGGGAGATAATGCATCCCTGAGGTACTCCAAGGTTGCTATCAGCCAGATTGGTGTAAATACCCTTCCATTTAATTTGGATTTTCCTATTAGATAAAAAGTTTTGTATCCACTTACATAAGTACGTAGGGCACTTGAGGTCAAGGAGCTTCTTAATAAGTATTCTTCTGTCCACATTGTCATAAGCACTTTTAATGTCATAAGCAATGGCTACAACAAATTTCTTTTCCCGTCTATGCTTTCTGATAGCAAAACATATATCATCGAGGCATTGCACAGCATCCATTCCTCTTCGAAAACCATAAATACTTTCATTAAACACTTTATTTTTGATATCCCACCATTCGAGACGATTTAAAATTACTCTCTCTGCAATTTTAGCGATCATACTGGTTACTGCGATAGGACGGTAATTTTCAATAAGGTGTTTGTTTTTACCGGGTTTATTGACTGGGTATACCGTTGTAACTTTCCAATCTATCGGTATTTCACCTTTTTGGATAGAATTTGAAATGATACTGTACACATTTGATTGTACATTTTCCGGAAGGTTACGAATTTCATTTTTACAGATTTGATCCGGTCCTGGCGTTTTATCTTTTGTCAGGTTAAAAGCAAGATCAATTTCCTGGGAATTGACTATTGGGATCTCCTCCTTATATTTGGCTTCTGAGTTGAGTTCCTGATATTCTATGTTTCTATTATCACTATACTTTTTTAAGAATGCTTCTGCTTGTTCTTTTTCCTCAATTATTTTGGTTCCTTCCACATTTAACACATTGCTTTTTTCTTCTGTCCTGTTCTTCCATATTTTAAGATTATTAAATAGCTTATAATATTCTTTCGGAGACTTTATTTCTTCTAATTTCTTGTACCAATAATTTCTCTTTTCTTCTTTCATAGTTTTCCTGTACATTGCATTTTGTTTCTTATATTCTATCCAAGTTCTATCATTTATTTCTCTATTCGCTATTTTATTGGCTCTTTTCGCTATAGCTCTACGTTTTGCACATTTAGTATTCCACCTAGGGGCAGTTTGTCTATAATTTGTTATTTTCATTATGTTCGTGCTTTCCTCTCTCGCGTCTTTAATACTATTTTTCAACTTATTATTTGTTTCTTCAATAGTATTACTACTTACGTAGGTACTGTCTTTTCCAATGATGTTTTTGTATTTTCTCCAATTTGTAAATTTTTTATATGTTATCTTTTCCCCTTTTCCCAAGTTAACGAGTATATCCGTGAAAATCGGGTAGTGATCACTCCCATAGCTGTCCTCCAATATATCCCATTCACTTAGATGTAGAATATCAGAGGAAATTACCGTGACGTCAAGTCCCGATTTGATTTTGTTATTTCTTGTAAAAGTTGGAATATCTTTGTTCAAAAAATGGCAATTTTTATCCATTACCCATTCTAGTAATTTAGCTCCTGCTTGGTTTTGATTCTTATTACCCAATCCTATGATTTTGGCATTTAGATCACCGCATAATATAGATGTTTCTTTCCACATGGAGTTTATCGTTTTTATTTCTTCTTTAGTTAGTTGTCCCGGTCTTTTGTAAACATTTATAAGATTTATTTTCCTTTTCCCAAAGTATATTTTTTTTTGTTGTAATTCCATATTAGGGAGGTCATTTTGAGTATTTATATCCTCGCAAGTAATATTTTTTTTGGTAGCTATTAAAAGTCCGCCACCTTTCTCTATCCTATTTTTTTGGGAGATATCATAATTTGGAATAGAGCAATTTTTCTTGAGCCAGGTTTCTTGCAAGGCGATGACCTCCGGATGGAAGTCATCAATTAGTTTGAGGAGACATAGATGATTCGCCATGAAACCCCTGATGTTCCATTGTAGGATCCTCATCTTTAAGCCACGGGACAGAGCTAGAATTATCTAACGAAAAAGAATTGCTAGCCAAGGGAATAGAGACCTTTATTTCAGGCTTAAACGATTGATTCTCAATAAGATTACTGTTTTGCCCCGAAGGGGGAGAATGTGATCGACGTTTGTGGCAACGTTTTTGATAAGTAGGTAACTTCCCCGTATTAGGAGGTCTCGCAGTTATAACTTTTTTTCCTGGAATAGGAAATTTCTTTTTTCCCTTACTAGACTGCGCAAGAAGTTCTTGGATAGTGCTTTCTAAAGAACTGATTTTCTTTTTATAATGTTCTTTTTCGGTGTTTTCCTGTTTTCCTTTTTCTTCTAGTTTAAACTCTAATTGCTTTATTCTTTCCTTTAATTGTTCATTTTCAACTTTCTGAATTTCTAACTTTTCCTCCACTCTTTTTACTATTTCTAATATTATGCTGGTGGTGTTGGATTCCTTATTTTCTATTTCTGTATTTCTCCTTTGGGGGGGGTTAGTTACATTAGCGTATGTTCTGTTTGGGTTTACTTCTTCTATTTGTAATTTATTTTGTATTTGAGTTTTTTGTTTTAACTTTTCTTTTTCTTGCTGGTATATCGGGCATGTTTTATTTAGGGCATCATGTTCTTCCCCGCATCTTCGGCATTTACTTATTTCTTCATGGCATTCGTCTCTTGTGTGTGTCCCTCCACAGTTACTGCAGTGTTGTTTTGCCCGGCAATTTGTCGCGAAATGACCAATTTTGAAACACTTTTTACATACTTTGGGGTTTTCCCAGTATGTAGTAGGTCTGAATCTACTGAAAAGGATGTCTAATTGTTTCCTTACTTTTTGGCCATACTCTTTTACAAGTATCACAGGAAGTTTAATTTTTCCCTTCTCTTTTGTAAATCTTGTTACTTGGTACCAGGGGATATTTTTATAGTCAATTTCCTCCGCAATTTCTTGGATTGAGAACTCTTTTGCCACTCCTTTTAGAACGTACTTGCTAACAAAACCCTGTTCCGCTATGCGAGTAGTACAGTTAAGTCCTGCAAAATTTTTGATTTCTGCAATTTTTATTGCGTCTTCTAACTTGTTTATTTTGATGTATAATTCTCCTACTCTAGAAATATTGGCCTCATATTTTTCTAAATTTAAGTTCTTTAGGCTATTTCTTATTTCAGTCGTTTTTATACTATTTATATTTTTTCCAATTCCTCTTATTATTATAGTAATTTGGTTAGTTCCATTGGCATAAGCTATTTCTATTTGTTGTCTACTGTCGAGAAGTTTAGTAATACTATCCTCAAGACTATCAAAGTTTCCGTCTATAGCCATAGACACCTCCCCCATTTGGGAAGGAAAAAGAAAAAAAAAGGGCTCCTGGTCCCGCAAAATATAACAATCTTACCTTACTTCAGATAGACAGAGGAAACGAGAGAAAAAAAAAAATCTTTAGAATAATCCACACCGCCAACAAACAAAATGCAAACGTCTTCGATCCGCACCACCTTCCAACGAGAACCGCACTTCCACACCTCAGCTCGCACTGCCTATCGAACCTTCTCCAGAAACGGGTCAAAAGTTCCAAAGAGACGAAAGAAATTAGAAACATCGAAACTGCCATCGGGTGCCTGAAATTCAAAATAAAAAAAAAGTTCTATTTTATTTTTTAAGAATTTTATGAACTCCAGAAAAACAAATATTTTAGAAGTTTGGTTTTAACAATAGATATTTTCATTCCTTAAAACTCGAATGATGACGGTTCCAAACTAAGAAAGTAATCATTAAATGTAGCAATAAAGCTTAAAGTAGCAATAAAAATCCAGGAGATTTTAGTTTGTTATCATACATCATCTTCAATGGCTCGACCATACATCATCTTCAATGGCTCGACAGCCCACTGTGGGCCTCGGCCCCCAGAAGATTCTCCCAAGCTCTGTCTTTAAATATTAAATGCTTCTCCTTTTAATATTTTAATATTTAACACTTTTAACTTTTGATATTCTTACATGCACTTGGAAAACCATTTTCTTCTCAGGCGATCTTCGGAATAATCTGATAAGTCTTCCACCGATCGAAGGAGATATAAAAATTTTCTTTGGAATCCCATTCTTAGCCTCATTCCTTCCCATTTTAATGAACTTAATTATTACCTTTGTATCATTTGCATAGTTCAAAATGGTATCCTCTCCCAATATCATTTTCCTGAATAGAAAACAATTTCTTGGATAATTGTTTATATAAATATTCAAAAGGTGTTGTAAAATGGGCTCATTAACTTGGTTCAAACTCTTTGAACCCGTGTTTACGATGAAACTCAAAAGGACAATGAACGGGATTTTGTTCTTCTTCAAACGTCCTGTGCACGCAATCCAGACGATTCTAGGAAGGATTCGTCTTGAGAACTCTGATCATTCAATTGTAACATAAGTTCATCTAGGGCTGAATCAAACTAGCGACATCAGTTGGAAGCGGCGGCTTCGCTGCGAGGTGATGGTATCCATTCAGTCTTACTACGGGAGAAGACCGAAAGTTGTTTTTTTTTCTGTCGTTGAAGGTATCGCATATCACGTGAAATGCCTTTCTGACTTATAAAAAGACATCGAATGCGAGCTATTGTTAAAATGATTGAAATCTGAGTTATTAGAGTGGTTGTTACCGTTGTGTATGATTGGGGTGCATTTGAGATCCTTAAAGGATTCCTCCGATTATCAATTTGTGTGTAAACTATTTCTCTTACGTATAAGATCGGATAATATATTTTTTATTAATAAATAACTTTAATAACTATTGTGTTCATTTCGGAGGTCATTATTTTTTTAAGGGCGTAACTTGGGTCGAGGACAATGGATTTCTTGCTTAACGGCCGGGATGACCGTTAAGCAAGAAATCCATTTCCCAATATCCTGCCTTTTCATTTTCTGAGGCTAAAATCATGGATCATGCTCGCACTCCCCCTGAGTTTCTGAAAGGGCGTTATTTCAACCCCGATGATCTGAGTCATGATAAAAGAGCACTTCCTTGCGCTTCTGTAAACCTAGTAGAGAAATAGCCTCCACGCACATTGGGGGGGGGGGGGGGGGGGGATTCCACTACAGGTACTTGGTGTGGTGAGACAAACAGGATGCTAAGTACTCGAATTGTAAAAGCGCGGGACAATTCCTCAATTGGGAAAAAAATAACAATTAAAAATTGACTTTGGAAATTGTCATCTAAGATCACACCCTTTATCTCACCGTCAACACATGAATCCCTTAAAATGGGATTTACCAGAATTTATGGAGAACATCGTGAGAGAAAAAGTTAAAAATAGGCATGCAAATATTGATGTAAAAAATACATTTATTATTATAATCACACCTTCTAGATTTATCAATCTGTTTTTTGTTGCTACGATTCATAACTCAATATAAGCCATTCAATAATACTCTCAACATCTACTATACGAATCTCGTCATCGATGTGTGGCAATCTTCCCGAAATGATATCATTATATTTTAAAATGAATTCATTTTACTTTCCCTGCAATACATGGTAATGTATAGGGAAAGTATTGGAATCATGCCGAAAATCGCAACTCGAGTTTTCGACGGATCTACACGTTTCGAGATCTCTAGAATACGAAAAAACCATTTTTAGCGTGACGTCTGTGTGTGTGTCTGTCTGTCTGTGTGTCTGTCTGTGCAGATTTTGTATCCACTCTAACTAAAAACTAATGGACCGAATTTCACAAAATTTGGTAGGTAAGTCACTTGTGGGCGGGGCTGGTGCTGATTAGTTTTGGGTACGATTCGGAATTAAAGAACCCGCCTTTTTTGTGAAATGGCCCGCAAACGCTTGTATCCACTGTAGCTGAAAAACTAATGAACTGAATTTCACAAAATTCGGTAGATGAGTCACGTATAGGTCACCCTGGTGCTGATTAGATTTTGGTATGATTCAGAAAAAAATAACCTGCCTTTTTTTGCAAAATGGCCCGCAAAAATGCCAAAATCTAAAATAAAAAACTGGGTATACTCAAATATATCCATTAAATGCTGATTTAATACGTAATTTTTAACGACGAAAAGAATAAGACCAACCCCATTACACTAGGACTAGCCGTTCTCGGGATATTTTAGTTTTTCGTACTTTCCCTACGCCACCTTTGAAAATAAGTCCTGTTATCGAATGAGAACGAAAATTGAATTAAAAGTGAAATAAATTTAATTAAAACAAGGAGAACGTTAATATAAGTCTGCAGGGAAAGTCATGTGCTGCTCACATCAGATTTTTTATCTTGTGACTATTTCATCCAAAATATCATGTAATAAAAGTAGAAAAACTGCCTTGAAATGGGAGCTGTCCATTACTAAGCTAATTGCTGAGAAACTAAATGTTCTATATCAGGACTTGGTAAGCTGTCCCATAAGTCGCTTACGGAATTTTGAGCATGGCACTGGCTTGCAGGAAGGCCCTATAAGTCTTTCGGCCATACGTGGTCTTCTCTCTAATATCCACCAGGTCTGTTGATCTGCCCCAGTCGTACACTTCGCTGTCAAAGAGAAATGCAGGATCAACCTTTTATTTTCGAAGCTTCCTTACGGCAGCGTCACATTCGACACCGTCTTGGGTCGCCAGGATGGCCCATGGCAAGAAGAAAATTCTTAAAAAATGCGCTTTGTAGCTAAAGTACTGACCATGTCCTCTTCCATAAAAAAAAACCCAGTGTTGACTACGGGGTAGCCAGTTGATCTATCGCAAACAAAGAAAACCATACAAATAATCGAGAAATGTTTGTCATCCATTATGCATCCTTTTTTCAAGAGATATACTCATCGAAGGAGGATCCAATGAGCAACGGTTACTGAAATGGTCAGCTCTGTGAGCCTACGAAACATGCGACCGTCGTCGTTGAGAATACCATCCTTCAACAAACATTCTCTAATGCAGCGGTTCTTAACCTATGGGTCGCGACCCAAAATTGGGTCGCGAAGCATATTTCTTGGGTCGCGCTGAGTCGAACCAAAAAAGTTAGTAATACACCAAATAATAAGTAATACCAACACCTCCTAGAAGAGTTATTCCCTAATACAAGTTATTCCCTAATACAATGTTTCGGTTTTACCGCTCTTCGCGAATAACCTTCCGGAAGTGACGTCCAATTCCTGTCCTGAGGCTTTCTCTTCTAGGAGGTGTTGGTAATACGCACGCCATTGCTTTGCGTGCGCGCAGACTCAGTAAGCTCTCTGTCAAAAACTCGTTTCTGCGTATTGTGTTGTGAATAACAGTGAAACGTGTAATAACAGTGAAACGTGAATACAAGCATTTTAGAAACAAATTTTGTCTTATTATTAATAGTGGAGTGATCAAGCTGCAGTGCGTATTGTAAAATTGTAATCACCCTAATAATGGCAAAACGTGAATACAAGGAAGCATTTTTAGAATTAGGTTTTACTTGCATTTATGATCGAGGAGTGAACAAGCCGCAATGCGTGTTGTGCAGTGAAATATTAAGTAATGAATCGATGAAACCGAACAAACTTAAAAGACATTTTGATGCAAAACATAAAAATTTTTCCTTTGAGGGAAAAGATCGTACTTTTTTCGAAAGAAAAGAAGCCCATTTAAAAAGACAGCGTTTGGATGCACCAAGTAGTAGTGGTTTTATAAATTCTGCCAAACAAGCTACACTTGCTTCTTTTCATGTGGCTTGGCATATTGCAAGACAAAAGAAACCCCATAATATTGCTGAAAAACTTATAAAACCTGCTGCCATTGACATGGCACGTATCATGTGCGGAGATGAAAGTTCAAAGAAATTACAAAAGATACCATTATCAAATGATACAATTCGTTTACGAATTAATGATATGTCATTTGATATTAAGAATCAACTTATTTCTGCTATAAAAATTGCTGGTTTATTTAGTATTCAACTGGATGAAACGACAGATGTAAGTAAAGATGCTCAACTCATGGTTTACGTGCGGTATCCAGGTTTAACAGATATACAGGAGGACATTTTATTTTGCAAACCAATGTCAACAACAACTAGAGGTGAAGATATTTTTCTTATGGTCGATTCGTTTTTTAAAGAAGAAGGATTAAATTGGATTCAGTGTTTCAGTGTTTGCACCGACGGTGCAGCTGCCATGACAGCATCTCAAAAGGGATTTTCGACAAGAGCAAAACAAATGAATCCACAAATTATATCGATTCATTGTTTGTTACATAGACAAAACACCCGAATTATGTATCGTTTTGGATGAAATTGTTGCCGTAGTCAATTTTATCAAATCAAGAGCTCTTAACTGTAGAATTTTCCGCGAACTGTGTTTCGAATTTGGTGCAGAATACGAACATTTATTATATTATTCTGAAGTTAGATGGCTGGCTGTCCCGGGGCAAAGTTGTTCAAAGAGTATTATCATTACGGACAGAAGTCGAATTATTTTTGAGAGAAAAGAAACACCCATTAGCATCTAAATTCTCCGAGTTGAAGTGGATTACTCAAGTTGCTTATTTGTCAGATATTTTATTTGAAATAAATAATCTAAATACGTCTATGCAAGGACGTAATCATACTATTATTGAATTAACTGAAAAAATTACATGTTTTAAAAATAAACTCAAATTATGGAGAAATAAGGTTGAAGTAAAGAAACTTGCTTCATTCCCGACTCTTAATTTACTTGTTGAAGACAATAATATTGGTATCACAGATTTTGAAATACAGAAAATTATTATTAATCATTTAGAAAAACTAATAGCAGACTTTGATCGATATTTCCCTGCAGACGATGTTTTCAAATATAATTGGGTTCGAATGCCATTTAATTTTGATGCAAGTGATTTGCATGAGGAATTTGTTAATATTAATCAATTTCAAGAACAATTAATAGAAATACAAAGTGACCAAGCACTTCGATACAATTTCTACAAAAACACTGAATCTTTATGTGCTTTCTGGTTAAAATTAAAAACCGAAAAGCCAATAATTGTTAAAGAAGCCCTAAAAGTATTATTGCCCTTTTCAACAACATATATGTGTGAGGCTGGTTTTTCGGCTCTGTGTGTAATCAAAAACAATTACCGGAACAAGTTAAATCCTGAAATAGATATAAGGTGCTCCTTGACAAGCATTCAACCGAGGTTTAAAGATCTTTCAAAATGTATTCAAGCCCAAGGTTCTCATTAAAACTGTATGACTTGCATTTAAAATTTAAAAGACTTAACATATGTATTGATATTTCTTTTTTTTTAGGAATAAGTTAAAATGTCAATTATTTTCAAAAAGTTATAAATATATTTTAATTTGGTCAATAAAAATTATTACAAACACTTGATTATTAATTAAATTTTCCTTGGATCGAAAAGTACTTTTGTTTATCTTTATTATTAAAAAAAATAAATAAAAAATTTGTAAGTTAAAAAAAATCATCATCGTAGGATTGAAGATTTTTTAAAAATACGATCTAAAATAAAGCAATGAAAAAATTTTGACTTTTTTTTTGGGTCGCGACATGAACATATTTCTCAAATTTGGGTCGCGGCTTAAAAAGGTTAAGAACCACTGCTCTAATGAATACTATAGCACATTACAGTGCTTGAAGGGAGCTTCATTTTTGAGTGACAAGTTCGGTTTTCGGTTCAGTCAAATTTAAATCCTATTTAACTCTCTTTTCGCCATCTCCAGTTCTCGCCTTTCCTGATTGTTGTTAATCATTGAAAGGCTTTACTCCCTCAGATTCGTTTTAAATGCCTCATCCATTTCTTCGCTTGTGTGGGACGGAGTGTTGATATGTCCATGGCGCGTTCTGTTCCGGAGAGGATCCGATGGCAGAACCCTACTTTCACATCCCACGCCAAACGTCGTTTTATCGCCACTTCTGGTACACTGTTCTCGAAACTCCTGTAAAAGCGACATTGTGCTTAAAGACCTTAATCCGCGATAGTGTGCATGAAGACCCATTAGATACATTCGTATCTGATTATTTAAATTATGTATTATGTATTTTTTGGTTTTAAAATAATACTATAAAAATACATGTATTTAAGAACTTTTCGTACTGCACACAGATTGTTTAAGAAATGTTCCACACACATATATAATGTATTATTTGAATAAAACGATTCTATGCGAGATTTCGTAGTAAATATATGTGTAGGATCCGTATGGTGTTCGATACTTATATAATACAAGAATCAGTGACGGAAATTGAAGATTATTTGAAAGGAGGGAATATTTGCCATTTTAAAAATGCAAAATGTGTGACATTTTAAGGAAATTGGCTTGACATTTCCGGTTTTGTTGCTTTTCTGACATACCTAGTATAATGCAGCGTTTCTCGAGATGGGGTCCGTGACGTCATCGTTTCATGTAAATTTTCTTAAATTTAAAAACGAGTAAAATTTGGATATATAATTTGGAGATCGAGGGATAACTCTTATTTTGGGGTTCTACCATCCAATTAAATTTCAAAAAGGTTTCGTGACAAGATAAATTTGAAAAACACTGGTATAATGTATTATGAAGAGGTAGAAAACTAGAATTCTAGTTTGTGTTTTCGACGGTAGAGCTCGTTTTAAATATCCCTGAAATCGAATCGAATGTTTTTAAAGTGATATCTGTGTGTGTGTGTGCGCGCACGCGCATGTACATTAATGTGTGTGCATGTATATTAGTGTGTGTATGTGTATTAGTCTGTGTATTAGTGTGTGTGTGTATGTATATTAATGTGTGTGTGTGTTGTTGTAAAGAACGTTGCTGCCCCACCCTGGAATCGAATTCAGGGCCTTCGAATTGACCAGCCGATGCTCTGTCACTGAGCTACTGGGACGAAACTGCAACTTCTTATCGTCAAAGTGAACGCTGCGGTGCATGTATATTAGTGTGTCAGCGAATGCGGTATCTAACGAATGAACGAAAATTTTTCCGATTATTACAGTCAATGAATACTGGAAGTCTATTGATTTTATAAGCAATCAAATATTCGGAAGCCAACTCCAAATTTTTGAATGAAATTTTGGAAAATATCATAAAAAATCATAACCTTAAATATTGCTACATGAAATATAATTTTTTATTTAATTTTTCATTAAAAAATGAATAAGATAAACTTTGGGATACTAAAATGAGCCATTCTTGATATATTGTACGCTTTTGAAATAAATTTTAAAAAATACATGAAACTTGTCCTGAGGTAGGACACGCCCGGTAAGAGCGCCAAGAGAATGAGCTTTTATCAAGTGATCAAGTTTAACAAAAAACATAACATTTATTTACACAGCAATTATTTTAAAATGGAAAAGCATTGTTAAGTATACGAATTCAAAAAACAAAATGGTATAGAGTCTCACAGACTAAATTGGAACAGATGGTCACCTGTCATGAAATTGGCTGACGTTAACTGGTAGACATTTAATTGGAGAGAGAGAAAAGAAAGTGTACATATTAGGAAAAGGTCCCAACTGGGTAACTCACCAAACATCACTGGCACTCTTTGGTTAGGAGCCGGTCGTCAAAACACGTTTTTTCTGCACCGTGTCGGAGTTCAACTCCTTTTTTAAATTTTTGAAACTCTCTCGCCAATATTTTAAAACACGCCTCTGAGACGCAGAAAACACTCTCATTGGTTTCAGGGGCGTAACCCCTGGACTCAAAAGCAACATCATTTGCTCTTTAGACCCTCGAGGCCCAAATCCCATTTTTCAAGCCCCTGCGAACCGATACTCTTTCGATCTAATGCGTCAGGACACCCTAAGAATGGTCAGACAAACTTTAAATAACTTCAGGAATTCCCCGGTAACGGCTGAGATTAACCCAGCCATTCCGCAGGAGATAGTAGAAATTATCAAAAACCGTAAAAGCCCAGGGCACGACAAAATCAGAAATATTGCGGTTAAAAACCTACCCCTAAACGTAATATGTTACTTGACTATCTTAATAAATAAAATATTAAAATTAAACTATTTTCCCAAAGAATGGAATGAAGCGATAATCATAACAATCCCAAAGCCAGGTGAGGATGCCACAATTCCAGCCAGCTACAGACCAATTAGCTTGCTACCGACACTTAGTAAAATTACTGAGAAAATAATTCTTAAGAGACTGAACACGCACCTTAGTGAGAATAACATTATCATTCCGGAGCAGTTAGGATTTCGGTCAAAGCACTCCACCACTCATCAATTGCTGAGAGTGGTAGAGTACATATCTTCTGGTCTCAATAACAAGACACCCACAGCTGCGATTTTTCTGGACATACAAAAAGCCTTTGATAAAGTGTGGCACTGTGGATTAGCGTACAAATTGATCACTTTAAAATTCCCTGACGCTCTTGTCAAACTTTTAATCTCATACTTAAATACAGACACTTTCAAGTCAGAGTAGGAGGTAACTTATCTACACCCAAGCTCATTAAAAGTAGTGTACCGCAAGGTTCTATCCTGGGTCCGACACTCTTTAACATATACCTGACCTCCAAATCCCCAGGACTCCAAACACAGAGTCTCTGCACTCTATGCAGACGACAGTGCGATACTTGCAAAACACCCCTATGTCTCAGTAATGAACAGACAGCTACAACAACACTTAGACATACTCCAAACTTGGCTGGAAAAATGGCGAATAAAATTAAACCCCAATAAATGTCATTGGATTTATTTCTCGAGGAAACATAAACCTCCGCCGCCACTGTACATAAACAACCATGCCCTATGCGCGGAAAAATCTACTAAATACCTAGGTGTAACGATAGATTCCCACCTAACCTGGAAACAGCGCGTAACGAACTTAATCAAAAACGCGTATATAACTACAGGAGCCTTATACCCAATGATAGGAAACGGAAATCTCAGTCATCAAAACAAACTGCTAATTTATAAATCGGTCATCCGCCCGGGAATGCTGTATGCAGCACCCGTATGGGGATATGCCTGTAAAACTACAATAAACCTCCTAGAGACAAAACAAAACAAAACCCTACGGATTATCAGGAAAGCTCCCAGGTACTTAAGAAACTCGGTAATTAGGAATGACTTCAAAATAAAAACTGTTAGAGCCCAAATTAAAAAGCTAGCGCTTAAATTTTACAAAAATTTGCCATCCGTTCCAAACGAACTGTTATTCAATCTGCATGACTATGATCATCGCAAGGCCAAATCTCGTAAGAAACACCGCGCTGTTCCAAACATCGATAATCGGAATTAAAAGATCCCACCTCAAACATCTGATTTTAAATAAAACTTGCGACTATTATTTTATAAAAAATATTCTAAACTCCAAACTGCCAAAACGCTAGGTAACCCTCAGATCTGCATCAACCCCCCAAACTGCTAGATGTGCAACAAACTGCCACACTAGGAGCTAGGACAAATAATAAAAAGTAGTAAATGAAAACCTCGAACCTCCCATTAGGGTCACTGAATGAATGTCACAGTTTGACGATAAGAAGCACATATTGAAACTGGAGATTAAAGGCGCTTCGCGGCCGGTGCTCTGTCCTGTTGTACGACACTCTACGTCGATAGTCTTTCGGCCGCTCATTCAAAGGCCCGCCAGCCTTCTGATCCCGTCCGACTTGGACAACGTTGCATATTTCGGTAAAATGTGATCCACAAGGTTCAACGCGTTTCCTGTTTTCGACTGCAGCTGGCCATCCAAAAGTCGACCCCCCAAAATAAATTCGCTAACTCTAGATCACATCCCAGAAATATTGGATCATGGGTTTACCATGTGACAAAACTAAAACTGTGCAACTACCATGAAATAGGTTTCCATCCCATGTGCAATATTATGTGATAGCACCATTCTGGTAGGTTTCATTCACGAGAGAAGACACTCTTTTTCAATAGTTTTGTATTTTCACATCAAACAATTCGCCAAATGTAATTTATTTGTTTGTCTGTCTGTCTGTAATGCTTGTCGATAAATTAATAAAATATCGTCCACTTGATATTTTATTTAAAATGCTGCCAAATTGGTAAAAATGACACTCAATTAATAAAAATGACGTCAAATGGATGAATATTCAATGCCTTGGAAAATGAAGTTTAATTTATTTGATAATTCCCATCCCTTTGGGGAAATTAATATTCTTGATTTAAGATATATTGAATTTCACGGTTATAATCGTTTCACATACAATATTTATGCAAAATAAAAGTCAATTCGGTTAAGCTGTGAAGAACGCAAAGTCATTGACAAAGTATTTTTGACACTCGCACCCATTTTGTTCGCCCTCGAGAGTGAAACAAAAAGATTCAGCTCCGTTAGGTTCTGTCCCGTTGTCGATATTATAAGCATGGGCGCCCAAAGCACTTTTTCCAGGGGGCGAACTTAAGGATGATATGTACAATATCGACGACCTTGATCCCCACATTTGGGACCTTGAATGTCCAGGGGAGCGGAAGTGCCTCCTTTCTCTCCCCTATGGGAGTCCATTGAAAAGGCTCCCTGCGTATATTAGTAACCTCAGGACAGAACTTAACGGAGTCGAAGTTTTGATTTCCCCAGGAGTGGTAAAATGGAGTCTTTCCAGACCCCACGAAAGTTTCCTTGAAGTCTGAAGCTTTACACACTTATAGCCATCCGACCGCCCACTTTGCTGCTCTATGTCTAAGGATAAGCCGGACGGTCTGGGCTTTCGACACTTATAGCCATCTCTCCCGGCTACGCAGCCTTCTGTTGAGTAGGTGATGTCGAGTGGTCTGGGTCTTCAACACTTATAGCCATGGGTGCCCATAGGGGCGTTCAAAGTCACAAATGTAGGTATCAAGCTAGTCAATATTGTACGTCTCATCCATGAGTTTGCCCTCTGGAAAATGTTCTATGGGCGCCCATAGAAGAGCGCGAGGGACCACTTTTGCTTCCGTGAACGTTCAAGGTCAGAAATGTAGGTGTTAAGTTAGTCAATATTTACCTCTCATCCTCGAGTTTGGCCATCCCAAGAATAAATTTTATGGGCGCCCTTGAATCCTACTCGTTCGAAACAAGGTCGACCTCTCCCGCAGTAACCACACTATGTTTTGATCGTACTATATTTTGACACACACACACACACATACTCTCTCTCTCCCTTCCTCCCTTTCACCCGTGTTCTAATCACGTTAATTACATAATGATCTACCTAATTCTAAATTTTTCAGAATGCAGCTACATATAGAATTTCGTGAAAGAGGCAGCAGAGGAATAGAGTACCTATGACAGGGAAGGGTTCTGTCGTAGGTACTCTATTTTATAATCTCTAATTTCGAATCATGTTTTAATCCCATTTATTACAAAATATTTTACTTGTTTCTAATTTTCTACAGAACGCATCTAAATATAAATTGCCATAACGATACTCACAGATACACCCACTGATGGAAATATTTCTCAAAATGTTCGAAATGTGTCCATGATGTCTTCAAGTGTCTAAATGTCGTGATTATCCGTGAACGTCCTCTATACAATAGTATTAGAAAGTAATAAAATGATTCTTTAATTGAGTCATGCTAATTATTATATTATTTAACTGAATTAATCTAAGAGATAATGCATTTAAAATGTGTCTATATTGCTCAATTGTAAGTTAGTTCTATATCCTATAAAAAGATAAGCAAAATTGTCTCTTGATGCAGAGAATCACGCTGGCGATGAAACGACGGTTGGCGTCTGATTTGAAAGAAGGGATCTGTCTGTCTGTCGTAGGATGGATGTTCTTTGGCTGACCGCGCTCATGGAGTCTCGTTCCGACGCTACGAATTCGCGCTTTAGCTGTTGCATTGCAGCGCTTTTTGGCCCGCCGCCTTGCAGCTCGTTCTTGGTAAAGACGCTGCTTCGACCCGATACAAACATTGCATGTATCTGCTTTCTTTAAGGAAGGGTTCAAATTGGATTTTCTCACAAGCAGCAGTTTTCTTCTTTCTGCTACTTTGAGGGTGATACCTTCAGACAGAAAGCTTCTTTTTTTAAAGAGACTAGATCCGTTTTTGAGTGAAAGTAACAAAAGTGGGTGGAAGACTCCATTCATGCGTCCACTGAAATGGAACCGTCCATGTTGATGCACGAGTCCTATCAAGGAAGTCTATTTAAGAGGCTTTTAAAATAAAATTCATTCTGTCCTTGTTTCACGTTTTATTTTGTACCTCTTCTATTATACATCGATAATACATAAAAATTTCATGCCATATAAGAAAATACCCGTAGAATATGAGATCATTTTTTCAATAAGGTGAATCTTATAACAAAATTTGCATGTATTTATTAAAATATTATTTGGATATTTGTTGCTTGCGCGCATGATTGCATCCAAACTATTGCTTCCAGAAACAAAAATATGGCTGACTAGGATGCATAAGTATCCATTCAAGAAGTTATACTTCAAAATAAAAACATTCGCATAATTAAAGATTAAAAAAAATAAATTATTTAAAATAAAAAATGTAATTCAATTTTAAATTTAATTAAAAAAAATAAATTATGCAAATGTTTTGATTTCGATCTAAGACTTCTTGAATGGTTAATTTTGCATCATAATCAGCAATATTTTCGTTTCTGCAAGCAATGATTTTCTTGCAATCGTGCGCACAAGCAATATATATCAAGATAAAATTTTAATAAATTCATGAACATTATACAATTTTTTAAAATGTTATTATTAGATTAACTTTATTGAAAAAATGATCATATATGCCACAGGTGTACACTTATTAGCCACAGGTATACACTTATTGCTAGGTATTATCAACGTATATGAGAAGAGGTACAAAATAAAACGTGAAACATGGAAATTCACTCTGTGTATGGTACTTTTAAGGGTGATCTGCGAACAGAAGACAAATCACTCCACGAGGAGTCGGAAGGCGGGTCGAACTGAACACGGGGGCAACACAGGAATGTACTCAGGTTAAGATTTAAATTGTGCTTCCACTCCCATCTTCTAGTTAAGAAACAAAATGACATCCTGTGTAAAAGGCAGAATATGAAAAATCGTTTGCTTAATATTCACCTGGATGGGGAGATCGGACTTGAAATGTCGATCCCACTAGTTGGCCTCATTCCGGCTGCCGTCGCCTTGACGACCCCACTCAAACAACTCTCGGCTAGAAGACCACGCAAGGACAGCGTACAATTTTTCTCCCTCCAACTTACACTGTATTTCATTCTCACAAAAGAAGTGTATATATATATATATATTAGAGCCGGCCTCGAAAACCGACTTTCGGATAAAGTCTCGGCGAAAAAGGGGTGAGTCACCATTCATAAGAAGTGACGTTTTCCCAATGGTCGTATAAAATATTCGTTATTTGAAGTGAATTGAAATCCATTCGTTTGCGCATGTCTTCCAACTCGATTGTTTAATTTTCCCCATTTCTCAACATTCAAATCATACCGAAATAACCCAACCCACACTTCTTACGAGTCAAGGTAAACAAGAGAGGTCGATCGTGCATTGATTATGAAACACTTGCCAACTCATTTAAACATCTCGAAAATGCGATACATTCAGTGATGATGTTTTTTTTTAATGATCACAGAACTCCAATCATATATATATTACTTGGAAAATTAAAACTTCATGGAAAAATAATGAACTTGATTCAAATGTAAATCGTCTGACTCTCTATGTAAAAGCAGTTCATTCATACACTTTTATTCCAGACTCCAGAGTTCAATAATTTTGCGTGAAAAAAAAATCAGCCATTCTTATACAACTCAACTTTATAATCACTTGTTTACATGCTACATCCATGAAAATGAGGCTTCGTTGTAGAAGTTTGCTATAAAATCGTCAGCTTCTCTATGTAAAATCAATGAATGCTTCATTCATATCAGCTACATTGCAAATATGAATGAAGCATTCCAGAGCTAAATAATTTTGAGGTAAAGAAATTCAGTAATACTTATACAACTCATCTTACAGCTTGATGCGTTTACATTCTCCATAGGTGAAAATGAGGCTTCGTTGTAGAAATAATTAAAGTTGGATGATCCTTTAAACTCAAAAATAGTGTCATTGCGTGGGTGCAGGCTATAGATGCACAGAAAATACGCAAAAATAAAGCGCTTTTAGGACGGATGCAACATTCAACATAAATTTAAAAGAACTCTAAAACTCACAATTTTTACTCTGTGAAATTTTTTTTTATTTTGAAGTGGGTCATGTGATCTCTTTATGGTGTCATATGGGTGTCATTATTATTTTAATTTTTAATTAAAAAACTAGGGACTCTATTTTGCTGATTTTTTTTATATATATATATTGGGGGATGGGATGATTTGAATATTTCCTAAAATTTTCGAAGCCATCTGTGAACTTAGACTTACAAATTTTTTGAAAAATGAGGTCCCATAGGGTTCCACGTATTCAAACCGGGTTCCATCCGAAACTAACTGGGCGATATTATTCATTCCCATAGGTCCCAACAACACACTCAAATTTCATTGTGATGACGTCATTTTGACGGCAGTGATCGCGCGAACGGACAGACAGACAGAACGAACCGAGTTGTAAAGCGTCAAAATGTCTCGATTTCCAAATATCTGTTTAAAAGAGTCGACAATTTATAACAAGAAAGATCAACCATGCTTAAAGCATTGATTATGAAACACTTTCCAACTTCAATGCAATGCCATTGAAACATGTCTAAAATGTAATACATTCCTCGGTAATATTTTAAAAATTATCACAATACTACATTCATTTATTATATTTGAAACCTTAAACCTTCATCGAAAAAAATTAACTTCATTCAAATGACGGCATTAAAATATAAATTGCCTGGTTTAAACATCTCTAAAATGTGATACATTAATCGGTAATAATTTTAGAATTATCATAATACTACGATAATTTATTATATTTGAAAACTTTATCGAAAACAACTGAAATTCATTCAAATGACGTCATAAAAAAATAACACGCCTGGCTCTCTCTATAAAAGCAACATTTCATTCATAAATAATTCCCCCATTCATGTCATTCATCACAATACTATAATAATTTATATTATTTAAAAATTAAGACCATGGAGCTACAAGTAAGTAAAACTCTATGCGTAAAACTTCATCGAAAATTATCGTCCTTCTCTTTCTAAAATCAATGAATATTTCATTCATATCAGCCATGCAGACTCCATGGACTAAATGATTTTGTGTTAAAGAATTACAGCGATTCTAATACAACTCATTCTACATATTTTGCTGTTTACATTTTACATAGATGAAAAATAGGCTTAATAGTAGAAATAATCAAATTTGGATGAGCATTTAAACTGAAATATAGTGTCATTGCGTTGTTAAAGTATGTAGATGCACAGAATTTAGGCAAAAATAAAGTAGTTTTAGGACGGATACAACACTCAATATGAATTAAAAAGAACTTTAAAAATCACGATTTTGAGACAAGATGGATGCCATATATCATTTTGAATTGGGTTATGTGATCGTTTCATATCATGCACACGTGATCGCTTCATATAAGAGGTATTATTATTATTTTAATTTTTATTTAAAAAACTACTGAATATATTTCGCTGAATTTTTTTTTATATATTTTATGGAACAATTTGAATATTGCCTAAAATTTTCGAAGCAATTTGTGAATTTTAAATCCGCTTAAAAAATGCTTGAAAAATGAGGTCCCATAGGGCTCAATGTATTCCATTTTTTCAACCCGGGTTCAATCCAAAACTAATTGGGTGATATTATTCATTTATATTCCCATAGATCCTATAGACCGTCTGAACAACATACTAAAATTTCATTTTGATTAAGTCATTTTTACGGCAGTTATCGTGCTAACGGACAGACAGACAGACAGAATGAACAAAGTCATAAACACTTTTCAACTTTGTTGTAAAGTGTTAAAAAGTCATAAACACTTTTCAACTTTGTTGTAAAGTGTTAAAAACTTAAACAATGTCATCCAACCGCTCGTAAAAGTCGGCATCACCGCTCGCCCTATATAAACAAGAAAAATAAACAAGAAATAAACAAGAAAGATCAATCCAATTAATACGGGAAAACAAAATGTCATAGCCGACTTCCTTTCCAGACCTCTGTGGATTTTGCTTTTCTAAAGCGCTTCCCAATCGAATGTTCTACGTCGATGAAGTTTCCCAAACAGACGTTTCGCTTTTGTAGTACTGCGCAGTTGTTTTGAACGCCCCAAGTGTCAGTGTTCTTTTCAATGACTTGCATCACTTCCAGGGATTGGGTCCTTTCTAAAAACTTCTAGGTGCATGGAAAATGGGTTCCTTTCGAAAGCAGTTTCGTCCAAATATTTTTAAAATCCAAGTTTTTGTAAAATAACTTCTTTCGAAAAAACAGGGGATTTAAAAGAATCGCCCATAGCGGACATTGTTTATTTAAGTGTGAAGCCAAAACTAGGAGCTTATGTAGGACCATAATAGAATGAACTGTATCTCTATCCTATTTATATCCTTATACTATTTTAGCACTCTAAATAGTATGTTTTTCTTGATACATGTATCGTCTGCATTTCATGACAAAATGTCTCTAGATTAAAATTTAAATGCATTCTATGTTGGTTAATTATTTTAGAGTGACTTTGTTTGGGGAAGACGTGAATTTAATTGAAATAATAATCTGTCATTAATTTTGAAAGCGTCATAAATCCTCGAAGATTGCTATTGTAATTCGCATCATTTACAAATCATTTACAAAAGATTGGGCTTTGAGCAAACGCTGCTTACACATTCCTATTTCCTAACGGGCAGTATGCCAATTCTTCGTACTGGATATATAATAGAAAGAAGATTGAAATTCACAATCATGTGCAAATTCCTATACTGTTCTAAATGACATTGCTATTCAAAACATTCGATTCAAATATTTAATTGAATTTTCCTAAAACGAAGTACAAGAATCTATGTTCTCGCTTTACAAATTCATCTTCACAGGCAGATCTGAAAAATAAAACATCCAAGTCCCGTTCGGAAACAAAAAATACGAAATTGCATAGCCCCAAATGAAAACGCTGTGAAATTGGATTAACCTATACCAAAATGAAAGCGCTAAAATGGTATTTGAAGACATTCACGTACTATCTTTATTCTGTTACAAGAGTTCTACAAGAATTAACTAAATAATATGCGTTTCAAAAATATTTGCCAAAATAAAACAGATGACTTAAGAAATGGAAACAGTCCATAATCCCGGCAACCTTTCAACCCGATAGCCGTAAATGGATGCCATCCAGTCAAAAATGTAATTCCGACATAATTAATTTTCATATGCATTTCTTAATTATTGAAATCGGAAAAGATTTGATAAAAATCGTCTGCTGTTAATCGTTAGATTTTATCTATCTTCAGATAGATCTTTATCTTTAGATTTTTTGATCTTTATCTATCTTTAGATATTATCATTGGATTTTCTATATCTCAATACCATTGCTTAGCAACTTATTTTCTTTGCGAGAAAGATATCGTCTGCATAATGCTATGTCTATAGAAGGTTTAATTGTGCGGTTTTTTTTTATTAATACTCGTATCTTGACAACCTCTGGTCTTAAAAACTCGAAACATTTTCAGTGGGGCTATTTTAAGGCTACCCACAAAATTCAGTGCAGCCGTTCTCCCGTGATGATGAGACAAATAAATAGACAGATTTTCACTTTAATTTATATAGATGAAATAAGGATATTTTTTCCATCCAATTTTCCGGCGAACACGCAAAGAGAGAATTGATCACCCTCCATTTTATGTTGGCAAATATTCTTGAAACTCATACATTGTGTTTAGCCAATTGTTGAAACAGAATAACAAGAAAGATCAATCATGCATAAGCATTGATTATGAAACACTTTCCAACTGAAATGTAATTTCATTTAAAAATTTCTAAAATGTGATTCATTCAGTGGTAATATCTTTTACATTATCACAGTACTACAGTAATTTATTATACTTAAATATTTAAAACTGTATCGAAATATAAATCATCTGATTCTTTATGCAAAATCAATGAATATTTCATTCATATAACTTGTATTCCAGACTCCAGAGCTAAATAATTTTGTGTGAAAAAAATTCAGCAATTCTTATGTAATTCATCTTACAATCGCTTGAGATATTTGCATTCTGCATATGTTAAAATTAGGCTTCCTTGAAGAAATTATAAAAGTTCAGGGATCATTTAAAATCACAACTATTGTAATTGTATAGGCACGGAATTTAGATACACAGATAATACACAGATAATATATATGTGTATGTGTATGTACTCAAAGTATTGGAATCGTGCCGAAGATCGGAACTCGAATTTTCAAAGGATCTACACGTTTTGGGACTTCTAGAACACGAAAAAACTACTTTTAGGAAGACGTCTGTGTGTGTAAGGGTGTATCTGTGTATGTTTCTGTGTGTCTGTGTGGATATTATATCCACTCTAATTGAAAAACTAATGGACCGAATTTCATACAATTTGGTAGGTATGTTTTTTGTGGGAAATCCTGATGTTCATTAGATTATAGTACGATTCGTAATAAAAGAATCTGCCTTCTTTGCGAAATGGCCGCAGAAATTGCCTTTATCCACTCTAGCTAAAAACTAATGAACCAAATTTAACAAAATTTGGAGTATAATATTTCAATAACCTACAAGTGATTTATATACCAAATTTAACAAAATTTTGTATATAAATCATTTGTAAGTTATTCTACTACGATTCGGGAAAAAGGAACGGGCTATTTTTGCGAAATGGCCAGCAAAAATCGTTATATATAAAAATAAAAGACTACGTGTGCTCAATTATATCAATTAAATTCCTATTTTATATGTGATTTTTGACAACAAAAAGAATAAGACTAACCCCATTACTCTAGGACTAGCCGTTCTTGAGATATTCTAGTTTTTTCGCGTTTTCGCTACGCCACCTTTGACAATAAGTCCAGCTATCAAATGAGAACCAAATTTAAGTTTAACGTGTAAATTCAATGTCATTTAAAATACTTATGTTGTGCAGATAAACTCAAATTATCATTGAATAAATAAAGAGAACGAATATGAGTCTGCAGAGAAAGACATGTGCTGTCCACATCAGAATTTTTAACAATATTACACCAATGATTTATAGAAGTGAACGGGGATTATTTTCAGGCCATTTCGAAAAAAATGTATGATCTATATTTAAAGATCCATCAAATTTTTGTCGAATAAAATGTTCAACAAATTTAAGCTGTGTACCAAATTTTAACTCTCTAGGACGTAGGAAAGTGCATTTAAAATGCCATCAATTAAATTTATCAAGAAGAGTTATATAAAATTTAAAAAAAATGAAAAATTGTTATCTACCAAATTTATTTTAAAATATGAAGCCACTCCCATATGCAAAACGTTTAAACAAATGGAGAGATATTTATTATATAATATCTCTCTCTTTTCTTTCTGGAAGATATCCCAAAGTCAGAATTTAATTGAATTTGTTTTTTTCCCTATATTAAATAATTTTTTTTAATTAAAAAACTACTTAACATATTTTACTGAATTTTTTTTTATATATTCTATGGGATAATGTGAATATTTCCTAAAAATTTCGAAGCAATTCGTGAATTTTAAATTTACTTAAAAAATGTTTGAAAAATTAGGTCCCATAGGGTTCAATGTATTTCATTTTTTCAACCCGGGTTCAATAAAAAACTAATTGGGTGATATTATTTATTTATATTCCCATAGGTCCTACAGACCGTCTGAACAACATACTAAAATTTCATTTTGATAAACTCATTTTTACGGCAGTTATCGTGCTAACGGACAGACAGACAGACAGACAGAATGAACAAAGTCATAAACACTTTTCAACTTTGTTGTAAAGTGTTAAAAAGTGGTATATCTTCTAATACCATTCGAGTGCTTTCATTTCGGTTTCATGGACCAAGATGCTTCATTCCTTAATCGGCGAAGACAATTATAATATCTGTGAAGATAATTCTGTATAGCGAGAAGAGAATATGAGAATTAAAAGAATTTCTATGAGGATTAAATCAAATATTTTAATATAGAATGTTTTCAATAACAATATCACTTAGCAATATCATAACACACAACATCATATAACAATATCATATTAAATATTCTGTACAAAGAACGAGTTATACTATTAGTTTAATCCTAAAAGTATTTTTTAGTTAGGAAAAAATTGTGCTTTTTTATTGAGTTTCATGTCCTGGACCTCGTAGATAAAATATTTGTTATATCTGCTCAAAATAAGGGTATTATCACCTATAATTTTGAAACATTTCAGTCAAGCAGATAAATACTCTTCAGAGCAAAATACTGATATTATTTATTGAGTATTATTGTTTGGGAACTTTTGTGGATTCGCACCTGCTCGTCAAAACTTCCCTATGAAAGTACAACAGAAATGCATATTGTAAGAAATAATAGGCTAGTGTACGCATTTGATTCGGATGAACAGATAGTTCGCATTATTTCGATCTCTCCGATGCCCCAGAGAGAGAGCATCGAAATTTGAAAGTCGAGAGCCGACGCATGCGCCCTCTGTCGCGGCCCCGCTTGACCACAGCACTGTTGAAATGCGCCCTTTCTGTGTGGTCGGGACGTAAATGGACGGAGCACGCACTTCGCCGTCTGAATTTTCTCAGCACCCCCTTTTCGAAAGGGCGACCCTCCTCGTCACCCCCTCTTCGAAGTGACATCGGGATGGTAAGTGACACTTTTATTTTATTTGAACAGAAAAATCTACTCGTATGAAATTGAAACTGAACAAACTAAAATTGAAACCTGTAACAAGTATCAGCGAGGGAGTTTCTATGCCATTTCTTGAGTAGAAAACTTTGAGGGCAGACGCACTTTTTAGATTCAATTGGATCCAATTGTTTTAGGTATTCCAAAAATAATGAATTTTCTCCTATTCAAAATATGTTCCATCCTGATTTTCAATATTTTAGAAAACGACCGTTCAAACGATATTTTACCTTTGAGATCGAGGTTTTATGAAGTACGCGGTGGCTGGAAACGCACATTCCTTCTACGAGTCTAAAAACACATTCATACCCATCGGCGAATTACCTTTTTCGTAATCTACTCTAAAAGGACTCACACGATGATTCCGATTACGTTTCCAACAAAATAGGTTTCGAATTCTACTTTTCAAACCTGCCGTATCTTAACGACGCCTTCATTCTGAAAATAAACCCATTTAAAACTCCGAGAACAGAGAATTTAAAACGAAAATAATTTTGGAAAGTCTGTTTGCCTGGGCTCGATTTCTTGTGGGATTTTGCTATCAAAAAATCTAGATCTAGTTTTCAAATTGTACTAGATTTTATATTTGTATAACGGGGCCTAGGACAAAGTGGGATAGAATCATGCATAAAAGGGGTTACTTACTGACGGTTTAATGCTACTTAATCGTTTCAATCACTGTTGCGAAAAATAGTTGCGATGACATTTTCCACTTTCGAATGATTTTCCAAAGCCCTTTAGAGTAAAGGGTAACACGCTTCAATTCTAAGCATTTGGCCCCACGATAGCGATTCTTCAAATTTTTACTTTCCCTGCAATACATGGTAATGGGCAGCCAAAAATATTGGAATTATGTCGAAAATCGCAACTCGAGTTCGACACGATTTGAGACCTCCACAATACAATAAAACTATTTTTAGCGTCACGT
Source organism: Amaurobius ferox (assembly GCA_951213105.1). Classification (NCBI taxonomy): domain Eukaryota; kingdom Metazoa; phylum Arthropoda; class Arachnida; order Araneae; family Amaurobiidae; genus Amaurobius; species Amaurobius ferox. Next base: position 1,754,509 of record OX578149.1, on the reverse strand, counting down.
CTGTCTGTCTGTGCAACTATGTATCCACTCTAACTCAAAAACGAATGGGTCCAATTTCCTAAAATTGGGTAGGTAAGTCACTTGTAGGTGACCATCAGGGTGCTGATTCGTTCCGCCTTTTTTTGCGAAATGACCTGTATACACTCTAGCTGAAAAACGAATAGATCCAATTTTACAAAATTGGGTAGATAAGTCACTTGTGGGTGACCCTGGTGTTGATTAGATTTTGGTACGATTCGGAAAAAAAGTAACCTGCCTTTTTTGCGAAATGGTTCGCAAAAATTGACAAAATCTAAAATAAAAAATTACGTATGTTCAAATATATCCATTAAATGCTTGTTTTATATGCGATTTTTAACGATAAAAAGAATAAAATCAACTCTATTACACTAGGACTAGCCGTTCTCGCGATATTTTAGTTTATTTCACATTTTCGTTAAGCTACCTTTGAATAAATAGACCCAAGAATAAATAGGCCACAACGTCCATGACAGTTTAATTTAGTTCGCCGAAGGTTTTTTTTTTTTTCTTCCGGGGAGGGGGGGAGGGGACCATTGACATTTTAAAACATACTGCACAATTTGAAATTTTACATTTTGGTTATTCCATTAATGCTTTCTTGCACATTTTCCCTTACCCTACAATATATGGTAATGTATAGGGAAAATAATGGAATCATGTTAAAAATCGCAACTCGAGTTTTGAAACCTCTAGAATACGAAAAAATAATTTTAGCATAACGTCTATCGCTATGTGTGTCTCATTGTGCAATGTATGTCTCCACTCTAACTCAAAAACGAATGGACCGAATTTTACAAAATTGGGTAAGTAAGTTACTTGGGTGTGACCCTGGTGCTGATTAGGTTTTGATACGATTCCGAAAAACAGAACCCGCCTTTTTTTTTTGCAAAATGGCCCGTAAAAATTTCATGTATCCACTTTAGCTAAAATACTAATTGACCCAATTTCATAAAATTCGGTGGATATTAAGTTACTTGGGGGATATTGTGGTGTTGATTAGATTTTGGTACGATTCGGAAAAGAACGACCTGCCTTTCTTTACGAAATGGCCCGCAAAAATCGCCAAAATCTAAAAAAAAAAAAAAAGACACTACGTATGCTGAAATGTATCCATTAAATTCTTGTTTTATACGCAATTTTTGACGAGGGAAAGGATATAACCAACTCCGTGACTATCCGTTCTCGACATATATGAGATTTCTTGCATTTTTGTTATGTCGATTTCGAAAAAATGTCCCATTACCAAATAAAAACAAAAATTGAAATAAAAATGCAAATTTATTGTTATTTTGTACAATTAAACTCAATCTAATGAATTATTAAAGAAATAAAGAAAACATGAATTTGAGTCTGCAGTAATGACATTTGAGTCTTTATATATATAATTATATAATTATATACATAATTAAATAAATTATATTAATTATATTATATATAATATAATTAAAGTCATGTGTTGTCCACATCAGATTTTTTCTAATACTAACATTTTGAAGGGAATATTTTTACACTTATTCCATTGTAAGAGAAAAAAAAAATACTTTCACCTTGATATATAGAATCAGTTCAGGCCAGCCCTTCCTTATTAAGAAACAAAAAGAAAGCATCACCATTGTAAAACAATCTGAAGCTCCCCCTACCAATATAAAAGCGCTTCCTTTATGACTTTGTGCTGGTTATGGGCCTGGATGACAGTTGCTTCACCCTCTAAGATTCTGAATGGATGGAAAGAAAAAAAAAATTAAAATGTATAGTTCCCCTCTCTGCGAAAACCAAAGAAAATTTGAAGATAATGCCAAACAATTTTTCCATCAACAAGGCGTTATATTAAATGCTTGTGAAAGCATCTGGCGAGAAACTCTTTTATAAAATCTTCCATTTGGGCCACTTTTATAAAAAGTTGTTGTTATATTAAATGTTTGTAAAAGCATCAGGCGAGAAACCCAGTAGCCTCGATTTTTCAGTCGGCGCGACATCCCATAGCATCCAAGAAGAGCACTCAGCAGCATGGAAATGTACTGAATATGATAATGTTTGATGGCCCTCAAAAAGTGGGTGGCAGCGAGGTAGGACAACTCCAACGCGTATTTTAAATGATCGTTCCAATTTTGCAATTCCACGATATAATATCCAATAAAAGCAGAACATTGTATTGTTTGTTGCACTGCGGGTAAGAACCTCAATCTTTCTTTTCTGTCAGCAAAATTTATTTTATTTTATTTATTTGAAAAAGACGAGCTACAGGACGTAGTCCCAGATGTGAATTTTCGAATCCGAAATACTAGTTATTTTAAAAATCCTAATTCACTTTTCCAATACTATTTGTCCATTTCGAAATTTTCCAAATGACAAGACGACATTCCATTTTGACTAGACTCATTGACAGGGAAAGGTTTGAATTGCGTTCTGGAAAATGGATGTAAAAGTATTCTTTAAGCAAGTCGAGCCTATTTTGTAAACATTCTCAGGCTCCTTCGACGTGAATCGAAAGAGAAAGACACCGCCTCAAAATGGAGTCAGAAATTAATTTTACAAGGGATATTGTAAGGAGGGATTGAAGCTGATTGATACTCGCGTCCGAATTCCACAGACTTCATTTCTCATCTGTACAGCCCGACAGAGGACGTGGAATTCTCGGATGGAAAATGGCTGACTCAACAGTCAGCTATTTTTATTAGTAATGCAACCTACCGTTTAACAGGGATTTTACGAATACGCGTCAGATGGGACACGAACTTTTCCGTTCTCAGGCCTTTTTTTCGTTCTAGTAGCAGAGGTTCAACCCGATTGAGTGAAATCGTGAATTTGAAGTGGTTCCAAATACTCGGACTCAATACGTGAATATATATTTTTATCCCAATACTCGGACGCATATTGGGAAAACGTTATACGGAGCATGGATTCACCTCTCAAAACACAAAATAAAGTGGACGACCACGAATATAAAATGCAACAGATAGGTACGATTCCAACAGTAAGAGAGAAAAAACATTCAAAATTAAGTTTTAAAATAAAACTCGCAAAAAATAACTCGCTCAGAAAAAGTTCTTCAAAACACGATCCTTTCACAAACGCAGCATTTTTAGATGGCTTCCACCTAGGATCGCACAAGAGAGCATATAAAACATTCAAAAAATATAATATAAAACAATCAAAACATTCAAATAATAAAAAATATAAAACATTCAAAGCTTCTCACCAGAGGTTCTTTCCGAATACCAAAAACGCATACATTCAGCGCAATCACTCATTCCTCTTTAAAATGGACCTGATCCAGAGAGAGGAAGAGGGAAATGCAAGACCGTCCATTGTGATGACTGAATGCGATCGCTTAAACAGTTTAAAAAATTAATATTACTTATAAAATCGAAAATTTTATTTCATTAGAATGCTCATTTATATGAGGTTGTTTTAGCTAAATTATAGAACTGTACCTCATCCTCGAATGCGACGATATACATATTAAATCCCGTAAAAAAATGCAAATTTCAATGTGTTTTCTTTATTAAATAAATAAGCATGAAAGATTCAGTTGAAACATGACTAGAAAAAGGGTCTTTCATTTTTCCGAGGGTATCAAGATGGAAACTCTGTGATAACAATTTAGGAATCGAAGTTGTCGATATATCGGAAAAAACAAAAAATAACTGAAAAACCATTTCGGAATTTAAAAAATAACGCCGAGGTGCAGCCATTTGGGTCCTCCAATACCCGTGTGTCCAATTTGATGGCCGTACGACACTCAGATTTCCCACCACAGACTGCACAGGAAGAAAGAAAGCTGTAAGATTTAAATCCTTCCCAAATAGCCAGGAATTAAATAGTTCCAAAATGAGTGATATTTTATTCTTGAGCAGCCAATACGGGTGGCGGAATGTCATTAGTCTACGTGCTTCTTTTCTATTCGCAGCAGAAGCGCACTGTGAACACTTAAGAGTATGATGATTTGCACATTTTTGAGGAATGTTGACTAAAATAACGACGCCCCCCGAGACACATGAACATTTAATGGAAAAAAGAATAAAAGAAACATCCGTTTCACTCAATTCATTTTAACAGGGTTCATGCCCAATTTCAAAATGAAATTTCCTGAGTTGAGATGGCTACATCAAAATTCCAGGCACTGCATACTACTGTTTTAACGTCCATTTCAAAAAATAATTTTAGATTTAACTGATTGTTTACCGTGAATATATGACAGTGAGAAAAAGAAAAACATTCAAAATAACTCAACATTTTCTATATTTGTATACAATTTTATCTACATATACAGTACAACCTCGAAGATCTGGACTTTGCCAATTTAGAATTTTAGAATTTTCCGCTTTATAGCGTTTGGATGAAATTCAAACTAAATATCAACTAAATCCACTATAAAGCATTATTTTTTGTAAAAATAGAGAAAAAATCAAGTGAACTCTTTAAAAATTATTATTTAATACAGAGCTAGATAGAACTAAGTAGAATTTTTTGAAATTCGAGTGAAAACTCTTTTGAGTGAAATTTCATATTTTCTATAGCAGCATTAGACAAAAATTATCATGCACAAAAGAGATTATTGATGACTCAATGATCACGAAACTTGATATTATCCTGTCATTAAAGTGATCGATGAAGTAGCGAAAAAGACTTTTTCAGCAGTCAGCTTAAGAAATCTCACATAATACAAACATGCATATGCATAAAATTATTTAAGCATATATATATTTATATTATAAGTTGTTATTCAATTAAAAATATATTTTTGTTTGATAAAGTACAAGTTTTCACTAATGATAGTAACAAATATTAATCTTTAATAAAAAAGAAAATATAGCAATATATTAATAAATGCGAATATGCCAAAATATGCCTTGCAAAAATAGTTTCTCTTATATTTGCATAAATCATTGTTTTAATACCACTTTTTGGAAAATATCCCTTCAAAAGGTTCATATCCATTTCTCAAAATAGGAAAATATGCAAAATGAATAAAATCTTAATAAGAAACCAGAATATAAAAAATAAGCTAGTCTAGTCAATCTAATATGCAATATTTAGAAGATGGGAATAGATGGTAAAGATACTAATGAATACGAGAACATAAACTGAATTGCGCTGTTTATGCGCAAATAATTTTAAAACTAACCTTCAGCGATTTATGCGAAATTTGACATACATTCATTACTTTTATAAAAAAAATCCCGATCTTTTACATTCCACGCAGCGGTGAATCATCGTTAAGGTGATTTGATTGGCCTTACCGTGCACACGGCCGTAAATCTCTGCTGTCACGTTAAGTTGATTGGCATTAACGCGCAAGCGACCGTAAATCCCTGTTGTCAAGCTAATTTGATTGGCATTAACGCCCATGCGGCCGTAAATCCCCGTTGTTACATGTATTTGGTTGACATGACCCGGCACGCAGCCATAAATTTACATTAGCCTTCACAGAACACAATTTTCCATAGGAAATTATGCAAATTCCGTAATCCGCAGTATGAGGAAGTTTCCCATAGAAAGTACGGAGAATCCGCAGTAATCTGCATTTCCCTGGGTTAGCAAGTTGAAAATTCCCTGACTTTTCCAGAATTTTGAACAAAAAATCGGCAATTTCCCAAACATTTTTGTCCACTTTCAAATTCCTGTAAATTCCCGATTTCCAGAGTGCGCGCGAAGCCTGTTTTAAATGTCAGAAAATAGAAATTGAAACGTATGCATTTTAAAATGTGAGTTTAGAAATAAACATTTCGTATTTTCTTGAAATGCCAATTCTATTTTATGACTTTCCCATCAAGCAGTTTAATGTCTTTGGCAATATCCCTCGCTATGATTGCTCATTGTTGTCACTGAACTACTCATGTTTATCAAAACTATTCACACGGGCCAGAAAAATATATGCACTAAATGGGGGACAGAATTTTTGAAAGTTCAAACTTCAAAATGAAATAAACGTGTTTTACTTTTCCATACAAATTAAATGTGCATATATACACATTAAATGGGCCTTTATAATATACTACTCCAATTTAAATGGAAATATTAAAAATGCGAATACCTCGAACTTATCCCACAGTTTTTTAGAATGCATCAGTATGTGTGTGAAATCATTCTCGTCTGAATCGCGGCCTTTCTTCAACAGGTCTTTTTGCAGAACCAGGAACTCACATTTGAGTCTCTTTTACAGTATGTTCTTTCACAGTTTGACTACGTGGAGAAGTGGGCGTTCATGCTTTCACCATGATATCGGGAACTTTCCCGTTAAAAAGTACGCAATTTTTACAACCCATTTTCCTGCGTACAAAGTAGGCTATTCTTGTTTCTCTGTTCTGACGTCGACAAAAAAAACTTATCTCACTATCTCAACTTTATGTTGTACTTCTGTTAAATTCTTACCCAAACTCTTATTCAACTAAAATAGCTCATATTTTTCTTCAGCGCTGCTAGAGAAAGTAAGTGACGTTCATGAGATGAACGGGAATCCACACCCAGTATCCATTAGCCGGTGGGTCTGAACGTGAGCGCAGTCGTGTTTGGGCATTCCCACACTATGTCTTCAACTTCAAAGAGAGGGTGGATTTCCAATTTGAATAGAAACTATTACCATCCCCACAGTTTACAAGAATAGGGCTCAGTTTTAAAATCTCGACACAAGATGTGCACGTGTCCTAATTAAGGGCGAACCAAAGCGAAGTGGGTTGTGGGGTGGATTTAGCCAAACCTCTCCAGCGTTTTTCAGCGGAAGGAATAGAGTCCGAAGACACCATTGAATGGTCCACATTGGAATTTTTAGAAAGATTGCGTACCCGTCCACATTTAGCAAAACGACAAAATAGGTCTGTTTCACACAGGCAAGGAAGGCTACCTCTTTTTATAATGTAGGTGACCTTTTTCAGATCCTGAACTCCACTCAAAATGGAGGGAGCATTTTGTACACGGTGTACGCAAACGGAGCGCAGTATTGCTCGGTGGAATATTTAAAAAGAATCCATACATAAAGGATAAAGCCTGGTATGAAATAGAATATAAAACTGGTTTTCTGACGCATTGTCCGTGAAGTTATCCGCAAGGGGAGAAAACCATTAAACCTTAAAAATGGATTTATATTTTTATTATCATTTTCTATCAGATAGAAAAAAATTTGTTATAACACTTATTTATTTATTGATTTATTTTTTGTGAGGGGTGTGTGCTTAAAATAGGCTTCAATAAAACACATTTATTTCATGTTTGTGCTGATTGCACAATTTTGGGACTGTGTTTTGCCATGGACTATAAATGTGATATTACTGCACAAAACATCTAAAATGTGTGTTGAATCTTGCCTGAAAACACAACAAAGTCAAATTATTCTTTCGTGTGCATTAAGGAACTCGCCAAAGGACGCTGGGCTCTGCAGACGTGTGGAAAGGGCTGAACCTGACTGCAGACCGACACCTCCTGAGAAGACGCGATCGAGTAGAGAGCCGCTATGCCATCCGCCAAAAAGAAATGCATCTGCCAACTCTGCACGTGCGGGTGAGTTTTTAATTTTTTCGAATGTTTGATATTAGAAAAATATATTAAGAGAACTTCTTAAACACACTTTTACTTCGAAATGCCCTAAAAAGTAGAAAAAAAAAATTTCTTCAGTATCCCAGAATCTCTCTATATTAAAACAAGAGCTAACGCCGCTGTTTAGCAAATTTCTCGTTTCTCGAGATTCTTTGCTTCGTACCGCAAAAACTATTGCATATAAAAATATGATATTGGGTACACTTGTAGAAAAAGCTTTCAGGAAGATGCTGAAATAAACCGTTTTTTATATATATTGTAGTTTAAAAAATATTTAATGTCAAAGTCAACCTGAGTTCGCGTCCTGGATAGACAAACAATAGCAAGACCACGAATTTTTGCAGGCAGATACCTACATGGATGAATTTTTGCAGGGCGGAACCCCTTTTAATTTCGATGTAGTTTTTGAGATATTTACTTCTTATGCACTTCTGAAGTGAGCTTTTTTTTTTCGTATCGGCACGTCTAGCGATTTCTCTGTCTCGTAACGTAAAAACTATCGTATACGAAACTATGAAATTGGGTCTATTTATAGAGAAATAATAGAGTAACACGATGAAATAAACCGTTTATCGATTTAAACTTTAGTTTGGCATGAAATAGCTCATGATAAGGAATTCAGTTTTTAGATTCCCTGGGCTAAGAAAAATTCCTGTTTTTCTCTCCTGCGGAAACTAGGCAGGGATAGAAAAGAGATTTTTGAAAGTAGAATTTTTAGGAAAGATGGATATGAAGCGAGCTCTGCGAGTAGGAGGCGAAGTTATAAGCGGTTGCGCGAACAGGGGGTGTTTCCTAAAATAAATGATTAGAAATAAAATCTTATTTTAATTCAATTTTATGACTGTTATTTTCGCCAGGAAAATCAGGCTTATGCCTCAGTGTACCAGGAGCAATCTGCCAGTGGACCACGCAATGAGACAACAACACGGGATGATAGCCATCTCATCCGAATGGCGGTCACGAACCGTACAGCTTCTTTTCGAATGTTGGCGCAGCACTGGTGCACTGCTACGGGTGTAACATTGCCTGCTTCTACGATTGAAAGGCTGCACAGAGGACTGCGTGCGAGCATTCCTTTGCGGAGGACCCCGAACCGCCTCAGGTTACAATGAGCGGAAGAGGACATGAGGATTGGCACTCCAGAGTGTTTTCCCGCTACAACCTGGACTGCAATGAGGGTCGCATACGCGTTAGGCGGTTCTATGGAGAGCGATCATACTGCATCAACGTTGAGTGTGGTGGTGTGAGGTACCATTGGCTATCATAAGCGATCCCGGCTTCTAAGCATTACGGTTACGCTCAACAGCAACCCCTCCATCGGAGAGGTTTTGGAGGCGGAAGTTGTACCCTTTTTTCAGCGCACTCTATTCCAACAAGACAACGCCCGACAGCATGTTGCCTGGAATGTCTAAGCCTTCTTCATTGCACAGCAGATACCGCTCCTTCCTTGGCCTGCCCGTTCGCCAGATTAGTCGCCGATTGAACATGTATGGGATAGCGTCATTCAGCGGCTGTTTCCCAGCATCCATGAACTGTGGTCCCGGTCCAACCTCTTTGATTCGATGCCGAGACGTTTAGAAGCTCTTATGACCGCTAGGGGTGGCTTCACAAAGTACTGATTTTGTGCGAACCGTTCGATTGTATTGGTCTGAAACGGTCATTATTTATTTATATCACTATTAGTAATATGTGGTATAAATGTCCTTCGCGATGTTGCAATTTTCATAAACATGAGTGTATTTTATCCCGCCCAAAATGATAATACAATCCAAACACATGTGCAATCCCAAACGGAACGTCACTACAGTGCCATCCAAGGAATCATTCGGATTGAATCACCTGTTGTCGTCTTATTCAGATTGTGAGACATTAAAGTAGCCTCGCAACCCCGCTTTCTCGAAACATTGTTTGCAAAATAAATAAATAAAAATATTTTTTCCGTAATATGTTGTCACTATTTCACGTATTCAATTTTAAGACAGCAAATGCTCCATCCGAAGGCCTTAAGTCGATTTGATATCTTAACGTGGACGTCTGGGTACCACTCGAAGTGCAAAGTAGTGGGCCCGATGCGACCTCGATTCGTCAGAATCGGACCAGTGGTCAGTGTGCCGACCCACTTTCCGATTCATTTCCGAATGGCCATCGATCGGCCGAAGAGACAGCAACACCTCTGGACATTGCTTTTCTCGCTCAAAATGGAACGGATGAAATCGATTCCATTTCATCCTTTCCATTGGGACACATTCAACCGGAAAGTAGAACTCAGCTTCTCGCCCCTGCAAATCAAACAAGCACCCATTTTAGAAAACGAAACATCACCCTTAAATGCATGCGGATTATTGGCTAGTTTGACAAACATTCACCAAGAGATTGACGAAATGGATTGGCTTCGTTGCAGTACATTTTGAAAAATCGGATGACACACACTCATTTTCTCTTTATTTCATTAATAATTCATCAAATTGAGTTTAATACCATTAAATAATGCACATAATTCATTAAAATGACGCTGAATGGACACTTTTAATTCAGCTTTCGTTTTCATTGGCTGACTGGACTCATTCCCAAAACCGGTGCAGCAAAAATGTGAAAAATATCTCGAGAACGGCTCGTCCTAGAGTAATGGGATGGGTCTTATTCTTTTCATCGTCAAAAATTAGATACAAAACAAGCATTTAATTCATGCGTTTGGTCATATGTAGTTTATTTTGGATTTTAACGATGTTTGCATAAAATCATTTCGCATAAGAAAGCGGGTTCTTATTTTCCGGATTATACCAATATCTAATGGAGGATCTACCAAAATCTAAGCGTGGATTCAGGCTATTTCGCAGAAAAGAAGCCCGCAGGTTGATCAGCACCAGGGTCACCCACAACGGACTTACCTGCATTATTTTATGAAATTGGGTCCATTAGTTCTTGAGTTAGAGTAGATACATACATTGCACAGACACACGCACAGAGGCCACGCTAAAAATAGTTTTTTCGTGTTCTAGAAGTCCCAAAACGTGTCGTTCCGTCGAAAACTCAAGTTGCGGTTTCCGGTAAGATTCCAATCCTTTCCTTATACATTACCATGTATTGCAGGGTAACTCAAAAATCTGATGTAGACAGCACATGACTTTCCCTGCAGACTCAAATTCATACTTTTTTATTTCTTTAATAATTCGTTCGATTGAACCAAATAACACTGATTTTGCATTTTTAATTCAATTTTTGTTTTTATTTAGTAATTGGACATTTTTCCGAAACCGGCGTGACAAAAATGCATGAAATCTCAAATATCTTGAGAACGGTTAGTCCTAAAGTGTAATGGAGTGTGTTATATTATTTTCCTCTTGAAAAATTGCTCATAAAACAAAAATTTATTTGATACATTTGAGCATACACTACTTAGTCTTTGTTTTTTAGATTTTGGCGGGCCATTTCGTAAAAAAAAGCAGCTTATTCTTTTCCTGATCGTACCAAAATCTAATCAGCACCAGAGTATTCCACATATGATTTATCTACTAAATTTTGTGAAATTGGGTCAATTAGTATTTTAGCTAGAGCAGATAAATGAAATTCTTACAGCCATTTCGCAAAACAAGGCGGGTTCTGTTTTCACGAATCCTACCCAAAACTAATCAGCACCAGGGTCACATCGAAGTGACTTACCTACCCAATTGTATGGAATTCTGTCCATTAGTTTTTGACTTGGAATGGATACATACATTGCACAGACACACACACAGACGTCACGCTAAAAATAGTTTTTTCGTATTCTAGAGGTCTCGAAACGGGTAGATTCGTCGAAAACTCGAGTTACGACTTTCGGTATGATTCCAATACTTTCCCTATACATTGCCATGTATTGCAGGGAAAGTAAAAAGTGTCAATTTTTTAAAGCCCAGGACCGGTCAATATTTTTGGAAAGGTATCAGTAGTCAGCCTGTTCGAATCCGTAGCTAGCCAATGTATATTATACATGACTCCGTTTTTCCGCCTAGTCCCCAAGACAGTTCGATGCTTTCTTCTAAGTAATAATAACAGCTCGGGAGGCGAAACGGCTGCGGCATCGTGCAACAAGTGTGGACCATTTACTTTCCCTGCAATACATGGTAATGGAAAGGACTGGAATCATGTATGGAATCGCAACTCGACTTTTCGACGGATCTACATGTTTCGAGACTTCTACATAGAATACGAAACACCTATTTTTAACATGACGTCTGTGTGTGTGTCTGTGCCATGTATGTATCCACTCGAACTCAAAAACGAATGGACCGAATTTCATAAAATTGGGTAGGTAAGTCGTTTGTAGGTTATCCTGGTGGTAATTAGATTTTGGTACGATTCGGAAAAAAATAACCTGCCCTTTTTTGCGAAAAGGCCCGCGAAATTCATCCAAATCTAAAATAAAAAACTACGTATGCTGAAATATATTCATTAAATGCTTGTTTTATATGTCATTTTTAACGATAAAAAGAATAAAATCAACGCTATTGCACCAAGACTAGCCGTTCTCGAGATATTTTAGTTTTTTCGCCACCCCACCTCGGAAAATAAGTCCAGTTACCCAATGAGAACGAAAATTGAATTAAAAGTGTACATTCAGTATTATTTTAAATAATGATGGTTGTTATTTTGCGCCATTCAACTCAATGTAACGAATAATTGAAGAAATATAGGGAACGCAGGGAAAGTCATGTGCTGCTCATTCAACCGTTTTTATGGGATAAGCGCTCATTCTTTCTGTTCTGGTGACTTCTTCGGCAACGTAAAGATACATTGGATTTAAAATTTCCAAAATGAAAAAAATAATAATAACAAATGGTAAAGTGCAGTGCCTGCTATATCATTGTTGCATTTTGAACAGCTTATAAGGACTTTTCGCGACGTTAAGCAGCAGAGTTCGGCGATAAACTGCTGTTTCGCTCTGGCAAACGCCTTAAGCAATGGACTCAGGCAGACGGATGCAAGAGGTTAACTTATAGCTCGAGTAAACTAGCAAATTAGTGTGCGGCCACACGTATCGAAAAGTCAGGTGACGCTTGCGGGCCTGGAGCCGCAGGCGGTTACGCCCAGTGTATCTCCGGCCAGTTTTTTGTTTCCCATGAGAGTTAGCATCAGGCATCGCTAGCCAATGGGGGATCAAACTGCATCCTTTTCTGTTATTTTTTTATAAAATGTTCTTCTACCCATTTTTCTAGGTGGTATTTATTTACAAGGGATACATGATTGGAACGCATTTGCGTCTGTTCCATGCTAGACTAAACATCGAAGATCGAATCCCCACAGCCAAAGATACTGCTGCCAACAAAATGACGTTTCTCAGAATAAGCGTGGCACGTTCTTCGAAGTGTCCAGTTCACGACGGCTGTCTCCTACCCTTGAGGAGATCACGCAATGTCTCAGGGACGATGTTCCGAGAACTTGACCATGTCACGAACTTTCGTTTTCTAATTTGAATCCAGGACAAGCGCTTGCCTACGTTGTTCAATGTCACACACCCTGGCGGAGAACATGACATCACTCGCTGCTCATTTTCCATTCCTCCTTAAAGTTAGGATCACGCTCTCATTTCTGAGAACAGCATTCATGGGCAGCACGTATTATACCTATACGCATATCTACAATAGCAGCTTCGAAACGTAGCTGCCCATTTTCGAAGCATTCACTCCTGCCACGTAGCAGTGTCTTCGAAATGACGCTCACAGAACCCGCCTAAAAGAGGCGTTTCAGATAACAGCATTCATGATAAACGGATGAGCACGAAACCGGTCCTTCCATGTTGCTCCCTTCAATGGGAACGGGAACCTTTTGTCTATTTCAACATTTCAGTCTATTATTCATACTTTGAAACATGTGAAACTGGGCGGATTTATTTGAGTTTTCTTTCGGGAAATATACAATTTTATTACTTTTCTTATATACATAATGTATAAGGAAAGTATTGTGACGAGGTCGAAAATTCGATCTCGAAAGCACGTTTCAAGCAGCCCTGAACACGAATCAAACGTTTTTGAGATGATGTCTGTCTGTGTGTGTGTCAGTGAGTCTGTGGAGACGATATCTTGCGAACGAATGAAACGATTCGAGTGAAATTTGATACAAAAATTAGAATCCTTGAATACTGGAAGCCTATTGTTTTTATACGCAATCGGACAAAATTTTCGAGTGACCTAAATTTTGAAAAAAATCATCAAAAAATCAAAACCTTTAATAAAGTTACGTAAGTAGTCATTTCTTATGTAATGTTTCATTAGAAAACGATTTACATAACTTTTAAAAAGCTAGCACGAACCGTTCTCGAGATATTGCACATTTAAAAAAAATTATCAAAAAACCATATAAAATTGCAAAATAGGTTCGCTTTTCATAAGAAATATCATGCGATAAATCATTCTGGTGGATTTAGCTCGTTCCATTCATGAGAAAAGATAATTTGGGTAATAATTTTGTATTTGGACGCCATTAGTCATTTATTTATATAAATAAAATATATATATATAAAATTGAAAATCTGTCTGTCTGTCTGTTTGTCCCGACATCACGGGAGAACGGCTGAACCAAATTGGATGAAATTTTGTGGGTAGCCTGGAAATAGTCCCACTTAAAATTGAGTTCATGTTTGGAGTTTCTACGATCAGTGATTCTCGAGGTATTAGTAAAAAACGAAATTTTCGTTTGTCTCACCATCACGGGAGAACAGCTGAACCGAATTGGATGAAATTTTGTGGATAGCCTTGAAATAGCCCCCATAATTTTAGCCCAAGTTTCGAGTATCTAAGACCAGGGGTTGTCGAGATATTAATGAAAAACGAAACTTTTTCCTAGGAATTCTGCTCTCTAACTCCGTGGTTTATCCAAACGAAAAGCTTGAAAATCGTTTGAAAGTGAATTAAAATTTAATCTCTGAGTTTGATGGGAGATTTTTTGCGCTAATTAGTCACTTTCTAAAAATATGAATTGTTTGAAACATGATTTAAATGGGAAATCTATCTCCATGGTTTATTTTAAACAAGCTTTTACTGAACAATGAAAACTATAAAGAAATCAAAAGGGTTATTTAATTTCGCAGTTTATGAGGAAGATTCTATCTTATATCATGTTGCTCAGAAACGCAATTAAATTAAATCTGTCTGTTAATTTTAATAATTAATTTTTCGATTTGAATAATAAATAAATGGATATAAAAATATATTTTAGAAAAGAACGATTTGATATTTCTTATAGCATTTTTGACTGGATAGTCTCAATTACTGTCTTCAGGTTTAAACATTATTATTATTGATATTTTCGGGGATTATTGATTCAGGGATTATTGATATTTTCAAGTTATTATGCAATTGTTTTATTATGACAAAAGTTCTTTAAACTCATATATTGTACGTTACGTTGTACGAGTAATCTTCTACAAATACGCGGGTATATCTTTTCATCTACGAGAATATAAGTAGTACAGGTATATTGGCATATGTTTTGATATATATTGGCAAATATTGGAATCCATTACGACCTTCTGGTATAAAGAGTACGGAGATTATTGATATTTTCAATTTATTACGTCATCTCTTTTATTTTGGCAAATATTTTTGAGACTTATATTGTAATACGGGTAATCTTCTACTAACACACTGGCATATTTTCTAATCTGCGACAATATAAGTAGTACGAGGTTGCATATATTGATTCAATTCCTTTTTCTTTTTGTAAATTTACTTACAAAAGGGGCCAGGATGTTTTATTCTTCAGATCTGCCCGTGAAGATAATTTTGCATAGTGAGAACCATATATTCTTAAACTTCTCTTTAAGAGCAATAAATTTAATATTTTAACAGAATTTGCACATGATTGCGAATTATAAGTTTCTTTATATTATATACTCCGTACGAAGAACGGGTATGCTGCTAGTTGAAAATATGTTTGTTTGTCTATCCGTTTGTTTCATCATCACGGAAGAACGGCTGAACCGAATTGGATGAAATTTTGTGGGTAGCCTTGAAATAGCCCCACTTAAAATTAAGCCCATGTTTCGAGTTCATACGACCAGTGGTTCTCGAGATATTAGTCAAAAACAAAACTTTCGTTTGTCTCGTCATCACGAGAGAACGGCTGAACCGAATTTGATGAAATTTTGTGGGTAGTCTTGAAATAGTCCCCCGCCCCTTAAACTTTATCCAAATTTCGAGTTTCTAAGACCAGGGGTTGTCGAGATATTAATGAAAAACGAAACTTTTTTTCTAGGAGTTCTACTGTCTAACTCCCTGGTTCCTCCAAACGAAAAGGTTTTAAATCGTTTATTTAAAACGTGAAAGTGAATTAAAACTTTATCTCTGAGTATGGTAGAAGATTTTTTTTTTTTTGCGCTAATTAGTCACTTTCTGAAAACATGAATTGTTTGAAACATGAATTTAAATGGAAAATCTATCACCATGGTTCATTTTTAACAAGATTTTAATCAACGATGAAAAGTATTAAGAAATCAAAATGATTATTTAATTATTAGAATTTTATGAGAAAGATTCTATCTTATAGCTATCTTGTTGCTGGGCAACGTAATTAAATTATTAAATGTGTTTGTTAATGTTTATTATCATTTTTTGGATTTGAATAATAAATAAATGGATATAAAAATATTATATATCTTATAAATGAACGTTTTGATTTTTCTTTTAATTATGTTAATTGCGACTGCGTACATCACTTTCATTTATTTTGACAAAGAGTTTTCAAGCTTATATATTGTGTTAAGTTAAGCTAATAAACTTATATATTGTGTTTAGCCATTTAACAGAAAAAAGTACAACGGATATAATCTTCTAATACAATTTTAGTGTTTTCATTTAGTATATACAAGCGGGATCAGGATGTTTTATTCAGATCTGCTAATTCAGAGCTACGAATTTGGCAGGATATCGTTAACTTGACAACTTTTCTTAAACGTTACCAAATGGACGGAAATGTCGTCAAATTGATAAAAACGACGCAAATCAATGAATTTAATTTTGTTTTGTTAGAAGAGAGTACTGAAATGATGTTTCGTTTGCCAATCCAACCGTCCTACTTAGTAACACATTTAGCGAATGTTTAAAATGTCACCCAATTGATAAAAATGTTTGTAAATCCATAAAAATATCTTGATAAAATTGCGCTAAATAAATGAAATTAAATGTATTTTGTTAGGGAATAACATTGTGGTGATGTTTCGTCAATGTGTATCACTTCTACAAACCCACTTGGCGATCAATTTTACGATTTTTTAAAATGTCGGCAAACCTCACATAGACGCTATTTTGTCCCGATTTAAATCCAATGTGTTTATGCAGCAGACTTTTTTTATTAAATCTTTTCGGAATAATGTATATAAAACAAATCTCATTGCGTTTTTGAATATCAATTACGGTCTTCAGGTTTAAACATTAATATAATTGATATTTTCACGTTATTATGCCATTGTTTTATTATGTCAAAAAATGTTGAAACTCATATATTGTACATTCTACAAATGCATATGTAGATATATCTTCTAATCTACGAGACTATAAGTAGTACAGGTATATTGGCTTATATTTTGACATATATTGAAGTCAAGTTCTGGTATGAAGATGACGGGAATTATTGATATTTTCAATTTATTACGTCATCTCTTTTATTTTGGCAAAGATGTTTGAGACTCATATTGTAATACGGGTCATCTTCTACTAACACTCGGACATATGTACGAGTATGTTCTAATCTACGACATTATAAATAGTACGGGTATATCTTCCCATGTAATTTTGACATATATTGGAATCCATTACTGACTTCAGATTTAAAGATGATATTTTCAATTTATACATGTAATCTACTAATACAGGTTATATCTTCTAATATTCGCGTATATAAGTAGTACGGGTCCCATACAATTTTAACGCTTTTATTTTGTATATATTGATTCAATTCCATATTTCTTGTAAATTTGTTTACAAAAGGGGCCAGGATGTTTTGTTCTTCAGATCTGCCCGTAAAGATAACTTTGTATAGCGAGAACAGATATTCTTAAACTTCTTTTTAGAAGCATTATATTAAATATTTTAACAGAATATTTTGATTAAAAATGTCATTTAGTATACTATAGGAATTTGCACATGATTGTGAATTTTAAGTTTCTTTATATTATACACTCCGTACGAAGAATGGGTGTGCTGCTAGTCTGCAATTTCACCGTCCATAACGCTTGGCGAGATTTCGGCGGAATAGCGCCAACTTGGCGACTTTTTAAATGTTGCCGATTTAACGAAAATGTTACCAAATAGATAAAATTGGCATCCTATGGTAAGTCATGTTTCGCAAATTCTGATCTTCCTCATATAACGGGCATACCTTCTAGTCTCTAAGAAATGCTCTTCTCTCCGTTTGTCTGCAACACTGGGTGATGCATTTGGCGAACCATTTAATGAAGTATCGTGAACTTTGCGATTCTTCAAAACTACTTTTTCTTAGCGATGCTTGGCGATATTATCAAAATTGCAAAAATGAAGCTCAATGAATGAAAATGACGCCTCATTGATGGATTCATTATTAAAATATTTGAATATGTGGACTCTATCGCTTATTGAGGATGAAAAGAATATTGATAATGTTAATTTAGAGATGCGTAAAATGTACAAGTTAATTGGGTATTTGGAAACAGCTTTGCATGTTGTCATCCGAATGTACATTTTTTTTTTCTACTGTGAAAGGCGTCAATTGATTGCATTCTATAAGGAAAGTCCGATTTTTTTTCTGGGCAAAGTAGTCTGCAAACATATCAATATGAATGTTTTGCATAATCCTAAACATAACTGTTTAACATAAATCCAAAAAAGGAAAAAGTCCATCCGTTATCCATTAATAAATGAGTTAACATTAATAAACGAGTTAACATTAATAAATGAGTTAACATTAATAAACGAGTTAACATTAATAAATGAGACGGTCATATCCTTCTCAAAAACGTTTAATTCGAGTGGAGCCCCTTATAGAGAAGGAAAGTCGCTTAAAATGAGTCCGGTGGAGAATTTAATATTTCGGGATCTCTACGATAAACGTTAACACAAGAAGTGTTTCTTCGCATGTTTCTGCTCCACTACTGCTTTCTTTATTAGTTCAAATTTTTTGGATCGAAATGAAGGTAGGCAAGTTCTGTTTAAAAATTTAAATCTCCGAAAATGGAATTTTGATTTTTGAAATTGTGTGTGATTCATTTGGTTTATTAATTTTATTGAATCGTCAAAGATTGGGTCTACCTGTGAAATTTCCACTTAAATTATCTTTCCCCACCATGAGTACACAGAACTCTTCCAATTTTAAATGACTATTCGAAATCTTTCGGAGGGGTTTCGTGCGTGCTTTGCACTCAAATGAAGAAAAATTCTTGTTTGTCCAATTCATAAAGGGCCATTCTCGAGATATTTAAAATTTGGGGGAGCTAAAGACGTTTTGCAAAACTATTGAACGCTGAGTTCCAAACTATTGGATGAAAATGGAGTAACTAGGTCCCTTGTGGGTAATCCTGATGCTGATTCAATTTTGGCATGATTCTGGAAAATAGAAGTGACCCTTTTCTGAGAATCGGAAAAAATTGACAAAATCTGAATTGCTGAAATAGATTAATGACATACTTGTTCTTCGTATTATGTTTGACAAAAAAAGAGAATAAAACTATTCTTATGACTCTAGGATGAGTTGTTTTAATTTTCTAGAATTTGGAGGATTCATTAAAAATGGAATATCAGAAAAGTATCCATGTCATTTTTTGTAATTTAACTCAATTTAATGCATCATGAAATAAGATATGAAAATGTATTCGAGTGTGTAGGGTGCTGTCCACTTTCTTTTTTATATCTAATTAGTTTTTAGTTACTTTCTGTTGAAGCTGCCATGGAGTTGAGTCTTGTATAGTGGAAGCAGAACCTTTCTTCTTCCCCAAGACGGTTGGCGAGGCCCAAGGGCTGGACGACGGTTCTTCTTCCTCAGCGTTCAATCGGGAGTGGGTTGCCGGTGTCTTTGGACGCAGTCGAGATGATTACACAGAATTCAGAAATGGGGCTCTGACAAATGTCCTCCTGTTCGACACGATATTACTTAAGATATTTTCCTCCCTTACAACCACGCATTACGTTGGTCATCGCAGAGTAGGAGGACAACTGGATTATTTTAGAGCAGCCGCTAACGCTTGCGACTCGGACAGGTATATAAAGTCTTTTAAAACAGTCAGGTGAGCCGCAGCCACAAAAATTTCTTTTTGACTCAAGTTCAATTCCATTACTCACTCAAAAGATGAAAAATCTGTTGCAGCCATTCCAGATGTTCTTAGGCCTTCCAACCAAACACTCGCTACGAACATCTTTTGCAGGATGTCTCTTTCTGCTATTTGTTCTTTTAGAAGCCGAGTGTTTTAAAAAGTTCAGTCCAAGGACGCATGGGTCATAAATGTCCGCCACGATGCCATAGAAGCAAGTTCATTCGACGAGCTACTTCACTTCTAAAGCATTTGCACCATGTTGTTTATACGACCCATGGCGTAAAGTCTATTCTCTCTTCAGTGTAACGTTGGAATCTGGGAGGTATTGAATGGAGCATTTTCTGAAGGCAATGCCCTGTCACCTTCTTGCTCAGACAATGTCCACTTCTTTCTTCGCAGAGCCAGCACACGAGTCCTTTGAAGAGGGAGCTCGCTTGTGTCTTTACTACGTCTCTGAAGCATACCTTTCAGTCCGTTTCGAATCGGAGATGCTGCGTAGCATTTCACATTCTAAACTGATCAGTTACAGCCGTGCCGCGTACGATCGGTGATAGCTGTCCAAGATGCTTCAAATTTGGTCACGAGAAATCAAACTAAATTTGACCATGAGAAATCAAATTAAATTTGGCCATGAAAAATTCTGGTTCAGGAACAGCATCTTTGAAATACTAAGCTGCAAGACTTTCCCTAACATCTAGTCTGCAAGGTTCTGCAAGGGCTAATTCTTTCAACATCAGACGAGATTTTAAACGAACTCTACTCGTCACTTTCAAATGAATTTCCCCGTAGTGGAGTTCTAAGGCATTCACCAGGGCTACAAAGTACAGACGTTTCTCTGCTAGGGGATCATCTGTAAAATATCAGCCGCATGACCTTAAAGGAAAGCAACATGCTTTTGTCTCCTTGTCCCAGTTGTTTGCTTCTGCGATAACGTAGAACTTCGCCCGGAAATGCGTCCAAATGCTTTGTCCGTCAAACGCAGAAGATTTAACTTTGCATACTGATTAAATGCAAAAATCCGGAACGGAGACTGTCGATTTTCGTTTTACAATCATTAATCTATTTTCAACCTTTCAGTTACGTCGCTGAATTCTTGATAGGCCAAGATGCGGTATGTCCTAAGAGGTTTGAATGAGGATGTCACAGAAGGGGACGAAGCTAAAAGATATCACGAGTGGAGTTAAGAAACGCTTCATTGAATGCATATACGTCTCTAGAAAAAGATAATTTTTCTTTAAAGGTTCCCCCATCACCACCGGATGCATGTATGTACCGCGGTACTTTTGAGACAGAGTCTGTCGAGACTCTGGAGGCACTTTTGAGCCACTTCGCTTTGACAAAGAGTTGGCGATCACTACTAGCAATTCTAATCTGTTCTTCCATGGCAGACTTTACACTAAGCAGGCACTGTAGAGGCGTTGTGGATCATTTTCCGTGCCAACACACGAGCAGAAAAGCCCGTCTCTGCAGCAGATTATGGAATCGAATGCATTTTAAGCCTAAGTCCTAGGAATGGAAGTGGAGTTCAATTCATCCTTAAAGTATCGAATGCGTTTTTTATTTTCCTCGCTGAAGAAAGGATGATCCTTATGGTAATTAAAATATTCCCACAGATGATTAGGATACCATAGATATCACGAGTTCGGATTTCATAAGCCAATGAATCTGTATCAGTGAAAAGAGGTTTTTTTCACCCTATTGACTCTTGATAGAGTTGTAATGAAAGTTATACACATGAGTAGTTTTGATAACCCCAGGACATCGAAACCTACATATATAGACGTCAAAATACAGCCCTTTACACGCTCGATATCCACCCAATCCTCACTAGACATTTTGCTACTTTAGAAGCTGGAGATGCCACCCTCTTCAGGGCCTGCTTTGAACAACTGTATATCCACTCTATTTCGAAGATTCTACAGTTCACCAAACACAGCATTGTTAAGAAGTTTAACAATGAAGTAAGAAGTCTAAAAAATCTATTTCTCGAAACTGTATTCTGCTACGCTTCTCTTTTCAGTATTGAAATTCTGTAAGCAGGGATGTTGCTTGAATTTTAACTGCAGGTTGCGGTTGTGAGTAATATAATGACTCTTATGATGTACTCATTTCGTATCACTCACGAAATGACCACTCGACGAACACGTTCTTCTCGCTCCATCTTCATTCTTCCGGTAGCCATTATGATAATGATGCAGGGATTCGGGATGTTATTCCAGATCGAATACGCATCCCTCTTGAGCATTCTCCTCCAGGTCCATTATCCAGGAATCACTTCAATTTCCTGTAGGCATCCATTTGAGAACCACTCCAGGCTAAGACCGTAGATCGGGATAAGCTGTCTTACTGACCGTAGAGTCACAATTTTCCAAATAACGGTTATTAGCGCTGACTGTTCATGCATATACCGCCTTGAATAACACGTTCTATGAACTTTAGTATATTTCCATCCGTGAGAAGCTCCAAAGGTTGCGCAGTTATTTTCAAGACAAGCCAGACCCGGAGCCTATTCTGCAGCTCTCATGTCTTCTTTCATTTCGGTTGAACGGATTTAATTTCTCCTTTCATCTTGAATTTAATTTCTTCTTTCATCTCGACTTGTCTTGCTTTCATTTCTTTTTTAATGTCTTTTAGTTTTAATCTCTTCCTTCATTGCTTCTTGGGCGACTTTTATATTTTCTTCCATTGCTTCTTGCCCATCTTTCATATCATCTTTCATCACTACTTGACCGGCTTTTATTGCTTTTTTCATCTCGTCTTGTTTGGATTTCATTACAGCTATCATCTCACTTAACGGGTCCTCTGTTGTCTGTTTTGGGAGGGGGACATAACCGCTTACCAAGTTTCTAGAAACCTCACGCCTGACACTAGTTTGTTATGATTTATTCTCTCAAACCGTGGGTAGGCTACTGCTCAGGATACAAAAATGAGTCCAAATTTCCAGTAGCTTGACCACCATCTTACAAGATTCCAGTACAGGCGTCCGGTACAAAAAAAAACCAGCCATTTAATGCTCAACTCATTCCGGAACTCTTTCCAAAACACTGACGGATCTCCCAATTTAATTCGACTAGTATTACGTCAATTGTGTGTCCAATTCAACGATGACTTCTTTAAAGACTCTCCTAAAGAAATTCCTAGAAAGAAGGAGGTATCTTCGAAACGAGTGGATATTTTCAGGGAATTCGAAAACTCGCAAAAAGGGGCGTTAAATTTGTACCCAATCCACGAAAATGTTTTCGTCGACCCTACTTACAAGGGTTGTCTTTTAAAGTGTTTTCTCCCCGTGGGAATCCAAGAGTCACGCATTTAAAATAGTCGTCACAGCATATGTTCTCTACAGTATAGATCCCACAATGACATCCGTTCTCCATAGGACACATATTAGAAAACGAAAACCAGCACTCTAGCACATTCCACCACCTTTCCAAAATTCTGCATACGCTACTGCCTGTCTACATGCACAGTATCGGGTCATTATTTATGCCCCCTCCACCCTCTCCCCCAAAACAATAAAATAAAATTCACACCAGATTTCTGGAAATGTCTGCGCCCAATTTTCTGTAAAGTAAGAAATGTCCCTGTTTTCTGTAAAAATCCTTCATCTTCCCTCGAATTGCCTCGAAGAGCAATTGACTTGAAATGGAAGACGAAGATGTTCACGTTTCGCAATTCCCATCCAGAAAATTAGGAATTTCAATAACATTCGGCAACACCTAATCTTTTCATGAAATGATAACTTCAATAATTTTATTCATAACTCTTTAAAAATGAAATCACCCTCAACATTCAGAAATGCAATGCTTGCTTTTTGCTGTTTATCATTGCATTCCATCGTTTTGGGTTTATTACAGCTTAGGGACGCCCAGGAGAAATACATGTACGGCATACACTGACCCCAAAAAGTAATCTAACCCAATTTTATTACTAAGTAAAACTTGGTATATTCCTCTGCGAAAACGGACAATTTTGAAAAAAAATAATATTTTGAGACGCTGTTTTTATCCAATATTTTCAGGTCGATCATGATTCATAACATAATTCATTTATAAAAGAAACAAAAATCACCCATTAAGCGATTTTTGTAGGGGGTTTGATTCTATTTTTGAAAGAGTGTACAAAGGCAATACGAGTACACAAAGACAGAAAAGGCACAGACGATGGACATAGCCATAAAATGACCCAGACGCCAATAGTGTTCATTCCATTTTTTAGTACAAAAGTATTTAACAAAGGCTAAACGAAAAATGAATCCAATTAGATAAAAGGAATTTAGAAAGCGAAAGGAAAGGAGAAAAAAGCCAGAAACAAACAGATATAAAACCGTAGAGATCATACTAAAAGAACAGTGCAGATATATGAGTAACCAGTCACATTGATCGAAAAATATGAAAAGCATAAGCAACTCATGAAGAAACTATCAGTTTAAGTCATACTGACCACCTATGTAAAAATAAATTAAAACGGGTTCAATCTCGAAATCGAAAAAATAATACATACTTTCTCTATACCACAGTAAAATAAAATATTAAAAATGCATGCGTTTCTGATTGTAACACGTTAATAAATAAGCTGGTCTATTTCTTCTCTAAGTATAGTTTCTCTTTTCGATTGTTTCTTCTTGGCAGGAACGTCCTCGATCCATCGTGAAGCAGTCAAAATCCCGGTTCTACTACTACGCAAATCTTGATTCTACTACTACGCATTCTCTTTGTATGCATCGTTCTAATCGGCCCAAACTCCATTTTTATTATATATAGGAAAATCTTCGCTCACGAGACTTTTCGCTGATCATTATGGATGTGTTAGCATTTTCCGCATTCCAAATTCTTCCTTTCCTTACGATTCAGTGCAAACCCGCATCTCAGTTAAAGCCTTCTCGAAAAATATTTGCATAAACACGACCGCTGTTTCGGGAAAAGGCAATGAACGGTCATTCGACGTCGCTCCTTTTCCCAGAAAGGGGAATTAAAAAAAGGGCCATCCAATTAATTCCTCGGGCAACACGTGAATTCGGAATAGGAATGGCGCGGAACTAACTCTTCTAAATCGTTTGGCTCGCCCAATCAATAAAGACAGCAGTCAACGACCTGTTACCAAACACTTGTTTCTAGGGTTACTTGGGGATATTTCGGGGCCAAGTTCGGGATTTGTTATTGTATTTTGGATGCTTGATGAAGACGATGCTCGGATTTCGTCTGTGAGATGTGTTTCCTGGACGGTGCCGACGGAGACGTCCGAGATGAGTAAGTTACGGCTTTTTCTACGCCCTCGTGGCATTCCCCCAAACTAATGAGTCAAACCTCCAGTTGCGAAGTTCACTGGCATCTCTTCGAAAAAAATGGCAATGTTTCATTTTAAAGACCCTATATTTCCAAGCAGTTTAGATGATAATCAAATATGTAAAAACAACTTTTTAAAACACGCTTTCCTGTCAAAATGCCCTAAAAAGTAGAAAATAATTTTTTTTGGAATGACTAAAAAGTGTGCTTACACAGGCGTAGAGTTATAGACAATATTGGACGGCCCATTATGTTTTTAATGTGAGACTGAAAATCAAACATCTCCATTTAAAGATTTAATTTACTTTGGGGAATTCCAGACACATGCATTCAAAGGGTCCCACAAAATAGAAAGAGCAAATAATGATGGATGTCAAACAGATTTGAAAATCTCATTTGGGCAGCCCAATTCATTTTCTTACTTTTTATTTCAAGATGCATTCAGTGCTTTTTATTTCAATGGAGCTGAATAACATATCATAACCCATTTGCATTTTTAATGCTTCTATGTTTCATTTGGTCCCTGGAAGCGTCTTCGGCTCCTTAAAATTCCAAAAAATTAAAATATCTCCATCCTAGAGTCGTTCGATTCACGTGTTGGCGAAAATGACACCAAGAACCAGTCTATTTAATGAGTTAATTTAGCCAGTTGTTTTAAATTTTCACAATCTTTGCGGCAAAACAAGGTGGGTTATATTTTTCCAAATCGAATCGAGGTCAGCAGGGACTCGACCCTTTTCAGACATTTCATTAAATAGTTTCTAACTAGGGCAAAGAGCGTTCTCCTCAACATTCAATATATCAAGAAGCGTATTCTTTTGGTCGTCCACAATTAGGTTCAGTGGACGCATATGTAACCTTCTATTTTAAATTTGGATGATTGTTTGTGGGCTATTTCGTGAAACAAGTCAATTATTTTTGCCGAATCGCATCCAAATCGAATCAACACCAAGCTAATCAAATTTCCTAATTACTTTTTCCGCTCAAGTGGATCCGTACGATTTTCGCAAAACAGGCAGGTTTATCCTTCCCCGAATCGTACCCAAATCCAATCAGCATCAGAGTCACCCGCACATGACTTACCAACCCAATATCATGAAATCGGGTCCACTCTTGTTTGAGTTGCACAGACAGATACATACACAGACGCCAGTCTAAACATAGCTTTTCGTGTTCTAGGCTGCTTCATCGAAAACACGGTTCTAGAACTTTCCCTATACATTGCAATGCATCGTAGATAAAATAAAAATCACGCATTCAAGAAAAATCTATAGCTTCCAGTTGCAGTACCTCAAAGCAAACCAGCAGAGAATGATCGATCATTCAGTAGTTCATTATCTCAATAGTATTATGCACAATTAATAAACTCACACAGTCAAGTATTTAAGAAATTCGAAGCTCTGAAATTTCAACATGGCTTTATACAAGTTATTTGCAAATAGAACTCTTGGAATTTTTCACATATACTGAAGTCTTTCAGAGGACATTTTAAAAATCCATTATTATTTTCCCTACCATACATGATGATGTAGAGGGAAAGTATTGGAATCCGTTATTACTTTCCATACCATACATGATAATGTAGAGGGAAGTACTGGAATCGTGTCGAAAATCGCAACTCAACTTTTTGACGATTCGAGCACCCTACTTACATAGCTGCCAACTCTACTGTTTTTTCCGAGAAAATTTCAGTTTTTTGACGATTTCTCTCGGTTTCCCGATTTTTGACATGTATTTTCAATGTTGTAGTGAATTATTTCTAGGAAAACAAAAAATCATACATTTTTAGTGTGATGTGAAAAAAAAAAATCCAAATTTTCCGTAAGTAATATTGAACAGGTTCTACGCTGATTTACTTGACTTTTATTCTCTACAGTTGGCAGGCATGACCCTAGAACACGAAAACACTATTCTTAGTGGAATATATGTGTGTATATCTAAGTTAACTCAAAATTAATGAGCCCAATTTCATCGAATTGGGTGGGTAAGTCACTTGTGGGTGACCCTGATTCGATTTAGGAAAAAAGGAACCTGACTTTCTTTGTATGAAATTATAAAGGAACCTGCTTTTGTATGAAATTATAAAGGAACCCGCCTTTCTTTGTATGAAATTATAAAGGAACCTGCCTTTCTTTATATGAAATTATAAAGGAACCCGCCTTTCTTTGTATGAAATTATAAAGGAACCTGCCTTTCTTTGTATGAAATTATAAAGGAACCCGCCTTTTTTTTTCTTAATCCTACGTATCCACTCCAGCTGAAAAAGTAATGAACGCACTTTCACAAAATTGAGTAGATGAATCAATTTTATGCAGTTATGCCATTCAGAAGTGGGTATAGCAGAAACATCTGATTTATAAGCTCCAACTGTTTTTTCTGGGCTGTTAAATCCTTTTAAGTTGGATTGTTGGGAACAAGAATAAATCACTGGATGCTAAATCTGGCGAATAAGGACAATGACTCATCCAATCCATTTTTTCATGTTTCAAATTATGGATAGTTTGAAATGCAGCGTGTGTGCTTGCATTGTCATGATAAAGAATGATGTGACGTTCCACATTATTTTATCTGATTGGAGCAACTATTTCCGGCAAACAGATTGTCGTATACCGATTAGCATTTACTGTTCTACGATCCTCCAAAGCAACGGTTGCAACATGGCCAAATTTGCCAAAACACGAAGCAATCGTTTTTTTTAAACACTTCGTGCATGAACCACTTTTGAAGGATTGGGTTTATTTTAAAGCACCCAACCAGTAGACTGTTGTTTTGTTTGGGGTTCATAGGAATAAATCCCCGCCTCGTCATCTGTTACAACGTCAAAGACATCTTTTGAGGCACCCGAGTAGAATCTTTTCAGATTTTCCTTGCACTATTTGATATAAGTATCCTTTTGAGCTTGACTGAAATAGTGTGGAAAGCAACGGCATATACCTTTTTGACTTTTGCGTGATCCTGTAAAATTGAATGCACTCGGGTCCGTGAAATGTTCAAAGATGATTAAAATTCATCTAATGTGATAGGACGATCGTTTGTTGCATGACATCCATGCTTTCTGGCGTCACAACAGTTCTTGATCGGCCTTCGCAAAATATATCATTGAGACTCCTGCGTCCAAGACGAAATTCTTTAAACCAGTTGTAAATCGTTGCTTCAGCACCCAAAGTCGAATGCATTCATTCGACACCCTGTTGCTGTGGAAAGACATCCTAAATCCTGGCTCGAAATAAATCCATGTTTTCCACTGCCTTATTAACTTCAAACCAAAAAATAGTCCTTACTGAAAGCTGTCATAGTTTGTATTGCCCCATTTTAAAAACTGAACA
Source organism: Amaurobius ferox (assembly GCA_951213105.1). Taxonomy (NCBI): domain Eukaryota; kingdom Metazoa; phylum Arthropoda; class Arachnida; order Araneae; family Amaurobiidae; genus Amaurobius; species Amaurobius ferox. The sequence goes on along the minus strand of OX578149.1, from coordinate 1,726,091 downwards.
GAGTCCATCTTAAATATCGTCACTGTTACTTATGCAAATCAAATTTGTTTGTTTCGTGTCTCAACTCCTGGGCACATTTTCCAGTTTATAATAAACAATCATGCATCAAGCATCGGTCATGAAACTCAAATGCGAACACATTCCTCGGGAATATTTTTAAAGTGATCGCGATATTGCGTTCATTTATTATATTTGAAAATCTAAAACTTCAGTCAAATGACGGCATTGAAATAAAATTGGCCTGGTTTAGGCATCTCTAAAATGCGATACGTTTCTCGGTAATATTTTTAAAATGATCGCAATACTACGATAATTTATTATATTTGAAAACTTCATCGAAAACAAATGAAATGTATTCACATGACGTCATCGAAATATCACACGCCTGGCTCTCTCTATAAAAACAGCATTTCATTCATAACTATTTTCCATTCGTTTCATTCAGCACAATACTATAATAATTTATTTTATTTAAAAATTTAAGACCATGGAGGTACAAGTCATTAAACTCTATGCTTAAAACTTGATCGAAAAAATCGTCCTACTCTGTATAAAATCAATGAATATTTCTTTCATATTAGCTATATTTCAGACTCCATGAGCTAAATAATTTTGGGTTGAAGAAATGCAGCCATTCTTATACAACTCATTCTACAGCTTTTGCTATTTACATTCTCCTTAAGTGAAAATTAGGCTTCGTTGTAGAAATAATCAAAGTTGGATGATCATTTCAACTCAAATATAGTGTCATTGCGTTGTTTCAGCATGTAGATGCACAGAATTTAAGCAAAAATAAAGCGGTTTTAGGACGGATACAACACTCAATATGAATTAAAAAAAAACAAATCACGATTTTGACACAAGATGAATGCCCTATTTTATTTTGAAGTGGGTCACGTGATTTCTTCATATAATAGTCACGTGATCCTTTCACATAATAGGTGTCATTATTATTTTAATTTTTATTTAAAAAACTATTGAATATATCTTTCTGAAATAATTTTTTTTTATATATTTTATGTGATAATTTGAATATTTCCTAAAACTTTCGAAGCCATTTGTGAATTTTAAATTCGCTTAAAAAATGTTTGGAAAATGAGGTCCCATAGGGTTCAATGTATTTCATTTTTTCAACCCGGGTTCCATCCAAAACGAATTGGGTGCTATTATTCATTTATATTCCCGTAGGTCCCACAGACCGTCTGAACACCTTGCTAAAATTTCATTTTGATGAAGTCATTTTTACGGCAGTGATCGTGCTAACGGACAGACAGAATGAACCAAGCCATAAACACTTTTCAACTTTGTTGTAAAGTGTTAAAGATGAAGATGTCTGGGCAGGCTGCTACGGAAAAATCGAAGTGTAATGTGTGCAAAAATGGACCGCGATGTTTGCACAAATCGGTTCTTGGCGATCCAAAATATTATGACAGAGTTCCCATCGAAAAATTGCATGAAAATTTATCCTTCCAACACATTTTAAATGGAATACGCACTAATAGACGAATCCGTATTAAAAGACGACTTTTGAGAGGTCTACGTCAGGGGAGACAGCGTCTATCCAAATATTTTAATTATAAAGAAGTAACATGCAATTAGGAATTTTTCATCTTAATTAAAAATGTTCTTTATTTACGCTCCTGAAGAATGATTTCGATACATGCTTCACAGGAAAGCACTTCTTCAGTGCTCATGATACTGCATATTTGTGAAAAAATATCCATTCGTGTGTTCCCTTAAACTTTCAGTGCTACGGTACTCCTCTTCGCCCTTCGAATTTCTAAGTGATATACGCCTTATTTTCCATCCAGATGCGGCTCGATACCAACCGTTGGGATTCCCATTGGGAGCACTATAGAAAAGTCTATTTTGGGATTGTGTCGCCTTTGAAACTGATTTTAATACTTATTTATTCGGAAAATAGAATATTTTGGTATTGAAAAAATGAAATGTTCTACCCTCTTCCTATCAAACAATCTACCCTTGCACTTTATTAATTCTTTATCTCATCGTAAATTTCACATTTCGAACGTTTGAGTGTGGAACATCCTCTCAAATAAACATTTTGGATTTTATCATACGATGCACCCAATTGTGAGTTTCTATCTATTCAGTGTAAGTGTCTATCTATAAGTGTAACTATCTATAATTGTATATTCTGTAAGTGTAACAGATATTTGGGTGTATACTAACCGAATATCCGCAAAAAATCAGAGAACCCTGAATGATATCAAATGGCTCTTGTCAAGTCTCAAGTTAGGAGTCAGGTCTCTGTTTCAGTGAGGGTACTTTTATTTATTTCGTCAATCGAACCCTTAAAATAATAAATGTTGTCTATCTCACGATTTACCTTAGCAGCCCATTTCAGTCTCCATCTCATCAGACCATACGCTTTTCCATCATACGTCTTGATGGTGTGCGCATAACATGAAACCCCTTGATGGTGCGGAGCAAACATTCTTGAGAAACCCGAGGTTTCATCGAGCCATTGAGGTGAGAAGCCAGCTTCTCACTTGAAAGAGAGTGTGGCTTCAGATTGAATAGCTATTGGAAAAGTGACATTCTTTACTTTTTTCCCTATCGACTGTGTAGGTCTCTATCTCATCTCGAAGTACTTTACAACTTCGGACATTTTGGTGTCGATCACCGCTGCAATGAACATGTATTATCTGGAAGTGTTATCGATCGATCACACCTCATGGAAAGTCTTCTATCCATTCGACACTTTGGAACGAGTTAGCTGAACATCGCAGTGTCATTTTCCCGCCGAGTCTGTTTCACTTAAGATGGGCTTTTCTCATGGATTCCGCAAATCGAGCATTGAGTGTGCGGCATCAACCAGTATAGGAAAATCAAAATTATTGAGACTCGAACCTTTGCATCTGCTTCATCTCGAAGCCCGTTTCTCCATCCATAAAGAATGTGATTGGGCGTAGTTAAATTTCAGACCCAATAAAGCATACATACGGTTTAGGAAATCAATGAATTGCGTTCTTCAGTGCAGCAAGCACGAACCCGAAGGCCTAAATAACGTTCTCAGCATGGACCGGATCGCATTGGGGCATTCTAGTCGTTGCTTGTTGCACTGAAGAAGGAAATCCATACGTATGCCTTTTTATCCTTATTTGAGCTGCATTTCACACTCTGATCCAATTGGTTGCGTTTTTCTACCATTTCGCATTTTGGTAAAACGGCTATTTTTGAAAAGTGACGATTTTATTTTTCAGGGTGTTTTATCGAACGATTGCAAGTTTAAAGTTTGTATCTCTATGGCGACGAGTGTCTGAAAGAGAGTGACGGGCACACAGCAGGATGGATGCCGATGTGTGTTTGTATTTAAGGTTATAGTTTGAATGCCAGGAATTCGGGATGCATTTAGAGATCGTTATTAAATATTTTTATCACATTTTTAGGGTTCATTTTCAACATTGATATTTGAAATTTGCAGTTCAATGTTTGTTTAGTTTTAGAGCAGATACAGTCAATGAAAGAGTTTATTTATCCTGATTTCTGACAGGAATGAATAACGTTTCTACCCCATTGCAGAACTCCTCGCATGTCATCGTACAATTTGTTTTCACAATTATAAAAGCAATTCAGCTTCCATGCTCGTTCTGTTACGTTAGTCGGTCCATATTTTTTCCATTACAGAAAGGTGACATTTTGTTAGTTCGGGGGAAAAGGAGCCAAACTTTTAAAGTGGGACAGACGGTATCTTAGGAATTAGCATATACCAGCTGAGTGCCACTTCAAAATCAGTGGTCTTACATTAAGGAAACAAATAAGGTGGACTCTTTTAGTGAGTTTTATCTAACTATATTTCAATCACTTAAAAGAATCACCCCCCTTCATGCATAGAACATTTTGATGGACGACACCCCTAAAATATCCATTCCTATATCAATATTTTTGATAGTATTAGGTGTGGAGAATCCTCCTTTTTTAATGGCCATTTTTCACCCGCTCACTTTGATTTTCCAACGTCTTTGGCTGTGTTGCATAAAATGGTGGAAAATGAATTTGCGATCTCGACACAATCCATGATAGGTTCGACGCTACCAATGGATATTTACCAAAAGAATCAGCGCAAATTGCTGAACGCGATTCGAAAAGGAAGCAAAACCACGAGTTGGAGTGTCAAGAATCAGCCATGTCACGGGAAACGTTTTCATGAAGAAGAGAAAGCAGAAAAGGAAATTCATTTGACTGGCAGGGCAGCTATCGCGCTGAGACATTTCTGATTCTCTGATCGTTACATACAATATACAGCACTTGAAAGACTGCTTGGAATTATATTTTCGAACAAGAAAAGTACCCCTTCAACAGTGAAGGCTGCTCAAACTGTCTTCTGTACGTCTAGAAACAGATCGCAGAAGATAGAGATCGGATTGGGTGAAATGTTTTTCAGCCGAACACATGTCACATGGATGCGGCACATTCGATTGTTATTGGTGACTGCTTTGATGATGGGTTCCCAAAATTGTCATATGATTGTACCTACTTGCAGGTACACTCATGTCCAAAAGTTAAGCAACAAAGTGAAAGAAGAGAAGTATTTATTCGAATTCATTGAAATTTTCGCAGATCACGGGATAGAAAAAAAGATACTAGCGTGGGAGAAATTGAAAGGAAATTATCAATAAATAAAATGATCAGTTCATTGATGGGGATGTGTCAATATGGAATGCTGGAAACACGTGCCTGATAACGTGGATGCATGCCAAGAATAAGATCATCTAGGGCTGTTCGGGATATCTCTGGCCATTCACGAAGCAGCCACGTTCTTAGCATCCGGGGTCATGAAGAGAACTTAGACGTCTCTCTAGCATGTCATCGATGGGATTCAAGCGTTGCCACCAAGGCGAAGCGTTTCATCGGAGGTAACGATTGAAGTCGGGTGATTTCGATGGCCATTCCATACGAAGCAGAAGTACTGGCCGACAACGCAAGCCCTGTGAGCCGTTCATTAAAATGACACCAGGATGCAAGAAGTGGGCGAACCTATTGAGCAAGGATGTCATTTCTATACCGCAGTACTGCGACGGAAGATGCGGGCGCAGACAGCAATCCCTGCCCAAACCATCCAACCACCGATTCTGTTAGCATGCCTTTCGCGGATGCCAGGCGATCTATAGATCAATAACCGTCAGTGATTATTCTGTACACCAAACCGTGACTCATCTGTGAAGAGCATAGTACCCCATTGTCGAGGCGATCTCGCTCGAGCACAGTTTAAGCGGGCCTCATTGTGCGAGGGCATCAGTGGAACGCAAACCGTCTTGCATACAGACGACATGCATGTAGCCGTCTGTAAACAGTTTGCCGATATACCGCTCTTTCTGTCGTCGCTGCGAGGTCGGAAGCAAGCCGATGAGCAATGATTGACCTGTGGCGTCGTGCTTGCAGACGCAGAAAACGATTTTCCTGAGCGATTATGACTCGTAGACGTCCAATTACTGGTGTTCGTGACACTGTTGTTTTAATCGGTTCCACAGGCGGCAAATGGCGGAACGATTGACGTTTAGGGCTCGGGCTACTTCCGACTGTCGTTGGTCCTATTACCTCCCATCGATGGGAGGTAATAGGATCGACTCATTTTTCAATCCATCCATCTACTCATTTTTCAAAATGAGGCTCTTTTGATTTTCCTTCAAGAATCCTTAACGCGGAGATACAGACTCTGGCCGCTTTTATATAATACGTTAAAAATGTTTCTGCGGCTTAGCTTCCGCGTATGTGCGCCTGACATGTATACCCATTTTGTGGCTGCTCCTTTCTAAGTTTGACGTGGGTGCATCCAAAAGAGGAGGAAAACGTTCTTTTTCTGTCCTGAAGCGAATCCAAAATAGGTTTCGCTTTATAGGTTGTAGTCTTATTGTTTAAGTTTGAATACATAACAGTTTGAACATACAGTGGATTCCCAAGAGCTTTAAAGCAATCGGACTACGAGGGTCTGAGTGGGTCTCCACACCAGGAGGGAGTTAAAAATCTACGTTTCTGGAAGAAGTAATGCTTAAGTGACGGCAGTTTTGAGTGCAAGCAATTTGTTGAGTTGGAGTATTTGATCAGTGAAGGTTCCTAGCTCGAAGGAGGGCTCCAAAATGAAATCTGGAGACTCGTGATGTGCGTGACTCTTCAGGGGTGCAAAACCACATCGGGTTATTTACTATATGAAGGATAGTATTCATTTTCCGAAATTTCAAAAAAGACTGTTAAATCGTCCAACCCATTAATACGATTCTGGGATGATTTCTCTCCGTATAACTTAATATGTCTATCGTAAGAGAATTCTTCTAAATATAATGATGTAAACTGGTACCGTATACTACAATCATTTTTACTTTTTTTATTAACTTTTAGTAATCGCTCCTCAAGATTATAATCATTATAAGTAGGGGAATAAGGAAAGTTCTGCGCCGCTTAGGAGGCTGTGAACCCTGTACTTTAACATGGGAACCCTCCGGGGCCAGAAACTGAATGCATCAACGGAGGCGGAGGTAAAGCCCTGTGCTTTAACATGGGGAATCTCAGAAGTCGGTGCAGTTAGGGTTCCATACGATAGGTGTGGATAGAAGGATGGCGGCACAGAGGAGGGTAGAGTTCAAAATTATGTTACGTATAAAGTATTGCTGTTGTTATTTTTTTTTTTTCATAAATGTAAGTTTTTTTACTCATAAATTTTAACAAATAGTTTTTTAAACTCTCAGAATTTAACAAATTCACGTTTCGTGCTTTTTAAAAACCACACGTGTTAATTTGTCTATGGAAATTAACATTTGTTTTCGAACGTGTGCAAATTTTTAGCAAAAATCCACAAAAATATGTTTTGAAGTGTTTAAATTTCATAAAAATGTGTTTGTTCTTTAGTAACAAAATTTTACAAATGCAAGTTTTTTACTTATAAATTTTAGCAAATCTAAGTTTTCAACTTTTCAAAAATCACACGTCTTAATTTGTCTATGGGAATTAACATATGTTTTCGCACTTGTGCAAATTTTTAACGTTTTTTATTAAAAGTGTGTTTTTTTAGTAACGAAATTCAACAAAAAGGTATTTTTTAGTAAAAAAAAACTAACAAAAACATGTTTTGAACTTGCTGAATCTCGGGAATTTCAGGAATAGGTGTATCGCGTGAGGGTCGTATTCCCTCTTAAAATTCGGAAAAATACTAGAGAATATACTTTTTAAAAATAGGTATTTTAAAAATGAGGTGAATGCACCCATTTCCTCAATAGTAATCTATTGAATATATGTAGATATTTTAATGAAAGGTAATATTCCTTTAAAAGGTTGTCCCCGCCACCACCCGATGCGCATGCGCACCGCGACAACCTCGAAGATGTGAATAAGTTACAGCAGAACGAGCTGTCCACTCACGTCCGGGTCAACCACTTTGGGTATTATTGATACACCACTTTAGTAAAGTATCCCGGAATAGGGTTTAAGGTCACCACTCTGGTATATAAGTTTAAACTTAACCAGTTGTTATAAGGTTGCGGACTACAGCTATCGTATAAGAACACTCGACACGGCAGAAATTTAACATTTAATAACTAAAACTTAACCCAACGATACAGGTACATGCTGTACTTCAAACATTACAGCGTCAAGTTACCCAGTCCATGCATGCGTATGGTTGCGCTAGAAAATGCCTGACACGTAACTAACGTTGCGCCGAGGCTCAAGACTTCGAGACTCCAGGCTTCAAGAGACTGAAGATATGCACGTCGCACAGTCTTAAATACCAATTCGTAGACATGCGCTGTACGCCTTCTCAGGATAGCAGGGTCGGTGAAGTCCGCAGAGAGTCTGTGAAGTTCCGCAGTCGTGACGTCACCACATATGTATGATTAGCCAGCGTAGATCTGAGGCTAATAATCGTTATTTGGAAAATTATGACTCTACTAAGCCTGGTAAACACATCATCTGTCTCGATGCCAATAACCTGTATGTACGTCTCAAACACTGCCCGATGGAGGGTTTGAATGGATATCTACTGAAAATGTGAACGAATCTTGGATAATGAGTCTAAAGGATAATACTCAAGAGGGGTATATGTTTGAGGTGTATAAACAAGGTGGCTTTGTCGCCCATTGATGACAAAAGACATTTACATGAGAACGGTATTACAAGTTATGCCTAAGGACACTTTAAAATAGAGATTGTAGCGGTGCATTTATGCATCGGGTGGTGGTGGGGACAATCTTTAAAGAAAATTATTTTTTTGTAACTAATATTATAATACAGAAATTATTATTCATATCTTCCAGGTTGTCGCAGTGCGCATGCGCATCGGGTGGTGGCAGGGACAACCTTTTAAAAAATATTATCTTTTACTAAAATATCAGCATATATTCAATAGACTACTATTGAGGAAATGGGTGCATTCACCTCATTTTTAAAAAGTATATTCTCTGGGATTTTTCCGAATTTTAAGAGGGAATACCACCCTCACGCGATACACCTATTCCCGAGATTTAGCTTGTTCGAAACAAATGTTTGTTAGTTTTTTGGTACTAAAAAATACATTTTTGTTAAATTTTGTTACTAAAAAACACATTTTTGTTAAAAAACGTTAAAAATTTGCACAAGTGCGAAAACACATATTAATTCTCATAGAGAAATTAACACATGTGTAATTTTTGAAAGGTTGAGAACTTAGATTTGTTAAAATTTATAAGTAAAAAACTTACATTTGTAAAATTTTGTTACTAAAAAACACATTTTTGTGAAATTTAAACACTTCAAAACATAGTTTTGTGGATTTTTACTAAAAATTTGTAGACGTGCGAAAACACATGTTAATTTCCATAGACAAATTAATACATGTGTGGTTTTTGAAAAGCGCGAAACGTGAATTTGTTAAATTCTGAAAGTTTAAAACACCATTTGTTAAAATTTATGAGTAAAAAAACTGGCATTTGTGAAAAAAACAAAAACAAAATAGCAGCAATACTTTATACGTAACATAATTTTGAACTCTACCCTCTTCTGTGCCACCATCCTTCTATCCACACCTATCTTATGGAACCCTAACTGTGCCGCGACACACCGACTTCTGAGATTCCTCATGTTAAAGCATAGGGCTTTACCACCGCTCCGTTGATGCATTCATTTTCTGGCCCCGGAGGGCTCCCATGTTAAAGTATAGGGTTCACCGCCTCCTAAGTGGCGCAGAACTCTCCTTATTACTCTACTATTATAGTTATGGATCCCGAAAGGCTGTGTAATTTGCAGCCACCGAGTAAAACTATTAATTTCAGAATAATAACAAGTAAAGTTAAACTACAAAAAAATAGTTATATCTTTTAGCTGCCTTTTTATTTAGGGATAATAATTAAAATCGGCACAACATGTACAAAGCTTTTTTTAGCAGTCAAACGCACCTCCGACCAATTACTTCGAAGTTTTGATATTGACTCGCTCCCTTTTCTGAAATCCTGGCTATGCTAAAAAAGGTGTAACCGCATGTTTTGTTTTCCAAATATAATTTCTCTAGAATTCAGTCCAATGTGTGTCTTTCCAGACGCCACATGTGTCTGCACCGGACCAAGGAGTCCCAGCTCGTGCACGGGGAAAGCAACAGAGAACTTCTGACCGAAGCAAAAGGTGAGTGCGAAACAGAATTTATCTTGGTGGTTCCGGAATGCCTCAAAATGAAATCATTCCGTAATAGCGAGTTACTAAAAAATATTCAAACTTCACCCGCTACGCGAGCGTACTTGAAGCTTTCGCTCGCTACGAGGGTGCTCAGGGTACATGCGATCACGTGTTATGGCCTAATTATACCTTTAGCCCTAAAGATGAGCATGCAAACGGCGAACGTTAAATTTGAATAAAATCGACATTACGTTCTGAATAATAAATAAAGACATTTGTACCCTAAAACAAGAAAGATCAATCATGCATAAAAGTTTATGAAGCACTTTCCAAATGAAATGCAATTTTATTTAAATATCTCGAAAATGCGATCCATTCAGCACTCATATTTTATTATTATCACAGTACTACAATAATTTATTATATTTGGAAACTTAAAACTGCATCAAAAAAACAATGCTATAAATAATCTGTTTCTCCATGTAACATGAATGAATACTTCATTCATATTCCAGACTCCAGGGCTAAATAATTTTAGGTGATAAAAATTCAACTCATCTTACACTCGCTTGATTTGTTTAGTCTTCATGCTATAGAAATTAGGCTTCGTTGTAGGAATAATCAAAGTTCAGCGATCATTTAAAATCAAATATATTGCAATTGCGTTGGCACAGAATTTGGATACACAGATAATATAAAAAAATAAAGCGGTTTTATAACGGATGCAACATTCAATATAAATTGAAACGGTCTTTAAACATCACGATTTTTACACAGGGAAAAAAATGGACGCCCTATTTTATTTTGAAATGAGTCACGTGATCTCTTCACATAATATGAATGTCCATATTATTTCAATTTTTATTTTAAAACCTACCTAACCCATTTTGCTGAAATTTATTGACATATTTTGCGTGATAATTTGAAAATTTCCTAAAATTTTCAAAGCAATGGGTGAATTATAACTCCGCTTAAAAAATGCTTGAAAAATTATGTCCCATAGGGTTCAATGTATTTCATTTTTCTACCCCGGGTTCAATAAGAAACTAATTGGGCGATATTATTTATTTTCATTCCCACAGGCCGTCTCAACAAGATATTAAAATTGCACTTTGATCCTTTTTACAGCAGTTGTCGCGCGAACGGACAGAATCAGTCATAAACACTTTACAACTATGTTAGAAAGAATTCAAAAAGTACATTTAACGAGATTAAAGAATTAATGACGAGATTAAAGATACAATTAAAGAATTAAATACTCATCCGATCGAAAAGATTTTCGACTGCCATACTTATAATGATAGAATTATAGCACGTTTAAAAGAATTAAAACGATATCTCTAAAATTGAGGAAGTTAGAATTTTTTACTTTCGTATCCAGTTCATGTCACGCCATTGTATACGATTGAAGTTCATGGCTGGAAGCTGGTCTATAAATTTGATTTGAAAAGGGCGAAATATGGGCATTCCTTTAAATATTCATAACTTTTAGCTAATTAGAATATTAATAAAAAGCTCACTGTACCAAATTTAGTAGCAGTTGATTTCTTCTATTATTATGTAAGACTGCGGTGCAAGACCCCTTCTCCAATGCTGGAAAAGCTTTCAAAGCAAAGTCGTTCAAAAGTTCAAAGCATAGCCATAGAAGTCGCCTAACTATTACAGCGCGGAATGACCGATACCTGAAAGGGCCGCCATTTTAATAACACAAACCAAGTATTCTTGTCGTCATTTCGGGTATCAGTCTACGGATGCTATCTGCAGTAATAGTAGTACAAATGTAAAATTGACATATGCAAATCAGTCGATTAATCGCTCATGTCAAACAACTTTCTTTAAATTCATACCTTCCTGAATAAAGACCCATTACTAATTGAAATATTTTATTTTATTCCCGAAATGGTTTTAATAGTGTTTTGCATGAAATGCTTTCCTTCCGTAACTTAGGCTGAAGTATCCAAATAAATTTTTTAAGCCAACCCGTTTTCGAATGCAAAATGTGTGTGTCTTTTAAGATACTATTTGTATTTCTGAACTTTTTAGAAATTTCATAAACACTCCACTGAAGCATATGAGGCTCATAAAATAAATGACATTTAGAAAATGGTAGCAAAGTAAATATGCAAAATGTATTACATTTTTAATATAACAGATTGATGTATTTTTTATTATTTTTGTCTAAATAGAAAAAAGAAGAAAGCAATGGGATCTGACCAACAGCGTGGATCATGCAAATGCAGAGGCCACAGCGGTCACAGTTAATGATAAGGGAAGCAATAATGGAACTAGCTGGTCAGCGAAGCAAGTACCAAAGAGATTGTTAATTCGACCTTCAGATAATTTAAAGACGGGCGGTGACGGAGATTTTACAACCATTCAACAATTCGATTACACAAAAAAATCATCTGCTGCGCAGTCCACTCAAGAATTTAAAGAAGCCGAGGTTAAACGAGAATCTTGGAACCGAAAACAAATTCCGAAAACTTTACCTATAAAGAAACCGGATTCATTGACTCTCTCAGGCTCCATTAATATGGAAACCACGAGCAAAAGCGTTTTCAATAAAACGGTATTTGAGAACAAAGAGGAACAAAACGAAACAAGCCACAGGCCAAGAACATCTTTGAAACTCGGTGGAGAATTTCAGTCCGATAGTTCTTATCAACGTGCTTTCACCCCGAAGCATGCCACCAAAGTTAAAAAGGGCACAACAGTCAGCCACTTGAAACCGGAAGGAGAGATGAGCTTCGACACAACTTCATTAGACTATAAAGCAGCAATAGCCGAACAAGCCAGATGGGAATCGCAAAGCGATGTTCCCCTGAAGCCGAAACAGGCGAGACCTCAGAGTGAGATAAGGATGTCGGAGGAGCCTCTTCGAGACGAGACAACGGCCGTGATGGATTACAAGCGATGGAATGTAGAGAAACCCGAGAGGCACAAACCCTCAGACACTTGGCAGCTTGGCGACGGAACAGCGGAGGTTGATGCAGTTCACTCCGACCTGGCGAAGAAAGTGTATTCTACAGATTCTACAGAAGTACGAAATACGGATGCCGTGCTTCATGAAGCCCGCTGGCAAGTCTCGAGGCCAATCGTAATAAAACCTCAAAACAATCTGACGCCCGAAGGCAGTTTCAACTTTGAAACGGCTAATGATGTTGATTATCCAAACAAGAGAGAGAGGTCCCGCTATTTGCAGTCCAATTTAGAGACAGTGACAGAACGAAAAGAACAAGAAACATTAGAAAAAACAGTTTCGACACAAAATCCGGAGGTCTCAATGGACACAGATCAAGCAGACAATGTAGCACAAACAAATGCTGAAGCGCAAATGGCCAAATTACAAAGTGATACGTTGGTAGAAAGTCACCTACTGCAAGCCACTGAAGCGGAACAAAATGAAGATCGAAAAGAAGAATGGGGTACAGATACCAGAAATGAGGAAATGGAATACTTAACCTGGGATCAGGTGCGTCCAAAACCAATAAGACCTCATAGCAATCTAAGGCAGGAGGGGGAAATGGAATTTGATACCACTAATCGGAGTGAATTCAATCAAAAATCATCAATGAGAGTGAAGGGTATTCGGCCGAAAACGACAACAAAAGTATCTGATGGAAATTTCGATGCAACTACGATGAACCAAGTTATGTTTTCTCACGACCAGGTTGAAAAAGTTAATCCCATTCGACCAAAGAGCAATCTTCACTTGGAAGACGGTCCGTTTGTAGATGAAACGACATCAGCACGCGAATATCAACAATGGCAAATACAGAGACCGTCGCCAATAGTTCACAGGTCAAATCTCACACAAGAGGGTTCAATGGATTTTATCACGACAAATAGGACGGAATTCGAAGAGAAACACCCTGAGAAAGTATTTCCCATTCGACCCACCACCACAAACAGGATATCGGGTGATCATGACATGACCACAACAAACCAAGTTATGCACAGTTCTTTTCCGATTGAAAGAGTTAAGAAAATTGTCCCAGAACCGAATCTTAGAACGAGCTCGGGCGTTTTCAACTCCGAAACAACAAATAGATCACAGTTTAAAGAATATCATGTAGACAGACCCAAGCCTATCAGACCCATATCTAATTTAAGACAAGAAGGCTCGATGGATTTTACAACTATGAACCAATTGCAATTTGAAGAAAAACAAGCGTTTCAATTTCCTCCTCACTCATCATCAAAAAATCCGGGTCAATTCAATGGAACACAAATAATAAGACCGAAAGGTAATTTAGAGTTGGAAAAAGGAGCATTTGCAAATGATACAACAAATCACTCAGAGTTCCAACAATGGCAGCAGACTAAACCACAGGCAGTGACCCCACGAAACAATTTACAGCAAGAAGGGGATATCGATTTCACAACAACGAATCAGGTTCAATATGCCACAAAAGCCATTGAGAGAACTTCCCAAATAAGGCCCAAAACAAATCCAAAAATTTCAGGGGAATTTGATGGAACTACAACTAATCGAACTATGCATCAGGGTATTACAGGAGAGACACAGAAAGCTGCAAGACCGCACACAGACATCACACTAGAAAGAGGAAATTTTAATCATGAAACGACAAACAACAGGGAATTTCAAACTTGGGGATATGAGAAATCAACTCCAACCAAACCCCACAGTAGTATCCGACAAGAAGGAAGCATGGACTTTACGACAACCAACAGCTTACAGTATGAAGGAAGAGCAACTGAAAAACCAATTCAAATAAGACCCACGACAGCTATTAAATTAACTGGAGATTTTGATGGGACGACTGTGAATCAGACAATGTTCCTGAACAACCCCGTCGAACGAGTGAGAGGGAAAAGACCGTCCACAAATATTCACCTAGAGAGTGGTAGATTCGAAGACCAAACTACAGCTGCAACAGAATTTCAGCATTGGGAACTTGCTAGACCTGAAGCTATTAAGCCATTTTCGACGTTAACGCAAGAAGGAGAAATGGATTTTACGACCTCTCATCAGACAGAGTTTGGCGAGAAAACCATTGCAAGAACTGAACAAATTAGACCTCATACATCCTCACCAATAACAGGTGATTTTGATGGAACAACAACTAACCAGGTAATGTACCAGGGAGAGACAATGGAAAAAGTTCATGACATCAGACCAAGAGATAATATAAGAATGCAAAGTGGTGAATTTAATGGCGAATCAACAACATCAAAAGAATATGGATATAAGACTGGAAGTAAACAAGAACTTATAAAGCCAAAACCTAATATTACCCAAGAAGGTAACTACGATTTTGTAACTTCAAATCAACTTGAGTTTGAAGGAAAAACTGCTGAAAAAGTTTCGAAGATAAGGCCTAAAACATTGACCAAAACGTCAGAAGGAAAATTTTCCGGAACAACAACTAATCAATCCATGTTTCAAGCACCAACCGTGGAAACTGTGCACACAATTCGTCCATCGACTCACATCCGAATGGAAGAAGGTGCCCAAGAAACGAACACAGCCGATGCCTACCAGCAGTGGAAAACAGAAAGGCCCAAAGCTTTTCAGTTGGCATCTTCGTTGAAACAGGAAGGAGAAATGAACTTCGAAACGACAAACCATTCCGAATTCAGAGAAAAGAGTTTAGAACGAGTACAGCAAATACGCCCCAAAACCACGACCCGAATCGAAGGCGATTTCACTGCGACAACTACAAACCAAGAGATGTTCCATCAGCCAGATCAATTGGATAGGGTGAAACCGATTCGTCACCAAAATAACATATACTTAGAATCGGGAAAATTTGCAAATGAAACGACGACACATCGTGAATATAGAGAGTGGATTAAAGCGGAAAAGCAGATTGCAGTTCCGAAGAAAAAATTGCAAGCGGCAGGAATTCGAACGCAACGCGATAAGACAGACCGAAGAAAGACTGCCGCGGGTGCAAAAAACGCCAATTCAAAAGAAAACGAACCCGGATCGTGGAAAGTCAATGACAAGGGTATGCGCTTCGAGGAAACTAGCGCTCACGACGAGCTCGCAAGATCCAAAGTGGCTCAGGCAGACATCAGGATACATGAAAAGGCAAAGACAGTGAGAGAGAGCGGAAAAGCAAGCTCGAAGGTACAAGAAATGAAAAGCAATATTTCTGCTCAGAATAAGCGAAACGAAACGTTATGCGAACCGGACGCGATGGGTCGAAATGAAAGCCCCCCAAAATCAGCTGAAGATACTTCTTTGCCAAACGAAAATTTAAAGGTGGGAGAAAGAAATGGCAATAAGTACAACCCCCGAGCAGAAATACCCCTAGAGAGGAAACCGACTTCCGAGTCATCTCACGAAACGATGGCAGGAGAGTATGAATCTTGGAAGTTATCTGAGAATGATGTCGTTCCACAAGTTGAATCAGACGGCGGGAAAGACGCTTCCAGAAAAGGGGATGGAACGCAGGATGAAGGCACGAAGAACCCCATTATCCAAGAATTAAACAAAGGCAAAAGGCGCTATAAACCTCATGACAACATAAAAATAGAGCACGTCCCATTCGATGGCACATCCACATCCCGATCCGAATACAAGAAGTTGGAAGGCAGGCGTTCTTCTTCAAAGAGGCGTCGTGAGAACTTGAAGCAAGAAGGGAAAATGGAATTTGAAACAACGTCTAACGATTACTCTGCAACTCGAGATTATAAGACGAACCGACAAGCCAACAGAGCAAAGTAAGTCTAATATCAATATAATAATCTAGTCTAAAAAGTCACCCGAACGTGGAACCAAACTCCAATGCAAACAGAATCTATTTGGCACTATTCAAAAAGAATAGTGCCAAATAGATTAACTTTACAAGAGCGAATCCGCTCCGCTCATGCTGCACTAGATAATGACTAGCACTTAGTTTGTCAATCTAAATCCTAAAATTGTATTCATTTGGAATTAAAAATAATTTAGAACTAACAATCAGGAGGATACTCCGGAACGGGTGCAGTAAGTAGCATTGGAGTCCATGTCAAATTAGATGACACTTGCGTACATGTCAAGGGGTTCCTAAATGTAACAGGTGCAGTATTGGAAGATATTTCTCCCAAACATTTAATCAATAACTTTCATTATATATATGATAGTATACGTGGCCAAACTTCCTACTTTCTTCGAATTCACACTGCACTGATTTCTATTTATTTATTTTTACTTATTTCCATTTCTTTTCTTCTTATTTCAATTCGCTTTTTCAAAATGTAATCTAATTTAGCAATATAAGCTAAAAATGCACTTTCGTAATGTTGCAGAGTTGTAGAGGTAGGTAAAAAGTCATTTCGAGATACCATTCGATTAGGAATAGAGTCATCTACAAATTCTTGTGCATAGAATTTGCAAAAAGGTCCGTCTTCATGTAAAAAGGCACATAAACTTTGGCAACCTATTTTGAATGTAGAGCAACATTGAATGCAAGATATAAGGTGATGTAACGCGATGTACGGCGACCCGAAGTTGTGGGAGTGGATTTGGCTCCTGATTCAATGCATCCAGTCGAACCGATGATGTAGTAGAATGGAAACAGAGTCGGAACTTGAGATCGTGCGAATACTTTATTCTACTACTTTATTATGGATACAACTTCCACATCACCGGATAAGCGAGAGGCAAGGGGAGCATTTCATTCGCACATTTCATGTTAATCTAGTTTCTGTACATGTGGCAGCATTTAGATACATTTCTACAAGGCCTCAAAGAAACGCTGCATGTATCAATCTCTAGATCACCCTGATAATAAGAGCACCGTATCCTGTTTCTTCCAATTATCCTAGTCGCATGTATTCCATTCTACTGGTGACAAAAATCTTAACAATCGACTCGGAGGTCTATGACTTCGTAAGAGTCTCATCGAATATTTCTTATATTTAGCTTCCTACACCCAATTCCAACACTTTCTTTCAGGACTTTTGGACCGGAGAGGCATTATCCATTAGCCCGATATGAAGCGATCCAAATGCTGTTAACACAAAAGGCAACATGTAGGCATGAATGGAAGCGTTTTAGAGTTATGGAAAGTTTGGAGCTCCTAATGTTAGATTTCACATTTCAGAAATATCATCTGGAATCATCTTCTCAAGTTCGTCTTTTGTGTTATGTTACAATTAAATCACTTTCCAAATGTGTTATGTTTACAATTCCTTTGTGTTATGTTACAATTAAATCACTTTACTTTGAATGAATAATATAATATTAGGTAACTATGAATTTGAAGAAAAAACTCGGATGCGGGCAGGACAGGACTTTCCTTATAGAATGCAATGAATTGACTACTTTTACAGTAAAAAGAGATAGATTATTTTTATAGTAGTTATTTTTATTCTTTCCAAGATATTGAATTTTCGTCAATGAGTCGTCATTGATTGAGCGTCATTTTTATCCATTTGGCGAGTTTTTCGTTAATTTAGCAACATTTAAAAAAAGTTGCCAAGTGGGCGACATTCCACCCAATTCGTCGCCAAAATCTCACCAAGCGTTATGGACGAAGGAATAAGTTATTCTTACAGCAGATAAATGACTATTGGCTTTCAAATACAAAAGTATGACTCAAAGTTTCTTTTTTCATGAATGAAACGAGCTAGATCCACGAGAATGAAGTCACCCAATGTATCGCATGGTATTACATATGAAAAGTAAACATGTTTCTCAATAGGAAATATATATTTTTTTATTTTATATGACTTTGATAATTTTTTTTAAAATGTGCAATATCTCGAGAACGGTTCATGTTAGCGTTCTAAAATTTATGTCAATCGTTTTCTAATGAAAATTTACATTAGAAATGCCTATTTGCGTAACTTTATGAGCGGTTTTGATTTTTTCAAAATTTTACTCGAAAATTTAGGGGGGTTCTGAACATTCGATTGCGTATAAAAACAATAGGCTTCCAGTGTTTACGGATTGTGAGTTTTGTACAAAATTTCGTTCGGATCGGTCCATTCGTTCGTCAGTTATCGTCTCCACAGACTCACTGACACACACATAGCCATCGCTTCAAAAATGCTTGATTCATGATCAGGGATGCATAAAACGTGCTCTCCCGTCGAAAACTCGAATTCGAATTTTCGACCCCGTCACAATACTTTCCTTATACATTATGTATATAAGGAAAGTAAAAATAAATAAAATAGGATATTCTTATAGTAGATACTTATATTCTTTCCAAGATAATGAATTTTCATTTTCATGGATTGAGCGTCATTTTTATTCATTGGGCGAGATTTTCGTTCATTTGACATTTAAAAAAAAAATAACAAAGTTGTCAACATTCCGCCACATGCGCCGCCAAAATCTCGCCAAGTGTTATGGACAGAGAAATAAGTTATTCTCATAGCAGATAAATGACTATGGGCGTTCAAATACAAAAGTATGACTCAAAGTATCTTTTCTCATGAATGGAACGAGCTAGATCCATGAGAATGTCGTCGTCTGATGGATAGCATATTACATATGAAAAGTGAACATGTTTCTCAACAGTTAATATATATATATTTTTTAATTTATGGGATTTTTTTGACACATTTATTTGAAAAATGGGCAATATCTCGAGAAGGGTTCATGATAGCGTTCTAAAGTTTATGTCAATCGTTTTCTAAGGAAAAACGACATAAGAAATGTCTATTTGCGTAACTTTATGAAATTTTTTTTTCATTTTTGGATGATTTTTTTCAAAATCTCATTCGAAAATTTAGGGGGGTTCTGAACATTCGATTGTGTTTAAAAATAATAAGCTTCCAGTATTCACGGATTATAATTTTTGTACAAAATTTCATTCGAATCGCTCCATTCGTTGGTGAGATATCGTTTCCACAGACATCCCCTGAAAACCGTCCGATTCGGGTTCAGGGATGCTTGAAACGTGCTCTCCCGTCGAAAACTCGAATTCAAATGTGCGCCTCCGTTACAATCCTTATACATTATACTATGTATATAAGGAAAGTAAAAATATGAATATGAACCTGTACATGATTGGAAGGAGATCGATTCACAAAGACGAGGATGGACATTTCCAGCTGTTTCCTTCCTGTAGTTCCTTCGCTATGTTTACATGCTGCTCATCAGGGTGATTTTTAGAAGTTGAAGACTCATTTTATAAAGTTATATTCATTTAATCTTTATTTAATATAATGAACATTTCTTCTTGCCTCGTTTTAAAAAAAGTTTGCAGTCAAGGAGCGACTGCATCGAAGGGTATAGGTCGAAACTTGATGGGTTATAAATAAGCCATTTAATCATGTACCCATTTCTATTATTATTAACGAATAGTCCCAGAGTTGAAACCGGTCGCAGAATTATTTGATAATTTACGATATGTCAATAAAATATATATAATAAAAATATTACAAATAATAAAATGATGTTACCAAAAGACTCCTTAGCATATTTGCTGTTCAGTATGATAGTTGCAACATTTTTACAACCACCAAAGAACCGTTAAAATATCTATTCAATGAATTCATCTCACGACCTCCGAATGGGATTACAATGCGTTGATTCCACTATTCACGTCACTCATCCGACCCTTTTAAAATCCCCCCAGGATGCTTATCGAAAAGGGTTTCAAGTTCTCAAAAACAGGATGAGATAGCACATCCTTCAAATTGCAGTTTTCAATAGAGGGCAGACCCCTGAACATTTTGGAATATTGAATATCTCCGGTTATAAAGATCGGAATGGCTCGAAACTTTATATGGGGACTCCTTTAAGGGTCTCGAATTTGTTTCGGACGCCCAAATCGGGTGTCGCCGTTGAAAATTGGGTACGCATTGACTTGTGAAGACGGTCACTTTAAATGGGCTCTATGACGAACGATGGGGTGGGGTTCATTTCTTCCATTCAAGATCACCGTACTTATTTTTTTGAAACTCTGAACAAGGGTCTCGACTTTAGGTCAGAGTCTACGCATTCATTATTCCAGCCTTCAACCGTTTCACGTGCTAGTCGTAAAGACAGAATTTTCTAGCCCAAATAATTGTCCATGAACTTTCTCGATATTTGTATCTGCATCTGGAAGGTATGCTCATGTCTTTATTTTGTTTACAATCACTGACACATTCAAGTCAATGAAGACACTGATTAAAATGAAACCCTCACACTTTTCGGTATTAGTTATGACAGCATACACGTTGGTTTGAATAGAGCATCAACCGGTTTCTGAATCCGTTTTGACTTATCATTATTTGGCGACATGACGAAAGGACCCATGTTGTAAGCTCTTTTCTTTTACTTTTCGACCTACGCGAAGGATCCGAGCCGTATTTGGACAGGAATCCCTACCCTGCCACCAACATTTTCAGACCCACCTATTTAAAGTGAACAGTTTGACCAGAGCCGGGAATGAACTCGCTTCCTCCGAGTACAACCCCTGTGCCTTCAGTTATCTTACACCTTTCTGGTACCGGCCGTCCAAATAGTTGCTCCTAGTCCTTTGGACGAGTCGGACGGTCTGGGTCTTCAACACCTTTCTGGTAGGTTGGACGGTCTGAGTCTCAACAACAACAACAACCCCTGTGCCTCAACCATTGGATTGGACTGCCCTGTTAGATTTGAGAATGGCTTGACATGTATGTAAGTGCCACCCAATTGGACATGTACGCAGTACGCAAGCGCCACCCATTCCTTGAACATTTGGAGCGAATGATTCAACACACAAAAAGTATTCTGGAGGTCATGAGTCTTGAGTAAGGACCATCTCTGCATTTCAGGGTTCTTTAAAGTGGGTTAATTCGGCGCAATAAAATCACAACTTTTAAATTAATTCTCTTGAAATAAATCAGTACGTTTTAGTTGACTGAATTAGTTTAGTAGACAGAAATGTTGTCAGTGTCAACTGAAGTATATCAAACCACATATTTACGCATAACACTACGAAAACTTAACTTCATTGACAGCAACATTAACAGCTTTCATTTTTAATGGTAATGGGTAGAGCATGATCTCATGAACGTTAATATGTATAGCATCACAAGTAAAAGATGGGTGGTGTCCAATCGAATGACCTTGGGAGTCAGTGGCGTCGCCAAGAAGGGGGGTGTCAATGTCTTCAGGAAGCCATTGCAGTTTGCAGAAATGATAAAATAGTACTGCTTAGAATTTTTCCAATGAATCCTTCTTGACTCGACCTATTCGAAATTCAAAATAGTCTCCAACTCTGAAAAGCTTCTTAAGGATCTGCAAAGTCAGCCATTTTTGGGTTGCTGACTGCACTATTTCCGTTTGTTTCAGGTTGAACCACATTCCTATTTGGCAGCACTTACCAGGTTCATAGAGCTGCTAAATGAAGAAACAATCTGTAATGGCGTATGTTTCTCTGAATATATTTTTTTAACTGTGGAAACAGGTACACATTTCCTTTCAACAATCAGGTAACATAGATAATTGCGGATCACTCACTCATCAACAAAATTCAAAGCCGTTTCTCCAAGAAATGCAGACTATGAAGTTTCATGGGGGATTGTTAAAAAAATATTATTTTGAACGAGGTTTACTAGCCTGAAAAAACTGGGAACCATTACTGTAGATATTTTTATATTGTATCGTATACATTGACCTTTGTTTTCACAGGGCTAAAACAGACCTCAGAGGAACGCTGACGCAGTCCGGAAGCATGGAATTTGCCACAACATCCAAGACTTCTTACTCAGGGCCAGCAACTGTATCAAGGACCCAAAATCTGAGACCGAGGTCTTCTCTGCGTTTTGACGCGCCCGACATCCTTACACAAGAGGTGGCTGCGAGCAGCAGGTCCAATCCAGAAATCAGCAGCCATGATCTTCATGATTTGACTTCCACATCAAGAGCGTCTTACGTCGGCCACTCCACCAGTAGAAGGACGCGAGCCAATCGGCCCTCAACGAGTCAGAAAGTGGGCGAGGGCACTTTCGAAGGTCAGAGCACCACGAGGAGTTCTTTCACAACACCAGAAGATGCCGCAGTCCAGACTCGAAGCACGAAAGTCGAAAACCACAATATTTTGAACTGTGACAATGGAGTGACGGGAGAATCGACGTATAAAAGTAGCTTTGAGACCGCGAACAGCCACTGTCCAGTGATAGACTTGGAATCGGGAAAGTCGTGCTTTGCCTTTAACGAGGAGAAAAATGGACACCTATTCTACGCGCCGAGAGTCCAAGGATAACCCATGGTATTCAAAACAGATTTTATGATGAAAAATATCGTTTTTACATTGCAACTTCATGCTCATTCAAGCCCATGAAAGTGCGCCCCAACTTAAGTTTGACGATGCATTAGTGCTTTTCATAGGTACATCCCATTTGGCACATCTTTAAAATAAAAATATTGTAAAACTCGAGAATTTGCAACTAATAAGAAAATATGCATTTTAAAATAAATATTTTTTTTATATAAATTTCAAGTTATGACAGGTAGCCAAAGTGTATAATTTTTTATCCCTTTTTTTTTTCAATTGCACACTAATGAGCAGTTTGAGAAATTTTGAAGTGACCTCCAACTTTGAAGTAAACTTGTTTGGTTCAGTTCAATGAATCTCAATGTATGTACTATAGTTGCAGGATCTTCAATGTATGCACTATAGTTGCAGGGCGTCAATATTCCAACTGAAACAGAAGCACTTGCTTATCATTAACAGTTTGGGTCTTCAGGGCTGTACGGGCACTGTCATCGAACTGAACAAGATGCTTGTTTAGAGAGAAGATGAATTAAAAGCAGTACGAAAATGCTTACTGATAAAATGGTCCTGTTTCGAATCAGTATCCTAAACACAAAAAATACCCTGGCTTCCAAAAGTTAAGCACGGACGGTAAAATCAACAAAAATGAAATAGTTTTGATTAACTCAAAATCGTACATGAATGTAGCAAATGTGTTTATGCATTAAAGAAAACAAGAATTACGTACAAACATGAAAAAAATATTTACTTTTCATAAGTCATATGATGACGTCACATTTGGGTCATTAACAAAATGATGTTTAAAGGCAAACAAACAAAACTACATTAATATGGCATGTGACCACCCCGGACCTTCACACAAACTTTACAATGATTTTCCATGCTTTCAATGAGGTGACCAACCATCACAGATGTAAGCAATGGCCATTCTTCCAACAGGGCAGTTTCCAACTCTCTAAGACTGACTGGAGGAGGTAAATGTGCAGAGACAGCCTGCTCGGAGCATCCCAAAGGTTTTGAATGGAATTATGGCCGGGGGAATACACCGGTAACTCCATATAAGAAATGCCCTCACTTTCCAGGTATTCGTCAATGATGTTAGGTCGATGGGACAGGAAATCAGGACCAACTGCTGCAGCGTAGAGTCTCACAATGGGGTCTAGGACTTCATTCCGATACCGTGCAGTCATCACAGAATTGTCTTTAAAGATGTGCAGCTCTGTGCGATATCCCATTGAAATTCTACTCCACACCATGACGCTGCCACCTCTGAATGTGTTATGTTCTTGGCCTGATTGCGTGTGCCTCATTCTCTCCAGACCCTTACATGCTTACCATCAGATTCCAGGGCAAATCTGGACTCGTCCGTGAACAGGACGTTGCACTAATCTGAGACAGTCCAATTGACATGTTGAAGACATCACTTTAATCTTGCTCCTCAGGCTTGGACGGTTAGTGGAACACAAAAACGTGGTACTCAGGTGTACAGTTCCCCGCTGCAACCATGAATGTAACAGTTGTGAAGGTCGCTCGTCGATTCCGCTTGGCTACTATAGCAATATACTGATCATCAGAGGGGGTGGTAACCATTGGACGACTGGGCACAAGTCTCCGGACAACTGTTTGACTTGCTTAGAATTGCTTCCATAATCGAGAAATTACTGAATGATCAACACCAAAGAAAATAGCGACATCTTTGATTGACTGTCCTGTTTCAATGCATCTGACAGCAAGCCATCGCTCACTATCTGTCATTCATCTTCTTTTAGCCATAGAAACATGAATATCATCAAAAATAATCCTACAACAGTTATAAACACTTAAATCAGCATTTAAATGAACCTTCTAAAACCCTTTAGAATGCTGGCATCTTCAACGACTGCCTAATTAGCATATATCCGGACAGTCAATCATGATTGGCTGTAACGTACGATATTTACATACTGCCATCTACATCCGCAGCGATTTTCAGCTACTCAAATTCAAATACGCTTTTGAAAAATAAAAATTTGCATTGTGTGCTTAACTTTTGGAAGTTAGTGTATAATGGAGCAACTAAGATTACTCTCTTGTCTTTATTGTGCTACATAGTGTCACAGTAGATATCTCAAAGGTTAAGAAACAATGTGATTTGAAATTGCCTTTATTCATGTTGATTTTATTTTTGGAGTCACATGTGCCTAAGTCAAAAAACATTTTTTTTAACATATTTTAAAAGTATGGTGTTTAAAAAATATTCTCTTCAAATGCTATACAGAAATACATAGAAATTGTTGAGATATAGCAATTGTACTGACATAACTATAGCTGTTCCCAAAACTTTAAACATATTTCTACAACACACACTGTGTATAGTTCAAAATTTTAATATTTACTTTAACTTTTTTTCAATTAAGACCTGTAGACACAAAGAAAACACGCCTGACACCGAACATTTCCATTTGCAGAATTTTTGTTTTTTCCAACAAAAGTTTCATAATTTGCATTTCATTATATGTAGGGGAGAGAGATAAAAGGGATGCAGGATCAAAAGGCCACTAGCATCTATTTTTTAAAATGAAACCATTATCTTATTTTTCCAGGGCACAAAAGATAGCGTTAGGTATTGCTTTCCTATCATGTCTCAGCCATGACTATCTGTTGAGCCCTAAGAGTCAGCAACACATTTTACTCACCCCATCGAGTACGAAAAGTTTGAGTTTTGCATGGGGTGGAACTTTGCGATGTTAATGGAGATCCGTAAGTCAGGCTGTCCCCTCAGGTGGCCTTTGCCCTGGGCATATGTTTGTAATAGGCTACTTACCCCGTCGAGTACACAGATGAAATGGGTGTCAAATGATAGGTTTTACATCCTATTAAGGGACTTATGAGTCTGGCAGTCGTTTCAAGTGGCAGGTTGCATGCCAGATGCCATTGAAACTTTAAACATCTATGCTTCAACAACTTATACGTAGAATTCAACAAAATTCCATATTTTGAGGTTTAAAAATAGGTACATTAAGATTATGCAAAAAAAAAAAAAAAAAAAAAACAACAACAACAAAAAAACAGTATGTTATAATTTACTTTTTATACAAAGCCAAAATTTTTAATTAAGGCATTTCTTTTGGGTATCTTACTATATATTTAAAAGTAAAAGCAATATCATAAGCAGTACCTATTTTAGTAGGATATAGCTAAAAATCTCTTGGGACAAATTAACACTGAAAAGTCCAAAACTGTGTTGCCAATTGTCAGAATAGTTACCATCGCAAAAAATAAAGAAGACATTTTTTTCTGAGTGTTATATAATGTTAACAAATCTATTGGTGTACATACAAAAATATAATTTTCACTCAACTTATTTTGTATTTTTTGTCTCAACTTACCCCATTGACCCTTTGAATAAGTACGTGGATGAAACATGTGTCATTCGTTAGCACGAGGAATGTGAATTTACAAGTCCTGCATACATAGGAGGTGGCCTATTGGATGCCAGGCTAGAGAAAAACACATTTTTCCAACATGTGCTACAGCAGGCATTCCTGTGGGAAATGAAATGGTTTGCTTCGGAAATAGAAAACATTAACAGAACAGTGGTTATAAAAATAATAAAAAATATCAAAGTTATGCTGAATGCTTTCCAAGCATTAAATAATCATGCACATGCTTGAAAAACACAATATACATAAATGAATGATTTTGAATATGAACAAATACACTTTATAAGGCTAAATACACTTTATAGTTTTAGTCCCAACTTATTCCATCGAGTACATGGATGAAACTTATGTCCTTTTTCATCTTTTTACAAGAGAAATGCAAATGTACAAGTCTTGCAGCCACCTGAGGTTGCATATTTCAGGCCAGACGACAGAAAAATTAATTTTTTCAATGCACACATAACAGCGGGATATTGTACCTTTATATCCTGATTAATCGCATAGTATTGGCTTTAGGTTTATACATATTTTTACAACCTTTTATTTAATTTCAAACCACTCTTTCTTTCTCAATTATGTGAAATCATCCATGGTCAATTATGTGAAATAATTAGGGCTCTTATGATGTTAATAAATCTCACATTCAATTTGAAATAAAAACTCAAAACAAACACCAAGCAATTCCTGAAAAACAAGCTGCTAAAATCAAAATTAAAAAACATTGATTCTAGCACCTCAAAAGCACGTTCAAGAGTCCAATGAAAAAAGTTTCTATATACAAATCATGCATGCAGAATTGAAAATCCCAGTATTACACCAAGTAAACCATAGTAACACCAAGTAAGACATAGCAAAAATTCTTTCAGGAAACTAATTTCAGCTCCTGTGGTTTGAAAGTAAGAACATATTGCCTTTTAACTGTACGTAAAAAAGTGTATACATAGAATTTCTTTTTCTTCACACACTAGTGGATACATTTAATCAACTGTCTCATGCTCTTATGAAGTTAATAATATTAACATAGTATTTTAATTTTCAGATAACAAAATATGTTATTAAAAATGAAAAAAAATCATCCCATAACTTCCAAACTTTCAATTACAAATTTATGAAACATAGCATATATTGATTAAAAAAATCTAAAACTAATAAAGTGCATTTAGCCTTCTTATGATACAAATTCATATTCAAAATCATTCATATATATGTATATTGTGTATTTCAAGCATGAGTATGATTATTTAACTCTTGGATAACATAATGGAAAACATTTAATATAACTTTCATATTTATTATTTTTTCTATAACCACAGTTCTGTCAGCCAATTTGATGTTTTCCATTTCCCAAAGAAAATTTCCACACTGCGATGAGGAAGCACACATTGGAAAAATCAGTCTTTTTGTCATCTGGCATCAAATATGCCACCTAGTATGTATGCAAGATTTGTAAATTTGCATTTCTCCTGTAAAAAGCTAATGAATGACATAAGTTTCATCCACGTACTTGATGGGTCAATGGGGTAAAGTAGGGACAAAAATTACAAAATAATTTGAGTGAAAACTATATTTTTGTACACTAATCGATTTGTTATGTTAAATAACATCCAGAAAAAAGTTTAATTTTTTGCGCTGGAAACTTTTCACAGTTGGCGACAAAAGTTTGAACTTTTCAATGTTAATGTGCATCAAGAGATTTTCAGCTATATCTCACTAAAATATGAATGAATAGAAATTGCTTTTGTTTTTAAATATGTAGTAGGATAAAATAAATAAAATTCCTTAATTAAAAGTTTTACATTTTGATATCTTCAATTGAAAAAAATAAATTTGGTTGAAAAAAAAACAGAGAATCGTAACATACTAATTTTTTTACAGTCTTGATGTACATATTTTTAAACCTCTAAATATATAATTTTGTTGAATTTTTCGAAATATAGATGTTTAAAGTTTTAAAATTTCAACTTTTGAGGCATCTGGCATGCAACCTGCCAAACTGAGTTAATGGGACGTAAAAACCTATCATTTTATCCACGCACTTGATGGGGTAAGTAGATGTCCATTTTAGCCTATTTCCAAAATTCGTCCAGGACGAAGGCCACCTGAGGGGACACCACAAAGTTCTGTCACATGCAGTGCTCAAACCTTTTACACTCAGTGGGGAAAGTAAAATCATTGCTGGCTCACAAAAGTGTATATAATGTCTCAGTTTAAAACATAAATGTCAGTGTACATTTTCATTCCTACCTACTTTTGAATAAAACAGGATTTGTAAATAGTTTATCAAGTTTCCATAATCTAAGCTCAAAAAACCTTTTATTTCAAGGGGTAGTTGTATCCAGCCGGCCTGCTAAAATATTTTCTCATTTTAGTATTTTTGATAATAACTTGCTGTGCGGAGAATTGCTCTTCTTTCATTTGGAAAGAAGTAAAACCCATTCTAAGAAGTTGAATATAGTTTTCAAGTTTTTATCACAAAATGTTATATGGTTGATATTTTCTAATACATTATTTGGAATGCAAAAGCTTTACTTAAAAATATAAACAAGGCACAATTATTTGATAACAAAGAGGCTCTATCATGCAAGAGTTAGCTTATCATCAAAGGTCTGAGTTTTCGAATTCTTATGTTTGTAATAAGTAAATATAACCTAAAAAATTATTTTCTACAACATCTAACGTCGTATTAAAATGCCTTGTTTCCAAACACCCACAAAAATTACTAGGAAACCCAGGTATAGACCATTTCTAGTACAAATCCACAACGTTCCAGTAATGTTAAAAGGGTTTGGAGGTACAATTTAATTTCATTTCATTACATCGAGGCCAGGATACGTTATATTGCGTATTTCTCAAACTATCATTAAAAGTGGGATACGTAGCAGCAGCAAAGGTTGTGGTATGGTGTCACCAGACTATTAGAATTGGAGGAATAATTAAAATAAAATGTTCTGCATTTAACAAAAATTTGTAACACTTTGCTTGGAAAATTAGAATTATCTGTGGACTCATTGAATGCATATGAGGACTATAGAAACAGTTTATCAGCACTTTCAACTGAATGGAGGAATGCGATAGGATAGGTTTTCACTGAACCTCAGACCCAATGGATGCTTCTGTGGCTCTATAATGGAGGGATTCATAATTAGCAGCATGCCAAGTGATGAGACCAAATTGCCATCCTTAATGATTTTCCTGCTTTTAAAACTTTAAGTTTGTAACAGATCAATAAATGTAATATTCAAGAATAATTAGAAATACATTTTTTTAAGGAGAAATTCAACAGAAAAGACAAACAGAATAAAAGACGGGAGACCCACTCCATTTTTGTTAAACCTCAGAAGTGTATATAAGGATAAAAAAAAACACTTATACTTGGAATTTCAGGTTGTTCAATATAATCTGTACTCATGGTTAACAGTATGCAAAAACCTAAACAAACTATTCTGCTGGCCTTGCTTAATGTTTTCTAAAAATGAGAGTACTTGGAGCTCGGGAGGTTTTGTCTTTAATAATTTAAACTTTTCCCAATTTAATTATTGCATTGAAAAAGTTTAGACTTTGAAGTGCATTCACTGTTGGAATTGAATACAACTTTTCACGGAATATGTGCAAATGTTTGGAACTTTCAACGAATGCTCAGCGAATTTCGTTATTTTTTCCCACCACATATTTTTCTGCCCTAGTCATAGAATAACACAGTAGTGGTCACATTATTTACTACATAAACTGCTTTCTAGACAAAGATTCACCAGTGATGCATAGATCTATGTTTTTCAACAAACGCTTCATTTCTGACATTCTGTCTGCTGTCCCCCACCAGTCTGTTGCATAAGCAGCTCAAAAGCAGAATGGTTCCAAATGGGGAGATCACAAAACAACTTTTAACAACTTTGTGTTTCAGTCAGATGTAATAAGCTAACTCACTCCTTGCGTCTTCCATTTTTCATTCAATATATTAGCGCAGTCATTGACTTGCTATTTTTTCATCAGTTTTTGGTACTGAAATTTCTGAGGAGGTAAAGACAAGTGTTCTCCCATTATTGAGGGT
The DNA here is from genome assembly GCA_951213105.1 of Amaurobius ferox. Taxonomy (NCBI): domain Eukaryota; kingdom Metazoa; phylum Arthropoda; class Arachnida; order Araneae; family Amaurobiidae; genus Amaurobius; species Amaurobius ferox. The sequence goes on along the minus strand of OX578149.1, from coordinate 1,695,867 downwards.
CTGTGTTTGAAGCAGACTGTTTAAAAAAATTAAAAACTTGTTATGTATTTAACCTTTTATATTAAACCATTATTTTCTTGTATAAAATAAAAATAAATAATAAAACCATCTCCATTTAAAAAAAGTGGAGGCTCCTTAACAATAAAGCGGCATGATAGTATAAGGGCTATGAGGGGAGCGGCAAGCAAATCAATTTTGTCCAAATGAAAGGATGCTTACTAGTTTTAAAAATGATGCATGCGTAAGATTGGGTTATGTTGAACTGAACCTAGTTTCGAATGTCCGGCATTTAATTATTTTTGCAAATGCTGCTGCTCATTGGATATCAGATATTTTCAAAATGTGCATGATTAAAAAATATCCAAGTTATTCGGGATCATCTTCTGTTTATGTACAATGCAGTTTCAAAACAAGTGTACATAATTCACTCTTAATTTTCCACAGCAGGATCGTTCAAATTGCATAGATCTTCAACGTGGCTGAAAAATGACAATACTTTTCTTCCGCAAGGAAAGGGGTTCGACCTATCCAGCTACTTGCAGTAAATTACTTTTACTACAATCTAAGCTCTTAGGATCGTATCCGATACACGTCTGTCTTGTCTCCCAGATGTCTCCCGACCTTGAGAGTGAAGTGAGAGGCGAGACCGAAAGATCCAAATAAAAAGTGTAAATAGGACTCCACAGAAAGCAGGAACTTGTAAACAGCAGCTATTTACAAATATACTCACCACTCTTGCCCATTTTTATCAGACAAGCATCTTTTGTATAGGCATGTCCGACTGCCATTTTAATGTACAAATGATATCCAGCAATCAAAGTAGCACTCAAACATGTTGCATTGGCATTCTTTTAGTCAGCTGTAGAGATATCCTTTCCATCATTATTGCTTTGACAGAAATAGTGTATCTTTATTTTTCCACAAACACTTTCTTTTTCAATACAGAATTTTGAGAGTTTTGGGTCAATCGATTGTAATAGTCGAAGTTCATATGTTCGCTATTTTTAACCTCAAACTCTACCTAGATAAACAGTTTGACTTAAATAAGTATAGAATGACTCAAAAGTGGATACACTCATTTGGCAATTTAGACTTCAATTCAGATGTTTCAAAATTTTATAATATCTGAATGTACATACCTATCCATGAAAAATGTTGTTCAATTAAGCTATTTGATTTTATAAATGCCAACAGATGGATACTATTTTACTGAAACAGGTTGTATGTGGCACTGCTTTTTCTCAACTTGGCTCATTCATTTACATCTGAGGTTGACCAATTTTTATATTCCAAAATCAATCTACTTCATATTTAGATAAAACAAATGTATACATACCTTTGAGATAAATAAAAGGTACGACAACCCTACATCTTGAGCTGCCATGATGAAGGCGTTCCATTTCTAGCATACTGTGTGGAATATTTTTTATCTTCTTTGTAAATACACAGCATGTGTGTATCTCGACCGTTTCTATTTTGAAATAAACTTTTTAAAATAATGTGTGGTGTATCACTCAAACATACATGCGAATATTTTACAAATCTATTTTAAAACTCTTAATGGCAACACCCAGTGGAGGATGGACAGGACCTCGCAAAGATTGTTTCATACAAAGCATTCATTTGCATTTTTCCATAATTCATAGTCCCTGCAAAATATGAATAACAAATACTTTAATAAAATTAAATAAGCATTTTTATACTTGAAGGGGTTTGAAAACATTTCGATACAATTCTTGTTTCTTGAGTTCCGAATCAACCAATTCTACTTCATACCCAACTAATGTTTGATATGGAGTAGGATGGTCGGTTAACGGTGGGTCCCACAAAAGGAAATTGAGACCGAAAATAAAAATCATAGAAACAAGGTCCAAGCCTTATCCATCATACCACTGATGAAGAGTGAAAGAGAAAGTATTGCTTAAGCAATACTCCATAAATTCAGACCACAAAGCTTATATGGAATGAGTTGAAAAAATGAATCAATCAATTTTTATAAAGTGATTCCAAAACTTTGAAGCAAGGTAAACAATTTGATCTTATAAAAAAAAGAAAAATGATACAATATTTATTCCCCCCCCCCCTCAACCATGAAGAAGATGATACCTGAAATATTGGCAATGGACAGGATTAAAAATTTCAACTGTCATCCTAGATGGGATAGAGCCATTTTTTAAAATAAATATTCTAAAACTATCAAAGTATACTTGAACTCAAAATCAGATTTAGATGGAGGGATATAAAAAACGAAACAAATAGAAAACTTGAGATGATAGAACATTTTGACTTCTTCCCACAATATTATTAAGTATTTGTTAATCGTTCTCTATTTCAATTTAAAAACAAAAAAATAAAAATATTTGCCCTGTTAGAATAATTGGGTATTGCACGAACAAAATATTAAATGAAAGGCTATTTAGAATCCTAATTATACTGAATAATTTGATATGTCCAGAGTATAAATTTCCCAACACATTTCAATATTTTCCGAAAACAAGTGTCTTATATTTTGACTTATCAAAAGGCTTTTGGTTGTTAAGGTAAAAAGGACGCATTCCATTTATTATTTCGCGAGATAGAACAGAAAAGCAATATTTGTGTATCTCCAGTTAGGCTCCCGATAACTACCAAATAATGACGTCTATTTATTTCTGACTAAAAGTATATACAAATATATCATCATTCACCACTCAATAATATAATTTTGAGCTTGATAACTCCAGACACCAGTGGAAGTAATTTCCTTGCGATGAGGACTCATCATTTTTGGGTGGCATTTCATCTTCTTTGTAGTCAGTAGGATGAGTCCCCAATCCTTTTTCCATGAGAGAAACAAATATTTTGCCAGTGACTTCAATGTTAATAAATATTCCGTAAGATTTTACTCATAATGGCGACTCTTATATTCCTTGGGATACAACATATAAAAGTTTTTGACGGGTACCTGCTAGTTAATTTGGTAATATACATATTTTGCATTTTATTGTTCTGCAAAAGATGCCATTTGCTTCCAAATAAAAAGAAGACTTATTAATTTATTATTTTAAACACAATAAATTTTATAAATTCTTTTCGATTTTTCAAAAATTGAGAACCAATCCTCTTTGAAAATTAATACGTCTCCGACGTTTACAGATTGTAATAAATATCATTCAGTTGCTCAATATTTCGAGAGAGGTTTGCGATAACTCCATTTCAGGTTTAAAAATGTAATTACTCAATAATACTGAGCCTACTACATATTAGCATCCTATAAATGCATTTAAATGATAAAGCTCATAAAATATCTATTACGCAACATATTTAACATAATAATGCTTTTAAAACGTTTTCTGAATTTAAAAAAACAAAAAAACCTCTGTTCCCAGCATCTATTGTACCTAATTTTATTTGATTGGCTGAAGGGCTTCAAGAAATCCCATCCCGTTGAAACAATCAAAAATATCAGATGACTTTAAAATTGTGAAAACATTCCATCGCCTTAAATAAATATATTCCATCACCTGAGACCAAACCATCGAACATAATTCAAAATATAAAACAAACCATTATTTTTGTTTATTTCATCATGATTTAGATTTCATTAAAGTTGTTAGCCTTATCAACAACCTATTTGAACAAATATTTCTTTTTAAAGAACAGACTTTTAATTTTTTAAAGGGATGAAAATAAACTGTTCTATTAACTAGTGAATGTTGAACATACATAGCAGCAGCAGTGATGGTTTAAAGAACAAAGGCCTAGTTGACAAAAGAATAAAGGTGAGCCCCAAATGAAGCAACACACACTGGAGTAAACCCGATGCTAGTTATTGGGGGGGGGGGGGGGGTGAAGTTTAAATTAGGAGCTCTTTAGCCGTATTCAAAATGCTGAAATATTTCAATTAGAAGACCCTCAAAATAGGGCAATGCATGCAAGTTACTCCAGCGCAGGCAGGTCTAAGGGTGACGTTAGACCTGCACTGAAGTAACAATTGAAGTTAAGCTCTATCCTGATGAGGACCCCTAAGGTGTGTGACTCAAAATTTAAGAAAGTATTAGAATAATATGTGACTGGTTGTACTAGGTATTTTAATACAAAATATTGCAGCTGGTACCCTATATTACTCCCCTGAGGGCTACCAATAGGCTTGGAACCAGGCCGGCATTGCCTAAATTCACCACTACGTGGCATAGATTGCAAGATTGCCTCAATAATCTCATTGCGATTCACGACCTGTGGAAATGACTAGTATTTAAATTTTATAGTTGAATACTACTTTTATCAACAGACTCAATCTCTTATCATTTATATTTATCACGACTCTACTTGTAATTTTGATCTTGTTCAAACCCTCAGTTTCACCTGACGTCTCATTCTTGACTCTCTGTGTGTTGAACTCATGTTGGAAAATTTAAAATTTGAAGATAGCAAAGCACGCACTGTCAGAGTCAATAAGTGTTGGCTGGGTTATGAAAGTACACAAGTCCAGCTTTAAAGAAAAACTTCGTTCACTTTATTTGGTGAAAAACACAACTCGGCATATTACACGTACCTGGTAATTTTCCATGCCGTAAAACATCAAAAATATACTATGTACAAAAGATTTTTAGTTGTAAATGACTAGACAGGGATTCCTTGAAGCATTTGGTAGTAAGTTACTATACTACCTCTATCACTTGCGTGTATTTCAGCCACCATCACTTGGCAAAGGGAAACCAAAGGATAAAACATCAGGAAAATATTTAAAGCGGCTTCCGAACGTTTGTAAGTAAATTTAACGTTCAATACATGCTGGTCCAAACTGACCACATCTGCATCCGTTTCGACTATTCACCGTCGTCAAACGATATTCCGCAGTGCTTCTGTCAAAAAAAACATTTCTGTCTGCCTGCATCAGACCATCAGTGTCTATCTCGTCTGACTTCTTCAGACGTCTGATCTCGATCGACTCCGACCTTCTCATTTGCTTCAAGAAACCTCTGCCCTATATATCCGAGAATGGACAGTTCCGGAAACGCCCCCGGATATGCAAATCAGATGCGTACGCATTGAGAACTGATTTGCATGAAACCTCATGTTGAAAAACGTCACGGTTCACGCCGGTGAACGGGAAGAGTCGTTCATATTAAATTTGCATAAACGCCCGTTCACAGGAACGTGAATCGCGATGTATTGATTATTTCCAACAATCGGCCCCCTCATGCAAATCCTTAAGTCTCAATGCATATGCAAAAGAAAACTTACTCTGAGAAACCAAGGTATATCAATAAACACCAAGGCCCCCAGTATCCTATCAAACATATAATGAAGGAAAAAATTTAAAGTATTATATCATTATTAAATTTAAAATAAAATGCATAAGTACTTATAGCATCTGAAAAATAGTCAAGTATTGTCGGCAATATTGTAACAACAACATTTCACATCAAGTAGAAATTTATATACAACACAACTTCAATGCTTAAGTATCAGCATTCAAAAATTGAAATTTTAGTTTAAATTTAATTATAAGTATCCAAAATTTAAGTATAAGCACATTATCATATTAAACAAGTTAACTTTAAAAGATTAAGATTTTGTATAAGCATAGAATTTAAGTTTACTTTAAATTTGAGTATAAACACTATAATTCAAAAAGCTTAAAAAAAAAATTTAGTCTATTAACACAATATAAGTATACATAATTAATACTATTAGACTGCATTGATATACCAAATATTTAAAAATACATGATGCAAGTAATTAGATAATAAAATTCCTTTATCAAAACTTTCAACACATACTTTTTACCAAGTTGAAAAATACAAAATTTTATACACATAAGCTATTATTTAGCATCATGCGGGTCATGGAAAATGGATGTATATACAAAGGTGTAAAGTGAAAAAGATTCAATATCACAAAAATTTATACTCAAGAAATACTATCTTATATCAATGAGGTTTAAGATAAACAATAATGTATATATATGACATCTTTTAAAAAAAAATTCCCAAGTTGTAAATTCAATTTAGTATTTAAAATTTTCTTTAGACTAAACATTTAATCTCAAAAAGTTTTGATTTAGTTTTTAAAAATTTTATTACAAAATTTAAGTATTATTTCCTTAGTCATTGGTTTAGTAAAGTGATCTGCTAAGTTATCTTTACTATTTACAAATTTAACATTAAAAGATTCATTGACTATTAAATTTCTTAGGAAATGATATCTAACATCTATATGCTTAGTTCTGTTGTTTTCAATTGGAGAGTTAGAAAAATTAATGGCTGCTTGGTTGTCGCTAAAAATAACACTGTTACTTTTATTAAAGTTTAACCCAAGTAAATGACATTCTTCTATTATGTTTTGTACCCATACCATTTCCTTAGCGGCTTCAGTTAGTGATACGTATTCAGCTTCCATGGTTGATAAGCTGACACACTTATGTTTAAAGGTACGCCAAGAAATAGGTACATTGTCAATAAAGAGTATCATGCCTCCAAGTGAAACACGGTCATCTCTGTTTGCAGCAAAGTCAGAATCTGAGTAACAATTTAATTTTAACTCCTGAATGTTAGATAAATTCAACATATAGTTTTTAGTCTTTTCAACATATCCTAAAAGTCTTAACAATGCATCCCAATGCTTAATTCCACGGTTTTCTTGAAATTGAGATAATATATTGATGGCGTAACAAATATCAGGTCTAGTCCGACTAGATATAAAAGCCAAACACCCAATTAAGCTCCTGTAAGGAAAACTTTGCATTTGCTTTATTTCTTCACTTGTCTTTGGACAATCTATTTTACTTAGAATATTCCCTTTAGAAATGGGAAGTGAAGTAACTGGATATTTATACTGTTGAAACATTTGACATACTTTATCTATATACTGACTTTGATGTATAAAAAATTTATTGTCACACTCTTTAAATTCCACGCCTAAAAGTTTTCTAATTTTTCCTAATACCTTGATATCAAATTCTATGCTAAGTAATGAAACAATGTGGTCTATGTCCCTTTGATACTTTGAGAAGAGAATTATGTCATCCACATAGACTAGCATAAGAACTTTGCTATTGTAAATATATGCACAATTACACCATTGAAGTTTTAAAAAATTTAATTCTTTTAATTTGGTGTCAAGTTCATTAAACCATTCTCTTCCACTTTGATGAAGACCGTAAATGGCTTTCTTCAACAAACAAACATAATCAGGCTGTTCCTGATTGACATAACCTTGAGGCTGTTTCATATATACCTTTTGACTCAATTTAGCATAGAGATAGGCAGATTTGATATCTAATTGGAAATGCATCCAGCCAAGCATGCATACGAAAATTGAGAAGAATGCTCTAATTAAGTTGAAGTTAACAACAGGGCTAAAAACTTCATCGTATGATTCTCCCTTTTTCTGACCATACCCCTGGGCTACCAAACGAGCTTTAAACCTCTTGATTTTCCCATTCTCGTCTTTCTTAATGGTGTAGACCCATCTACTGCCTATATGCTTTTGTGAGGTGGATGCAGGAACTAGTTCCCAGACACCCCTCTCTTGCATTACGGCCATTTCTTCATCCATAGCATTACACCATTTTTCGGACTGGGAAGATTTAATAGCAGCGTTGTACCCTTTTGGTATATTTATTTCAATATTGCTTGCTTCTGGTCTGCCTCTGACCCTTTTAAGACCTTTATTTTCCCGAAAATTAAACAGTTGCTGATCAAATTGTATATTCCTTTTATCACAATATTTCTTAACATCATTGTGCGACCTCAGCCTTTTATTATCTCCTTGAGCGTAATAATACACATCGGTTCTACTCCCATCGGGTCTTGGAACCGTCTTTCGCTGCCAAGCAATATCCGAGCAAGGAGTCATACTGGAGTCAGCAGGAGAGTCCGTTTCCTCACTGGATTCAGACGGATCGTCACCAGTGTCTTCACTCTCTCCTGCCCCCCCATCAGACTGCTCTCTCGGATATTCCCCGTCGGAGTATTCTGAAAGGTTATCTCTTGATATCCCTGAGGAGATATTTCTGGGACAAATTGGGTCCAGGATGCCTTCCACTACATCACCCTCATCAAACCTCACATTGCAGGTCTCAATTGTTCGTTTCTCCCCTGACAAAAATATCCTATAGCCCTTAGTTTTAGTAGCATAGCCTACCATCACCCCTTCTGTAGCTTTCATGTCTAACTTCTTTCTGAGCTGACTGGGTTTGCCTACATATGCTCTACAACCAAAGGTTCTAAGATGTTTGACTGAAGGTTTTCTACCACTGTAGAGTTCATGTGGAGTTTTTGTCTTAAATTTGTGACATATTCGATTTTTAGTGTATGCAAAACACAATATTGCTTCCGCCCAGAATCTGTCATGTAATTTACTGTCGTTCAACATGGCTCTAACACAGTCAAATGCGGTTAAGTTGAATCGCTCTGATACTCCATTTTGCTGTGGGGTATATGTGTTAGTCCTCTCAGCCTTAATACCGATATCCTTCAGGTAATTTTTGAACTTATCATGGCAGAATTCCATCCCATTATCCGTCCGGATACATAGAATTTTAGTACCTAACTGCCTTTCTTCTCTGGCCTGAAACTCTTTAAAATGTGAAAATACTTCTGACTTCTGTTTCATGAGGCAAACAAAAACTTTTCTACTATAATCATCTGTTATAGTTAAGACATACTTGTTCCCACCATATGAGGCTGTGGGTAAGGGACCACACACATCCATGTGTAACAATTGCAATGGTTTAGTGGACCTTATCCTACCGGTGGGTTTATATGATACTCTCCTAGACTTAGCCAATTTACACGATTTACAATTTAACTTTTTGTATTTAAGCCTAGGAAGTCCGTTTACGGCAGAAACTTTGCTGGTTTGGAGGAGATATTCAGCGTTTATGTGGCAATATCGTTTATGCCAAAGACAGTTTGTACTATTAAGTTCAGTTACTGAACTGCTAGGCTTAGATATTGAACTATCCACATTTCTATTCTGCTTAGTTTTTGTTTTGTCAGATTTAAATTTAGTTTCTTTAAGATTAGGTGCTATTTTTACGTTGTCTATTTTTCTGGAATCACTAGGATCCCTATCCTTGGATTTCTTATCCTTTTTGTGTTTCTTGTCTCCATGTTGATCCCTATCTTTAGATTGACGGTTTTCTACGTTATGTTGTTCCTGGGTACTATACTTAGGTTTTAAAAAATACAACCCATCCTTTCTTTTTGCATAAAAGAATTTCTCCCCTTTAGGTGTAAAAAACCATAGAACCCCATTAGCTCCATTAAAACTAAAATTTTGTTCCTCAAGAACAGATGCAGCTAATAAATTTCTCCTAAGTTTAGGAGAATACATAACATTTTCCAATTTGATAATACTTTGCTTATCCTTAAATTGGACATACATTTCCACCGTCCCGATAGCCTCAACTGGACTTTCGACATCCCCTACTGCTAGCGACATTGAAGTACCTTTGCACTCATTAAATTTTGAAAATAACTTAATGTTATTACAGAAATGTCGCGTAGCAGCAGTGTCTACTACCCAGCTGAGTCTATCGCTAGGATCGATTACAGTATTAGCCTCAATCTGTGGAGACCCAAGAAATTCCACAATACTAGATCCATTATTTCTACTGCAATTAGATTTAGTATGACCTAGTTTGTTACACTTAAAACACTTAATTTTACTTTTAGAAATATTTACATTATGACTAGAAGTATTTACATTAGACACATTATGAGATACATTTGGAAATTTAAGTTTAGACACATTTACTCTATTTACAAATTTCTTAGAAGTAAAATATGCAGAATTTGAACTCACAGTTTTGGAAAAGTCACTTGCTTGCTGCCTCAGCCGGCTCTCCTCCGCTGCTAGCTCTGCTTGTATTTTGCTGAGCTTGAAGTCCGAGTCATTCCATCGATATATAATTTGAACGATACCTCGGAATTCTTCCGGAAGGTACCGAATCGACTGGAATGCTACATACAGGTCTTCAATGGGGTGTTTCGCGTCTTTAAGCCTCGTCACGGCCTTCCGCAGTCTTGAGCAAAAAATATCAACAGGCTCGTCTGGCTCCGGCCGAACGTCGAAGAACTCATCTAGTAATCTAACCAGGTTGGCTCTGGAAGGCGCTTGAAAATGTTCTTTCAAGGTATTCCATACTTGACTAGGTTCGTCGGTGACGTTTATCAACTCCTTGTATTCCGAGGATAAACTTTGATAAATGATGGCTAATGCTCGGTCTTTCCGGCGATAAAAATCATCATAGTCGCGGCGACTTGCATCTTCCTCGATAGGCTTAGCACTTCCATCTACGTGTCCGAAACATCCTTCTCCCTTGAGGACGAATGAGATGTCGGTACGCCAGGTGACGTAGTTGTCCCGCGTCAGCAACTCCGTTCTACTTGCCTCCATGGCCACTCGTAGTTTTGAAGAAGCAGAAGCAAAAGTTCTTGTACACTGTTTACGTTTACACTGTTGCGTTTCGTTGTTCACACGAACTTCAAAATGGTGCCATGTGCGGCCCCCATCTGAACACTGGAACGATTTCTTTAAAGATACTTGCACTTATGACTCTATTGGGCGTTGAACTGGCCCGTAACCGTTTCTGTTGGAAAATTTAAAATTTGAAGATAGCAAAGCACGCACTGTCAGAGTCAATAAGTGTTGGCTGGGTTATGAAAGTACACAAGTCCAGCTTTAAAGAAAAACTTCGTTCACTTTATTTGGTGAAAAACACAACTCGGCATATTACACGTACCTGGTAATTTTCCATGCCGTAAAACATCAAAAATATACTATGTACAAAAGATTTTTAGTTGTAAATGACTAGACAGGGATTCCTTGAAGCATTTGGTAGTAAGTTACTATACTACCTCTATCACTTGCGTGTATTTCAGCCACCATCACTTGGCAAAGGGAAACCAAAGGATAAAACATCAGGAAAATATTTAAAGCGGCTTCCGAACGTTTGTAAGTAAATTTAACGTTCAATACATGCTGGTCCAAACTGACCACATCTGCATCCGTTTCGACTATTCACCGTCGTCAAACGATATTCCGCAGTGCTTCTGTCAAAAAAAACATTTCTGTCTGCCTGCATCAGACCATCAGTGTCTATCTCGTCTGACTTCTTCAGACGTCTGATCTCGATCGACTCCGACCTTCTCATTTGCTTCAAGAAACCTCTGCCCTATATATCCGAGAATGGACAGTTCCGGAAACGCCCCCGGATATGCAAATCAGATGCGTACGCATTGAGAACTGATTTGCATGAAACCTCATGTTGAAAAACGTCACGGTTCACGCCGGTGAACGGGAAGAGTCGTTCATATTAAATTTGCATAAACGCCCGTTCACAGGAACGTGAATCGCGATGTATTGATTATTTCCAACAATCACGACTCTACTTGTAATTTTGATCTTGTTCAAACCCTCAGTTTCACCTGACGTCTCATTCTTGACTCTCTGTGTGTTGAACTCATGTATAATTTTCTGGATATCTAGTACATGTTTCCTTTGCTTTTAACGACATGTTTATTGATTGCCTTGAATTTTTGTGATCTACAATTATATGTATATTGTGTAATTTAACTATATTTTTATTGGTATCGGATTTTTGACTATCCATATGCAAATTTTGTTTCATGGTTGGGGGTTGTGTATAAGAGCACATGCTCGTCGCATCTTAAACAATTTACATTGCCACTGATGAAGGACGTTGTAGTATCCAAAAGCACTCTAGATTTTTTGTAATTTAAATGTACATTACTGAAAGTGTTAATATTAAAGAACTTTTTTACCAAACACTTGGAGGGCGCGGTAGCCCATTGGTTAGCGCGCTGGAGTTGCACTCGGTAGGCCCGGGTTCGATTCCAGCCACTGCCAAAACTGCCGCCGTGTTCATGCGGAGTATGATCACGTTAAACATGTGGGTCCGAAAGTCCTTCCGAGAGGTTGGTGGTAGGGGAAGGAGGGTACGGTCCCTGTGGATGCCTCCCCCACTGGGTTCCGGTCTAAATTGAGTGGCACTTCCCGACCGTCCAAACAGTTACCTTACACCTTTCTGGTAGGTCGGACGGTCTGGGTTTCAACAACCAAACACTTGGAAGTCTTTGCTACATATTATAAAGTATTTACTAAATTGACATGTTTCCATTGTCCACTGTACATACTATGTGTTGAAACACACATTTAACTTGGATCCAATCTTTTTCTGTAAGATTTTTTAATTTTTGTGATAACATGCCAATACTATAAGCAAGATCATGTCTTGTGCCAACCATCTTATACTTTAGTGCTCCTACGGTTGTATGATATGGAAATTATCCCTTACAATCCTGAGTATTGGCCTTTTTCTTCTCTTTAAAATCTTCTTTTGTGATGGAGTATATACTGGTTTGCAGTTGCTCCTACTAAATCTTTCAAATATTTTCCTAGAACAACTGTGTTGTCCTTTTAATACTGTTATCATTCAAGTTTTCTATTTCATCACCAGCATCGTACGTTTTAGTACAATGCTGGTCTAACTTTAATTTATTACTTCTGTAAGTGTTTGTGTTATTTCGTTCTTTTTTAGAATCACTTTGATTTCCTGATTGTCAAACTCGCCTCCATTATCACTAAGAAGTTCTTTGACACAGTGTCCCCTATTTCTAAGAATTCTACAACTGCTTGACTAACTTCTGATTTTTTTCAAAGAAAGCAAACATAGCAAAACTTTGTAAAGCAGTCCTTGAAAATCAAAAAGTAATGAAATTTCCTGCGAGACTCATGACATCTGTTGAAATCATCCGTTCATCACATCTGTTGAAATAAGCTCCCATGGCCTGGTAGCTTTTTTTTCTAGTACTAAACTTGGGGTGATAAGCTTTGCCATAAATGCAAGCTTTACACACTTCTAAAGTAGTTCGCCGACCACTTAAACTGCTGCTTATGCCTCAAGGTAAGTCGAGTGGTCTGGATTTTCGACACTTCTAAGGTAGTTTTAATACCTAACAAGAGGAGACTTTACATGATGCTTGCCGTGATAACCCCAACATTCATGGCATAGTTCTAGAAAAGCGTCCTTTGTTCTTGCCATATTCACCACTACTGGTTGTTCAGGAGACAATACTTTCATTCCAGCTTTGTAGAGACCTTCATCAATATTATGTGCTGGTGCTCCATACAGAACTACTTCCTTATCAATTTTTAAAGAGCATTTTTGTGGAGTCGGTTCCAATTGTCTTGAGTTGCAAGGACTGAAAATAGATTTTTGCTTATTCCTGGAACTTAGACATTTTTAAGATCCTTAATTTGTCAGCAACCCTTGACACAAGAGTTACAATCTTTAATGCACCTTTCCCTATAGCTGGCAAAACAGTTCTGTTGACTCAAGTTACCCCATGACATGAATAAAAATATTCAAAATCAATAAAGCAGTCGCCATCTCTGGCAATATGTTTCCAGAGGTTTCTTTGATTTAGGTAGCCTATCATCTGTAATCCATTTTGAGAAGGTTGTAACCCAATGTCCTTTTAGATTATCTCCTCACAGGGGGGCTCGTCTTAAGATGGTGGTATACAGAACTTGACTTCCCCATAGCACTGATCCTCCTTTTACCTGTGGGGTAAATAAATCTGTGGATAGGCCGGCTGCTAACATGGTTTGGTCCTTGAAGCAGACATTTCTAGGTGGCGAAGAGGAGCAGACCCTTTACGACCTGTTCCTAAACCCGTCGGTGACTGGGGTCTTGACTTGATGGGTTGCCTTCACCCTGCTTGGTGAATGTTTCTGCCGACTCTTGCTCTCCTGGTTGTTCGTCTTACTGGATAGTGACTATTCCTCTTTACCACCCTCCTCGCAGTGGCGTAAACCATTAAAGGTCACCACAAGGGTTGGTCTTAATCTGTCCTTTTAGATGACAATAGTTGCAGGTTTTAATGTTTCTTTTACTTTTGAACCTGTTCTGCTACTTTATAGGTACTACTTTTGTGGAAACAGGGCTTTTTGATCAAGACGTTCCTTCTCTCTTCATGTAACTCTCTCTCATATGTACGCAGCTGAGTAGTTAGCTTATCCGCAGTTTGCATGTTTTCATTTAAATGCAACCAACTTGACTTGAATGATATTCTTGTGGCAATGTATTGTATTCGGTGTAAAAATGAGGAGGTATTTTATATGGACAAACACATTTTATTGGGACCCACACAAACACCACGCTACTCGTTGTACATCGTTTCGAGCGTGTCCTTGTCTCGCAGCTTGGTTACAGTCTCGATAGTTATTATCGTGGTTGAGGTTATTCTACACAATGTGTCGAGGATTTTACAAATAAACAGCATCTCTGAGAGTTTTGATTCTTTTTTTCTTTTCAAGGCATTCTGCTCATTTCAAATTCTTTAGTTTAGAAAGATAAGCTAATATGTTATCCTCTAACATCCAATTAATTTTAAAGAATTGTAAACAAATATTGTTCACCGGGTTTTCAGAAGTTGCTTCAAATAAACCACACAGTTCAAGCCACACTTTTCATGTTGTTGAAGACCCAGGCCGTCTGACTCATCCTAAGGACTCGAGCAACCATTTGGACAGCCGGACACTTCTCATGGTGTGTTAAAGCACATAATTTTTTTTTTTCCAAAGTTTCTTCTATCATGGAATGAGTCAGAATCATCATTGCAGTGTTGCTAGCTTTTTGATAAACTTCAAGAACTTTACCTTTTTTTTATCTGAAGTGTATCAGTTGCCCCTTCTACTAGTGAAAACTTCACAACATTTTCTTCAATAACATTGAATGCATTCGTATGAAAATCCAAAGCAAACCTGATAAGATATTTCCAAAACATGCAATCTCTTTTGTCGCTTAACGGCTTCATATGCAGTTTCGCAACTTCCATTTCTATAGATACAAATAAACTGTTTTAACAAAAATTTGGCTTAGTCGGAAACATGTACCCCATAACCTGCTGAGTACTGCTGCTAACTTACCCATAATAGGGCCACTTCACACAAGGGTTAAATAATCTTTACTGGTACACAAAACATATCTTGACTCAAGTGGGTAAACTGTTAATACAAGCAAGAATTATAAAAACCCTTTTTTGGCAGAATATATAAACTAATAAGTAATGCCAACATCAAGATAGAAAAGTTCTAACAATGAAAGTTACAGCACTATTATAAATATTAATTCTCTTTTCATTTAACATTGAATAATAATCTTAATATCTTTCTGGATCAAGATACGTAACAAGCCTCCCATACAAAGCTTTACTACTCAATGTCCATAAGCTCATGACAGTGCCTATTCATCTAAAAATTTTAAATAAATTCACCTTAAGTGATTCAAAGTACTCTTGACGCAAAACTTATAAAGTGTCGATTGAAAGTTTATAGCTCCACCTGCTCAAACAGTTCATTGAATAGACCCAATGATTGAAAAACAAGTAGTATTTAAATGGTAAAATAGCATCCCATAAAACCTATTTAAGAAACATCATAAGATAAAACAATATTACTAAGAACTGCTGAACTTACCCAAGACTTGATGTTGCAAGAAAAATGACCAGCAAATCGTTGAAAATTCCCTACAGAAAAGGGAAATTTCAGTCAAAAGCATAGGAAAAAGAAAGAGAGAGAGAGAAATTGGGGATATTCTCTAGATGTCTTTCATAGTAAAGGCTCGGATACGGATCTATGTGGAGAATTCATTTTATCCTTATCGATAATGTGTACGATTCTTTATTTTTAAACACTTTTATTTAACTTCAAAAGGAATATATACTTTAACATCCTTTGAGGCCCTCACTAACCAGGTTCCACTCAGTTCAGAAGCCTAAAATTTGGCATGTTGCTTGAATTTTTTTGGATTTTGAGCCTTTGAGTAATTGAAATGTACATATTTTTGGAGAATCACTGGAGAAACAAAGCAGCTAGAAAATTGAAATGGGGTATATCTTTGGCTTTCGTGGTAAAGAATTAATTGCAACCTGCTTAGAACCAGCTACAATGTTCTTTTTAATGATGAATTATATTAACACAGTATTAAGCTAGGTTTATAGTGGTCAAAAATAGTGATTTTTTAATTTCCCAATATTGTGTTAAAGTTGGTCGGAATGGCCCCCGGTTACCTTGGGGTCATGGAATGTTTCTATGTAATAAAATGTATATTACTGAAACTTGTTACCTGGATACACCTAATTAGTCTTTTATACTAAATTTCAAAGTAAATCATAAAATAACACAACATGATAAACATTTTTTAATGATATTTAAATATAGATGGTGGGATTTAATTTGAAATGTAGTTTTAGGGAGAGTCCTAACCACAGCATTTTGAATGAACCATTTTGAGAAAATCCCCCATTTATACCCTATTTGTTTAAACCCAATGAACTATTTATTGACTGAAAATTAAAAGTGTTAATAGGATCATGTTTAATGCACCTATAGCGAGTTGAGCACTTGTTCATCCGCACTAACACCATCTACAAGCCTTCCTCTAGCCTTGTACACTATATAACCATGAGTCAAAGCAGTTATATGTAATATTTGTTTCATGGGTTTGCACTGTTTAAGTAGACTTTTCCATTGAATTTCATTCAATTGTCAGTGTTAGTTTACTGTGTGCTAATATACCTCACTCATATCTTCAAAAAGGGCTTTTTATCAATATCAAATTCGGATGAAGACATTGTTTTTCCTATGTTATTTTTTTAAATTTCCTTTACTCAATTATTCCTCCACATTTCTTTAATATTAAAGACTTTCCCTTCATCAATTAATTCATTTTCACAATTCTGCTTTTCCTTCTCTTCTTTCTTTTATTTCTTGCCAAATTTGAACTGACTTTTTCCCAAAGAAAATAACAATATAGCGCCTAAATTTTATTGGTTGATTGTTATTAATTAGAGAGTTAAAGGAAATCAAAAATGGCTTTATGTCAATTCTGAAACTTGAACGCTACTTTATAAAAATTTAAGGAATTTTGTTTGCTACGTATCAACAGATAGTGTGCAATGAAAAGTTTGTCCCATCGAGGTACATCTATGGACAAAAATGTAAGTTGTATTTAAGCTCTGCTGTGGTGGCCATTTTGAATTTTTAAATTTTTAAGCAAAATGGCCCCAGATCTTGAAGAACAAAATACGAATTCTAACAGCTTAATGGACAGAATCACATTAAAAAGTTTCAGAATTTTTAAAAATGGGTTAGCAGCTAATTTTGGAAAAAAATTGCATGATTTCCCCTCATGCATGATGACCCTCAATAATGTTAGTTATCTGGCCAAATCCAGCTTCACATTTTCTTGACTATTCCAGGTTTGTCGGATAAAATTTGACTCATTTTCAATCACAAATTCTAGCCAGCATTCCACCGTGATACACTGAAATTTATGTTATTGCAAATTGCAAGACCATAAAATGCAATAATGCAAATTAAAGCCATCTGTAATAGGATGATAGTAATTCTAAGAACATAATGCTAAAAAACACTACTTCTTGAGAGCATATTGAAATTTCCCTGACTTTTTGGACAGCCTGTACTCTAATTATTTGCTTGTACAACAGCATTGCATGAAGTAAAATTTAAGACGTGCCCAATTGCTTTTATTAGGCCATTATCCAGATGTTTGGTCTGCATAATTAGATCTAAAAAGGAAAGACAGCATCTTCATTTTGTATTAATAAATAATCTGTAAAAGTTTATTTAAAAACAATAGAGCACATTTTTGGCTTCATGCAATCGATATACAAATATGTACAGTAACAATATAAGGTCTCTGATGAGTTATGAGATGGATGATGGTGAAGGTACACAATGACCCTCACTCTCTGTACACTGATCTCGCTTAAAGTCATGCATTTTTGGCATGGCTTCATTGCAGCCGCAAACTTTGTAAAGTTCAAATGGAAACAGAATTTGTTAATCACTATCAAAACCTGTTAATCTCTTTTTCTTCCTCGGCTTTGGTTTGATTGCTTCCTCATCCTGAAAGAGAACAAAACTATTCTAAACGGCCCAGAAATGGAAAGCAACAATCATGACATGTCAATAAAGATGCATGCAAAAAATAATTGAAGAAGGCCCATTTCTAAAAATGACATTAGGTTTGGGTGAAAAACACCTGTAATAAATACAAAAGTGAATGTAGTAATGAATCGTGGGGAGTTAATAAATAGATGAGACAAAAATGACATGCTAGGTTTTCATACTTTATGTAATGCACTTTCTCTTCTAAAACACACTATTAAAAAAATAAAGAACGATTCTCGGATCACACAAAAAACCTGTATCAATAGGGGAGCCAGATGATCTTTCTGGGGCACTTCATTTCTGTGAAGGATGTTTCTAGTGAAGGTATCATTACCCGAATTATAAGTTTGGACATGTTTGGTTTGGTCTACCCTTACAGCGTAGTCCAGGATCAAACCTGAACGAGGCCAAAAACAGTGGGTTGTCTCACTTTTTGTGACCAGTGTCATTTTTATCAGAATGGATCAAGGATCTTTTATGACTGTGATATTCAGAGCAGTTTTGAATGAAACTATCACAGAAGGTATTTTACCAAAAGTATGCATCTTTGGACTACCACTTAAAGTCTGTTTTCTTGATTTCTCATGCAAAATTTCAATGAAATAATGGACACGCTTGCTGTTGTTTTAAAGAATGCCCCATCCATATAATTCATTAAACATTTCTAAAAACTGGAATTTCCCCAAGAATGGCTGGTTCTAGAAGCTTCAAAATGGTCTCAGTTGCCTTTATTGGACAAAATGATGCATAATATGACAACCCATTTAACATACCAACCTGTGGTAAAGGGAGAGTGTCTACCCAAATAACGTACAACCTTTATCATTTAAAATAAAGGCACAAAATGCTTTCCATGCAAATAAATGAAATGATTTTTGCTCGGAATGGTGTCGGTTTTCTTTCAGTATCATACATTGATGAGGCATGTCTCTTTTCACAGCTATCTAATAGGTACATCCATCTAAGCTGCAGGTGCTTTCGTACTGCTTTTTCATTACATAAATTTCTTGTGTTTTAAATCTTTGAGGTTCTCACTAATCAAGTTACACAATTCATAGTGTATTGGAATCGAGCATGTCATTGTCTTTTACAGTATACTTTCAATGATTTGGATTTTGAAGCTCACGCGATCCAACCCATCCCAGGCTCATCCTAGGAATGCATATGTTTTTGGGAAATAATTTGAGAACTGGAACATTTCGAAAGCTCAACTTAAGACATATACTAATGGACCCATAATGATTCCATCATGGTATATTTTAATTTTTTTGCATTTTGAATGTTATTGGTCCAGTTCATCTTGGGCCCAACGATGGGAAGGTACATGCATTTTAGAAATAAATCAATACTTGGAACAGCTAGAAAGCACACATTAGGTCTTTCATGGTATATTTCATTTCTTTGTATTTTGGGCCCGTAATAGGAACTGTGGGGAAAAAATCATTTATCATACATTGTTCATAGTAAATCAAATTCAAAGATACCACTCAAAAAATAACATCGTCTAAAAATGTATATGCGTAAAATTTGCATAAGAGGCTAACTTCATATTAAATAGAGCGCAAACTCAAAAATTTGTAAGGGCAACACCCGTTTCGACTTCATACACCCCCAAATGAGTCTGCATATAAATTTTTATAAAGTTTTTAGTACTATATCTAGACATTCAATACTGAGAAATTTGCTCATCTCCATATTTAAAATCGCAACTTAAAAAACAAGATCATTATTACTCGATTAATAAAGTGGTGTCATTGGATGCTTTGCTGAAAAAACATAATGGGTTCATTCTGATTTCTCAATGTGTCAAATCTTCTTGGATCCATCATCTTACGGGATTGTAAAAAAGTGAATGACGAAATCAGCAAACCGTTAGAACATTCGAATAGATCAAAGTAGAGAGACAGATGGATATTGTAGCAATGGTTTACTAAGTCTTATGTGACAAAATACATCCAAATGGGAGGAAATGGTTCATCTATCGATAATAAATTTTCCCAAATCGTTTACAAGAAAAGGGTCCTATTGGCAGCATTTATAACACAGTCAAAAAACCAAGGTCCATAGGTAAGGGAGAAATAGCATTGTTACTAGAGAGGACACAACCTGCCCTACCTCTGATGCACCCTGCAAGTCCCAGCAGGGTGCTTTAATGTTTAAAGGAAAACCAATATTTTAGTGAAGAGTATTCAGACTCATGTTACATAGAATCTGTAATTTAAACACATCAAAATCAATCCTTCTTGGGATGTCAATTAAACTTTCCTATCCATCCTGAGTCATTCAGTCAGCAGTATACCAAAATCTAAATTGTGTAGTATTATCGAATTCTGGCTTGTGTTGTACAATAATGGCTTCTTTCACAAATAGAATGACTTCATCAAAATTTATAATATACACTAAATATGTAGTATTGCTACTTTCACTTTCAACACAGCAATAAATTGAAAATTGAATTTTGTCCCCAAATGATTTCTGTTTATTCAATTATAGGGTGCTTTGTGCCTGCACCATTGATTAGAACAGTGCCTTATTCGATGACATCACACACCTTTGCATTGCATTTGCCTGAATACATCTTTTAATCCTTAACAGAAGATGCAAGTTTGAAACAGGACATCATTATAATATGTATAGTAACACACAGAGATAAAAATAAGAGCCAGCTTTAGAATGAGAAAACAACATTTTTACGATATGGGGTGTATTATAAAAGGGAAACAATTTCTTGGGGAGACAGAATACTTAACAATGTCTGTAAAATTTTATAATAAAAAATTGCAGAAAGCAAATCCATTATTGAGCTATTTTCTAACAAAATATGTTATAAATTCACACAATATTAAGCATTTATTTCCATCCATATTGCTACTTAATAAATTTGAACTACACTGGTGGCAAAATTAATCTTTACATACATAAAAATAATGATATTTCATGGAAATGCCCAAACTGCATGATTTATTTTTCCAGGAAATGAGCAAAAGGCAAACCTAATTATGCAAATAGACGTTACGTCATCCAAAGGTGGTGCGCACAATATGTTTCCCTGCGAACTTCTGCAATTCAGGTTCATTTCCATGGTGAAAGTGACCTTCTGCCATTCAGGATTTGATTTCGGTGTTTATCCACTCAAAACAGAATTTAAAGGCTTCGAAGTGTCATTTGGAAGAATTTTTGAGGTAGCGAGCTGTCGGCCATTTAGGGGCTGTGCAGACATGGATGGGCAAAAAGGCTGAATGTTTCATGACAGAGTTTCTGCCCTCTAGAAACAATTTCAAGACTTTAGAACTGTTGATAGAAAGCCTGGATAAGGCTGGATAATTATAATATCTGCTTCTCAAAATTGGTATCTATCTGTAACTGATCGTCAAGACAGCAAGTTGACTGCTAGGCAGCAGAGTTTACAATTTAAACTTCAGTATCATGATAAACAGTATACAGAAGGCTTAATGAGAAAGAGCTTTATGTCAGAAAGACAATGGTATGTGCTTCATTGACTTCACAACTTAAGAGGGACTGCCTGAATTGGTGTAGAGAACATCAGAGTTGGAGTCAAGAACAATGGGTCAGTGCTCTTTCCACTAAAGTCGAGGTACAGTTTAACCTCCGATTCTAAGTGCATTTAAATAGGAGGGAGCCAGGAAGTCGTCCCACTAATATCAGGTAATAGGACTATTACAGTGGTTCAGATCGGATGGTTTGGGAAGCATGTGTCTGACAAAAGATCTGCATCTGGTCCGAGATATAGAAATGCAGTCTTAGAACCCTACGCAAGGCTTTTAAGTGGTGTATGTGGATCCATTACTTATTTCATTATTTTAGTCTGGTAAAGAAAATAAAACTCATGGTAATATATTTATAAGCTATTTTATATTATAGAGGTGAATCATTTCAGTAATTAAGTTCTTATCAATGAAATGCATACCTATGAATATATATATATATATATATATATATATATATACTACTGGACAATTGCTAAGGACATATCACAAATTGCAAGGTAGCACAATATTAAGCGGGAGTGGAGGCCCAACAGGATAAAATATTGTTGCCATACTGTCTGGACATTGGAATAAAGTTCATTTATTGTTCTGAAAAATACAGAAGGTTTTGAAACATCGGAAAGGAAAAGTGTTCATTTGATGCTGTGTATGGAGAAATGGAAAAATGCATATGAACGACAGCAGGCACTTTTGAGAAAGGTGTCAGTACGGGATATGTTAACCGTGGAGTGCAATGCAATATTCCACGCTCCGTGTCATGCTTTGTACAACATTATCCAACAGCTGTTGAGTCAAGTTATCCCACTCCTCTTTTAATGCACGGATGAGGGTCGAAAATCCAGACCACCCGACTAACCCAAAGGTTTACAGCAGCAGTTTGGGTGGCCAGGCACAGATGAGGGTGTTCTTGTTTGTTGGAGGATATTTTCGACCAGAAATTAGTCTTTCCAAAGCATCCCAAATATTTTCAATGGGGTTTAGATCTGGAGAAAATGCTGGCCATACAAAGCATTGAATACCTTCACTGACTAGACAATCCGGAACAGCGAGTGTTCAATGACATGGCGCATTGCCATCCATAAAACAAATTTATCACCGACAGCACCACGGGAAAGGCGAACATGAGGCAGTAGAACTTCATCAATGTATCGTTGGCTGGTCATAGTTTCAGTTGCAACCACATGTAGGGGTGTGTGGCCATTGATCATGATGCCGGCCCATACCATGATACTGTATGTCAGATATTGGTCCCTTTCCTGGATGATAAGCAGTACCACTCTCACGCCAAATCAGTTGGAGTCCAGAATCTGATGACGGACTGAACCTACTCTCATCTGAGAATAGTACGCAAGCCCAGTCCTGTTTGGTCCAATTGCGATGCTCATGACACCATTGCAAACATACGGTATGGTGCAGTCTGGATAATGGGACACACAACAGGTCTACAGGCGCATCGTCCTCCTTCTCCCAAACGTCTGGCTACAGTTTTTTGGGAGATTCTCTGTCCTGTGGTAACAAAAAACTGATTTGTAACCTGCTGAGCTGTGGTGCGCTGGTCCCTTTTTACCGATAGGACAATGTACCTGTCTCCTGCAGGCGTCGTACTTCTAACACGACCTTTCCCGTGATGCTTGCTACACATTCCAGTTGTTTTATATGCTTACCACAGCCATGAAACAACTCTGTGGGGGCGATGTCAAACACACTGGCAACATCTGTTATTTTTCGCCCTTCTTCGATCTTTCCAGTTACACGTAAAATTTTCTAAGTGATATCAGGAAGACATACCGAAAATTTCAAGTTCATCAATTACATCTTTCCTGTAAAACTTTCACTTGGAACAGCTGTCTGCACACAAATTCTTTAAATCTCTTATCAGTGCTATCATGTGACAATTGTGATTGCCATAGGTGATAGCGTCATCCATCCTTAGCAATTGTCTAGCAGAGTATGTACAAAAAAATGTCATATATAAAAAGTAAATATATTTTCTGTATAAAATGCATAAATATAGAGAAGTGAACCTAAAATGAATTAAGAAAAACACACCTCTGTGCTATCTGTTTCTGTATCGGAGTCCATCACAGCCTGCTTCGATTTTGACATATTCTTAGGTCCAGACACCTTACCCCGACCCCCTGTTCTTGCAGGTTTTGATACTTTAATGTCATCTAGGTCTTCTACTAAGGCAAATAGATCACTAAATCTGTAAAAGAGATTCATGAAATCAAATGGTAATCCAACACAAGAAAGATCAATCATGCATAAAGAACTGATTATGAAACACTTTCCAACTGCAATTCAATTTTATTTAAATATTTCAAAAATGCGATACATTCAGTGGTAATATTTTAAAAATTATCACAATACTACATTAATTTATTATATATTGAAAAAAAATTAGCTCTATTCAAATGACCTCATTGAAATATAACTCACCTGGTTTAAACATCTCCAAAATCCGACACATTCAGCGGCAATATTTTTAAAATTATCACAATACAATAATTTATTACATTTGAAAACTTAAAACTTCATCGAAAAAAATGAACTTTATTCAAATGATGTCATTGAAATATAAATCACCTGACTCTATGTAAAAGCTGTAAATATTTCATTCCTACATTTTTATTCCATTTCTTTCATTCATCACAATACCATAGCTGCCAACCTTGGAAAATGAAAATTAGGGAGATTTTTAAATATTTGCAATTCGCGATAAAAATCGAAAAATCACACAGCGCGATAACAATTTCTTTTTTTTACAGAAAGCATAAAAGGGAATTTTCAAGACAGAATAGGGATTTTTTCCCTCTACTACAAAACTGCACCATAAAAAATAGACAAATATGATAAAAAATCTGTATTGTATCTATAAACACAATTTAATTTCAACGAATACAAAAGAATTAAATCATCTTTTAAAAAATAAGCACATTCGTTAGAGTTATTCTCATCAGAGTCTATAACAATGTTCATTACACTAAATATGATGCATAAAGAAAAATGTCATTGGTTACTGTTTAATAATCATTCACATGTCTTTGACACAGAAACACTTCTCTGCAGATAAAATATTGAATGAAAGAAATCTTTTGGTAAGTAACAGCACGTAAAAGTTCTATATAATTAAAAAATGTCAAATTCAATCCTTCTTACTACTTAAAAATAAAGTAGTAGCTCTTTTTGCTTTTTTTAAGAACTCCTTACTAAATTCTTCACTATCCCTTCACAGAGTTCATACCGATTTTTCAAAATAGAAAAATTTGTATTATGCAAAAATAATCAAAAAATTAACCTTAATAATTAGCCATAATATGAAAATAAGCTAGTTTAGTCAATCTAATATGCAACATTTAAATGATGGAGATGGATGGAAAAAGATACTAACGTACTCTTGGCAATTCACGCGAAGTAACTGAATTGCGCAATCGCACTATTTATGTGAAAATAAATAAGAAATTAACCACAATAATTAATCAGAATATAAAAATAAGCTAGTTTAGCTGATCTAATATGCAACATTTAAATGATGGTGATGGATGGAAAAAGATACTAACTTACTCTCGGCAATTCACGCGAAGCAACTGAGTTGCGCAATCGCATTATTTATGTGAAAATAATTAAGAAATTAACCATAATAATTAATCAGAATATGAAAATAAGCTAGTTTAGTCAATCAAAAATGCAATATGTAGAAGATTGAGATGGATGGAAAAAGATACTATTGTACTCTCGGCGATTCATGAGAACAAACTAAATTGCGCAATCGCAGTGTTTATGCGAAATTAATGAACAAAATAACATTTTAGCGATTTATGCTCAATAACCTTTGAAGAAGTATGTTTATTACTTTCATAAAATAAGCGATCGAGATCTTAATTTACAATACACGCGGCCGTAAATCTCCGTTAATTTGATTGGCATTATCCTGCATTGTATTATGGATTTGCTACGATCCCGGGAATGATAAAAATCAGTGCTAAAAATGCGGAAAATTGGTGTTTTCGAGGAATTATACCATGTCTGGTTAATTGATAAATTTCCAACAAAAAACGCCGGAGAATTTCGTTAGTAATCCGGAGGCCGGATAGGGATTTTTTCTAATTATTGTAAAAGTTCGGGAGATTGCCTCAAAAGTCGGGAGACTCCCGGAAAAATCGGGAGATTTGGCAGGTATGCAATACTACAATAATTTATTTCATTTAAAAACTTAAAACCATGAAGGTAAACATAATTTAACTCAATGCTTAAAACTTCATCCAAAAGTCTGCTATAAAATTGTCTGTTCTCTATGCAAAATCAATGAATCAGAAATCATTCATATCAGATATCAGATTCAAAGAGCTAAATTTTGTGTTAAAGAAATTCAGCAATTCTTATACAACTCATCCTACATCTTTATGTGTTCACATTCTCCATAAGTAAAAATTAGGCTTTGTTGTAAAATTAATCAATATTTGATGATCATTTAAACTCAAATATATTGTAATTGCGCTGTTTCAGAATGTAGATGCACAGAAATTAATAAAATTAAACGGTTTTAGGACGCATACAACACTAAATATAAATTAAAAAGAACTTTAAAAATCACGATTTTGACACAAGACGGATGTGGCATTGATCATTTAAACTCAAATATAATGTAGTTGCGTTGTTTCAGAATGTAGATGCACAGAAACTAAGCAAAAATAAAGCGGTTTTAGGACAGATGCAACACTAAATATAAATTAAAAAGAACTTTAAAAATCATGATTTTGACAAGATAGATGCCATATTTAATTTGAAGTGGGTCATGTGATCTCTCCAATAATATGGCTGCCACTATTATTTTAATTTTTATTAAAAAAAAAACCAAATATATTTTGCTGAAAATTTTTTCATATTTTTTTATGGGATAATAAAACTTTCGAAGCCATTTGTGAATTTTAAATATGTTTAAAAAATGTCCGGAAGATTAGGACCCATAGGGTTCAATGTATTTCATTTTTTCAACTGGTCTAAACTAATTGGGTGATATTATTCATTCCCATAGGTCCCACAGACCATCTGAATAATGTAGTAATATTTTATTTTGATAAAGTCATTTTTACGGCAGTTATCGTGCTAACGGACAAACAGACAGAATGAACAAAGTCATAAACACTTTTCAACTATGTTGTAAAGTGTTAATACCAAGTGTCAAGTGATTTGGGGACCACCCCTGAACCTACTGGATTATGCTGGATGCAATCTCCATCATCCAATGTCATCCATTTTTTATGAAAAACCTATGATGCACCTAAGCATTAAAAATTATTTCTGATACACGAATAGTCCATTCCTCATATGAATCCTTATATGCAAATGACTCTCTTTTAACAATGCTTCTGTACCTGCATCACTCAAGGAAGTAGGTCATCTCCACAAATAGAAAACAAGTCAAATGCTGTGTGAAACAGAAAATATTTATAGCCCCAGAAATTTATGTTTAACTGTGTAAAACAGACAGCCAATTTAAAATAATGTGTTGTAATAATCTAAACCGTCCATCTGCTAACATTCAAATTCAGATGCAGTAGTCCTACAACATGAAGATGTGTGAATCATTTCAGTATGAACAAGAAAGATTAATCATGCATAAAGCATTGATTATGAAACACTTTCCAACTGAAATGTTTTATTTAAACATCTCTAAAATGCGATACATTCAGTGGTAATATTTTTAAAATTATCACAATACTATGATAATTTATTATATTTGAAAACTGAAAACTTTATCGAAAAAAAAAAATTAACTTTCTTCAAATGATGTCATCGAAATATAAATCGCCTTGCTCTCTATGTAAAAGCAGTAATATTTCATTCATACACTTTTAATCCATTTCCTTCATTCATCATAATACTACACTAATTTATTTTACTTTGAGACTTAACTATGGAGGTAAAAGTACTTTAACTGTATGCTTAAAACTTCATCCAAAAAGTCTGCTATAAAATCGTCTGCTTCTCTATGTAAAATCAATGAATATTTCATTCATATCAGCTTTATTCCAGACTCCAGAGCTAAATAATTTTGTGTTAAAAAAATTCAGTAATTCTTATACAACTCATCTTACAGCTTGATGTGTTTACATTCTGCATATGTTAAAATTCACCTTCGTTGTAGAAATAATCAGCGTTTCATGATCGTTTAAGCTGAAATATATATTGTAATTGTGTTGTTTCAGAATGCAGATGTACAGAAAAAAAATTCAAAAATAAAGCGGTTTTAGGATGCACACAACACTAAATATTTGCAAATTAGCAATTTGCGAATTTTAAATTCACTTAAAAAAAATTTATGCCCCATAGGGTTCAATGTATTTCATTTTTTCAATCCAGGTTCAATCCAAAATTAATTGGGTGATATTATTCATATATATTCCTATATGTCCAACAGACCGTCTGAACAACATACTAAAATTTCATTTTGATAAAGTCATTTTTATGGCAGTTATCGTGCAAATGGACAGACAGACAGAATGAACAAAGTCAAACACTTTTTAACTATGTTGCTAAGTGTTAAAAAAAGCTAAAAAGCAAAATCTTGATTTTAAATATGCATTAAAACAAATTAATAGTGGTACCATTTATTGGTGGTACATATTTTTCACAGACACAAAAAGTCTTGAATAAAAGAAAACTTATTAAAATTGCATGCCCTTCTTTTGGAAAATGAGTTGGTCTGGGTCTTCAACATGTTGGCTCTCGGCCATCCAAATGGTTGCTTAAGTCCCTTGGAAGAGTCGGACGGTCTGGGTCTTCAACATGTTGGCTCTCGGCCATCCAAATGGTTGCTTAAGTCCCTTGGAAGAGTCGGACGGTCTGGGTCTTCAACATGTTGGCTCTCGGCCATCCAAATGGTTGCTTAAGTCCCTTGGAAGAGTCGGACGGTCTGGGTCTTCAACATGTTGGCTCTCCCACTGACTGAAGTCCCCTGACTCTCCCACTGGCAGATGCTGCCCTCTGATACCTATTTCTATAATTTTATTGTAATATTTTGCTTTTATACAGTCTTAATATTAATTCAAAATTATATCAACACACTTTTCATATGACTTTCACAATTAATAAGGAGTTTCAATTAACCACAAACTTTTTATAATCCAGTAGTGTAGTGTGATATTTTGGACTGGGGAGGTGAGCCATTGGCGTTTAAACTTGGAAAGGATTTTTGTATTGCACACTTTCAATAAGTTTCATTTCCTTGGTGAGTAAAATAAAATAATTCAACATAAAAATGCTAAAACTGAAGGAAATGCATGATATTTAAAAATATATTACCTATGTAAGACAAATAAGTACAAAATATAACATTCTAAATGTTTCTTAATTTCTAAATTAGTTAAACTGTTACAACCATTTTATTAAATATGAAGTTATGGTCGCTTGAACTGGAAAATGGATCTATAATATTTAATAATATTGATTAATGATATTTAAACACATTTTAACTAAATTTTTTGGGTTGAATTTTGCTGTCTCCTAGAATATTTACCACCTGAAGCTGGTGCTTCTTCCACTTCTAAGGAAACAATAAATTTTCCTCTTTACTTCACACTTTAAGTTGGTACATCTGTTGTGTTAAGCTAAAGAACTAATTCAATGTATCTTTTCCCAGTAGCGAAATTAAGACGAGATCCCCCCCTCCCTATCCAACACAAAAAATAGGTAACCAAACTCATTATTATAAAATTTTATGAGCAAAGTCAACACCATGATTTTGATTATTAAATGCTGAAAAACTATACATCTGTTAAAATAAACTTACTTTGTTTTCTGTGCATCTGAACAAGATGTCTGAACTTGCGAAAGAGCAGATTGAACAGATTCCAAATTGAAAACTGAAATCAAAAATATTATTTTACAAAAGTAACAAGATAAATACAGTTCAAAATGACTCAACCACTTTCAAGAATTTAATGAACAAATTCAAGTTACACATTTTTGTCTGACCTACAGCCATGCTTTAAAAACATAAATTCTTCAAGCAAACACATATCATGGCAAGGCTTCTTTCAGTGATTAGTATCAGATAACTACCCATTGTCCCAAAATTAACCCGCTAGGCACCAACATAGCATTGGCGTGACAAAGCAATTTCCTCTTATCAGCCCACCGCGTCTTCCAAGCGATGCATGGAAAATGTGCTTATCGGACCAAAGTAATGTATTCGTTACAAAGGGGTGGAACGCTTTATTTGAATTTTTAAATGGTACTAGATGGTGTTACTTTGCCATAAAAATTCCAAAGGCTAAGTGCTAGGGATGTTGACCTTCTGAACAGTGGCATCCGTTTTGGTTTATTTCGATGCATGGTTGTGTATAGGGGGAAATGCTGATGTAAACAAATCTGTATGGCCGCCCTTTAAAAGTGCATGAGTTTTAAAGGATCTCTCTTTCTCGTTTATTACTTTGTTTATTTTCTCTGTCGTGGGTTTTATAGGGAATTATCGAAAAGGGCGAGGAGTTCTTGATGTTCTTATCTACATTTTTGAAGTTGGGTTTACATATGTTCAACATAATTTCAATCCTTATTGTTCAGTGTATAGTGAAAGGGAGTTACATTTTTAAAATCTGTTTCTTCGCAATAATAATAATGGTAGAATATTTTGGAGAAAATGTATAATCTGTTCAAGAAGTGTCACAAAAGTAAAAGAGCAAAAAATTTCCTGTTATAAATGTAAAGTGTGTGAAGTAGGACCCTGTGTTGATCTTTCATACACAGCAAAGACTTCGATAATATTACGTAAGCATTGTAAGTAAGGTTTGTATTGTTATTCTTAAACACTGTATATATGTATTGTGCAATTTTGCTTCTTTTTTATGTTAATATAAAATTTGAATTTAGTTCATTATTCAAAACAATATAAAACAATCATTTTTTTGATTATTTTATGGAATTTGCTTAAAAAATTCATTCATTCATTTACAAACTTTCAGCACAGTGAGAGAATGGGGCACACTAAAAAGAAAAAAATAGAAATAAAGGATTTGTCAAAGTGCTGGTACCCATGGAACAATAGTATAAGTGACCTGGTGCAATCTGAGATATCGCTGCTGTGTGTAATTAAACTATCAACATTCTTTTATTTTGAGGCAAACAATGCTTACTGCTTTCCCTATATATTGTAATGTATAGGGAAAGTATTATGGCAGAGTCCAAAATTTGAATTCAGAGTTTTAAATAGAAGAGTACTTTTCCCTGAACTTAAATCGAATGCTTTTGAGATGATGCCTGTGTTTCTGTAAGTCTGTGAAGATGCTATTTCATGAAAAAAGAATGGAACATTTTGAATGAAATTTGGTACAAAAATTACAATCTGTAAATACTGGAAGCGTATAGATTTTAAATGCAACTGACTGTTCGGAAGACAACCCCCCCCCCCCCACCACCTATTATTTTAATAAAATTTTGAAAAATCAGAATCTACAAGAATGTTATACAAATAATCATTTCCTACATAATTTTTCATTAGGAAATGATTGATACAGACTTTAAAAGGCTAGCATGAACCGTTCTCAAGATATTGCACTTTTTCAAATAAATTTATAAAAAAAAAATCAGCCCAGCTTGGATTTAATATATTTCTGCCCGGTTTCATAACATGTCCCACTCTAATCCACCCAGCTTGGGTTTTATAGTATGTTTCATAGGTTTTATAATATGTTCCAGCCTAAAGTTTTATAATATGTTTTCTTAGAAAATTATTTGTATTTTATATTGAATGATCAATTATTATCTCCACTTATTTTTGTTACCAGTCCTATTGCTTGGGCTAGGCCCATTGACAATTTTTTTTTTGACTGATTGAATATGGAAAAATAGGGAAACAAAGCAACAATGTAAAAAAAATATATAGAAAACTAGGAGAAAATAAAAGGTCTGTGATATCTGATTAGTTTTGGTGTAATAACAAGTGTTTTAGAGGATATTCAAAGGCAGAAAAATAAGGCAAAAGTTTCACTACAACAGACACTCCGAAAAACGGATTTCAGGAGATGAAAACCGAAAATCGAAAAGAGTGAAAAAATGTGTCAAAAATATAGAAAAGAAAATTGTTTGTATTTTATATTGATTGATCAATTATTATCTCCACTTATTCTTGTTGTCACTTCTATTGCTTGGGCTAGGCCCATTGACAATATTTTTTTGATTGATTGATTGCTTGAATGTGGAAAAATAGGGAAACGAAGCAACAATGTAAAAAAAAAAAAAAATAAATAAATAAAATAAATATATATATATATAGAAAACTAGGAAAAAATAAAAGGTCTGTGATCTCTGACACGCTTTGGTGTAATAACAAGTGTTATAGAGGATATTCAAAGGCAGAAAAATAAGGCAAAAGTTTCTATGCAACAGACACTCCAAAAAATAGATTTCAGGAGATGAAAACAGAAAACCGAATAAATGTGTCAAAAATATAGAAAAGAATATTGTCGCCAGCAGAACTGAGGAGGGGAAAGAAAGTGAATGGCTTTATAACTCACCAGATGATGTTGACATGTGCAATTGTACAGAAAGTAAAAATTAACTTTTAAAACTCATAAATACAGATTCTATTTGTTGAAAGCGCAGAAAGACAATTATGAATATAAGCAAAGTATTAATAATTGAAGCACTAACATTGCTTTTATGTACACAGGCAATCTCATTGTAATGCAATCATTGAGATTCTATCTCCAAAAGATTTAAAATGCACTTTTCTATCATACATTTCAAATGTCAAGAAAAGAATGCTTTAATCCTGAGAAAATACAAAAGAAGAAAAACCCAAACCTCCTCCACAGAATGAGTGTTTCTTAATCACCATTCCTATGCCACCCATTTTTTTAGTGACTTTATACTTTGTCAATTCGTAATTCTTTAAAGGCTTTAAAAATTTCTTAACACTAGTGCTTTTCACATATTCTATTGGGAAGAAGTCAATACCATATTGTAGGATTTCAAAATGTGTACGCACTTGTCTAGTAAGCCTTAGATTGGTGATTAAGATACACTCAAATTTTAAGAAAAACGAATCTTTCATTACAAAAATATGCACTGTCAATTCATTTATAAAATATTCATGATTCACATGACCTTACATGAAGAAGTATTCAAGCCGTATAATAGTTTTACATGGTTATCCTTTACCCAATGGGTAGGATTGGTTCAAGTATTCACAATTTCATTTCTTAAAAAAAGAAAAATTATTTTCCTTGTCGTGTTTTTAAACAGCCATAATAATGTATAACCTACTTTGATCGTAATCTACAGCTCACACTCTTCTAGAGCTCGGACACAATCAAAACCTTTCCATAATTACTTTTTAGAATGCATTATAAAAAAGGAAATATTTTGTCAAGATAAGTTCAATTCCGAAACAATCATTTGCTTTTATATTCTCAATAAATGCAAAATAACAGTATTTTTTAAGGCTCCTTTGACAAGAAATTCATTTATAAATAATTTAAATTCAACTAAAAATGGGGTTTAAAAAATGAAATGAAATACTCACAGGAATTTTGCTTACAGTTTTGCCTGAGTTGGTCTAAATGTGCTAAAGTTTGATCGACTGAAGGGCCGGATGTCTTTGTGTTGGGTTGTCTGAAAGTATGTAAAATACATCTTATATATTACATAAGACATTTTTAACACAATTTATAATGCTTCATTTAGTAAACATCTATATTCACATAATAATTACATAAATTTTAATATATATACAGGGTGATTCAAATTAAACGAAGATCTACCTCTCTGTAGGAAAAACGACTAGGCGAATTGCAACCCAATTTCATGTGTATACTTTTTTGAATATGCAGTTTTGATTTTTGAAGAAAAACGTAGTTCAAATTTTGGTGAATTTGCTACTGCATCCCCCACAACTTACACATTGTCTAAGTTATCCAATCTATATCGACAAAGGAGTTGCGAAGATTACAAATGGTGAGTGAACCTGTACTTAAACCTTTTAACTGTTGAATAGCCATAAGTGCAGAAGCATCGCTGTTTCCTTTGGAGAAGAGTTTAACAAATAATGGTACGGCTATCTGGCAAGGCGAGCTCTAACCCTTCACTAGTCTTGGATTTGAGAAAACTTTTATAAGTTGTGATTGTAAGATACACTCTGCAATATGAAAATTAAGGGGACAGTAGTGCCGGAATTCCCACCTAGTGGCCGAAATTTGAACTATTACTTTTTCTTCAGAAATTGAAACCACATACCCAGGAAAGTATGTATACAAAATTTGGTTGAGATTTGCCCAGTCGTTTTTCTTACAGACAGAGGTCTAAACACCTTATTTTTCACTCAAATTACCCTATATATTAAATCTCAAAATAACAATTAAAAAGTATGTACACGATCATAGACAAAACACAATAAAGTGTCTCAAACAGAAAAAAAACGGATATAGGCAGCACATGACTTTCCCTGCAGATTCATATCCATGTTTACTTTATTTCTTCAATAATTTATTATATTGAGTTTAATGGCACAAAATAACATCCATCATTATTTAAAATGACACTGAATTTACATTTTTAATTCAATTTTCGTTCTCACTTGGCAACTGGACTTATTTTCAAAAGTGGCACAGCAAAAATGCAAAAACCTAAAATATCTTGAGAAAGGCTACAGTGTCGATAGCCCAGACCGTCCAGCTCATCCGAGGACATAGAGCAGCTGTAAGGGCAGCCGGAGAGGCTATAGTGTAATGGAGTTGATCTTATTCTTTTCATTGTTAAAAATTATGTATAAAACATGCATTTAATGGATATATTTCAGCATACGTAGTCTTTTACTTTAGATTTTGACGATGTTTGTGGGCCATTTCGTAAAAAAGGCAGGTTATCTTTTTCCGAATTGTACTAAAATCTAATCAGTACCAGAGTAACCCATAAGTGACTTATCTACCAAATTTTGTAAAATTTGATTTATTAGTTTTTGAAGTAGAGTGGCTACAGGTCATTTTTTAAGGCCATTTCACAAAAAATGCAGGTTCAAGGTCACACAAATGCAAGGTCACACTCAAGTGTGACCCTGGTGCTGATTAGTTAAAGGTGCCTCCCTACCAAATTTTATGAAATTTGGTCCATTACTTTTTTGAGTTAGAGTGGGTATATACATTGCACAGACAGACAGATACACTAAAAATATCTTTTTCGTATACTACAGGTCCCAAAACATGAAGATCCGTCGAAAACTTGGCATAATTCCAATTCTTTCCCTATACATTACCATGTATTGCAATGATGCTAAATGAGATGGCCAGCGCAAGACTTAATAGGAAGGTTAATTCAGAATGGAGCTCCTTTTCGAGCCCAGCATTCAGTCCAAATTGTGACAAGGCCATACGTACAATTGACAGGCAAAAATAGAAATCAGGGTTTTGACTGGAATATTTTTCTCTTCAGAAAGACTACTAAAATATTTTAGTCACTTTTACATTATTTTAGCTATTTCTGGCATAAACATTTATGGTGTATTTCAATTATCACTTGCATTAAAAATTGTGATTTTGTTATTGCTTATTTAATTTGGTCATTTGTTATTTTTTTTATATACTTTTATATTTAAAATTTTTTTTATATATTTTTATATTTAAACTTTAAACTTTCCTTATATCGGAATGTTTTCATATATATAATTTTTTTCTTTTTAACTGCTGCAAGATGCTTTCAGAAGAAAATTTCTTTAAACAATTTTCATATTGGCTTATTACTTATTTATAGAACTGCCTTATTTAAAGAATCTTCCCAAATTTCTTTAGAAATCTTCAGGTTTTTTCCAGGATGTTTTGAAATGACCCATATCCCTATTTTAAGTTTTAAATCTTTTTTTGATGATTTCAAATTTTTTATTTTCAATGTTATTTAAGATTTTTTTAGATTATTATTTTTTTTTAATCAGTGCATTTGATTTTAAGTATTTTACAGCTTTTTAAACTCATTTCATAACTCATTCAATCTGATAGAATGTACATGGGGCACAGTGTTTCTCAGTTGTGGCAGTTTTCCAGGAATTGGTAGCAATCCAGTCCTTCTAGTCTTTTGTGCAGCTCAATTTATTGTTACCTTTTGTCAGTTGAGGCATGAATGGAATTTTTAACATTATATCATTCTGAGTAATAGAAGGATCCTAATGTTCCACATTTATGAAGAAACTTTTTTTACTGCAGACAGTTGAAGCACATGCATTTCGATGTTTTCACTGAATTTTTAGTACTGTATTTCATGGTAGATTTTTAGGTAGATTTGCTTGAATTGTTACAGTTATCCTTAAAATGAATAGGCTGTGACCTAATCTGTTAACTATTTCTATGTTTGTATAAGATTATTGGGAAAATTTAATTTAAGAATTAATAGTTCTTTGGAGGATAAACTGACAGACATGACAAAATTAAAATTTTATTATTTCATTTCCTTTATGAAACTTTTTTACCTATTTTGAAGAAACACTTTATTCTGACACATTGAAAGAGGAAATGAAGTGCTAAGTATTTTATATGAGTGGTGTTTTTTTTAAATTAAAAAAACTATGTTTTATATGACAGACATGAAATACAAAGCAACCTTTGGCTTAGTGGCTATAAAAAAATAAATTATTTGAGCAATTAAATATTTGTTTTCATTTTTAAGAAGGCAAAAAGTGATTATTTTACACAAAAAAGAAAAGAAAAAGATATGATAAAAATGAGGGTATCCAGAGCATGTAAAAATTTGGGATAAGTCGGCATCATCATTCGGCTGAAAGAGTGGACATAAAAAACATCTGGTAAATCAACTTTTTATAAAAATTTTTGAAAAATTTTTTGTATTTTTTTTTATAAAATCTGAGTATTTGTAAACAAATATTTAGAAACCAAAACATATCAATTCTTTTATATTTTAAAAATAGTGTCTAGGTTAACATTTACATGAAATGAACCTCCAAAGACTTTATTATGACCCTTTTTCCTGCAATACTGATGGTCTGAAAGGGATTCCTCACTAAAAAGATAGTATAAAGGGACTATATCACTAAACAACCATGCCAGGGCGCCTCATCATCTATTTTCTGAAATTATTTTCTTTCATTTAAAAGAATTATTTCATACGTTTAAAGCTTTTCATAAGTTCCCAATAAATGCATTATTTTGTAAAATTCAAAACATAAAATTTCAAGTATGCTTTACATAGGGGAGAGGAAGGCTTTTTGTGAAAAGGGGAATAGTAAGGAGCGTGCATTGTTGTTCAAAAATGTTTGGGTTCATTCGGCTGTACTGAGGGACATCTACATTGCTCTGGAAGCAAGTCATTATCGTAAAAGCGTTGTTTCAATTTTGAGAATTGACTGCATTACAATTTTAATCAGAGCTTTGCATCTTAAATTCTGGGTCCATTTCCTAGTATATGGAAAAGGAGAAGATCAACTGCCATCACAATTAACTGGGTATCTGTTGTTACCTATGGCTTTATTGGAAATCAAGCCATTACAGTACTGGCATCCCACTAAGAGAACAAAGGTAGAAATACAAAACAGAGAAAACTGACTAAACACAAAACAAGAATATTACAAATGAATTACAGATACCATAGCCATTAGCCGTTATTCATTGAGCACCACCCAGGAGGCACGTCTCACTAAAGGTCTGTCACGAACGCAGGTAATATTGCCAGCAAAATACTTTATAGTAAAATTACTTAATAGGAGGACATAAATATAAAGAGCAAATTTTAAATAATTATACAATCAAAGTTCCAAAGAGATCAATGGCATCATAAAGGATATTATTGACATTAAGAAAGTTAAAAATTAGAAAATGTAAATTATACGGAAATGAACCACATTGTACAAATTATGAAAAATTAATAGTTAATTTAAAAAATCTCAATCAATTTAGTATAACAAAAAAGAACTCGCACTAGACACCAAAGCAATTTTATAATGCCTTAGATTATGCTTCCGTAAAACTTTACGATGTCCTTCAATAACTTGTTTTTGCTAATTCGGCCCCTCTGTCATCTTTGAATAACTGTTGCTCATCCAAAAATCCAACCCATTGAAATTGTGCATCCCCCTGCACAGCCTCTACGTAACTGGGCATCTAGTTAGCACAATTTTCAGTAATTATAATTTTTAATTATTGGGTTGGCAATCCATTTAGAATATGGAAATGACAAAAAAATTTATAAACCTCTTTCGCTTCATTGCTGATCCAGATTTAGATAACTGAGAAGAAATAAGCTCAGCCAATTTTTCTTCATGTTCTTGTGTCCAATAATTGAGTGCAGATACCACAAAATAATCATTAGATTTCACTTCTCGACACATTATATGCTTTAAGAGGTCTGCTGAAGGCCTAAAAGAAATGAGGACATCTTTCAACAGTAATTTTGATACAAAGAATATACAAGACTTCAACAATTATGTTGTTAATTAGAACTCAAATTGTATAGGCATAGGAAACATCAACAAATTTTACTCACTTTTTACCCTTGTCAGAGCATACAGAGGTCGTTCTCACTTTATGGAAACGATTTTGTATTTATGTTTCTCGTTAGCATTTTGAGATAAAGATGTGGCATTTTCAATATATAGAACCCATTTTTGAAGAAGAAATTCCAGCCTTATATGGAAAGGACATCAATACAGTTGAGCTTCATATGGACAAAGCCTCTAGACACAGGTCTAAGTCAACTGCCACATATTTAGTAAAGAAAGAATCAGAAACAGGAATAAAATGTATCCCATTTAATGAAATACCTGTAAAATCACATAACGCTTCTCCTATGAACTTTTGCACTTTCGGTTTTTTTAAAAAGGAGCCTTAGGAAAACGGCATCCAAGAACACTGAACGAACTTTGGAAAATGACCAAAGAGGAGTGGGATAAAATTGACATGACGGTGTCAAGAAAAAGTTTACTTTTATAGAAAATTCGGACTAGAGCTATAGTCAATAATCAAGGCTATCAGATAGAAACAAATCGCCGCAAGAAATAAACCCTTTATGCATAAAAATTAATTATCAAAATCATTTTGATAAAGTGGAAATGGCCTTCTGTATGTCACAAATAGGCTCTTTTGATATGCCTGTGGCATTCGACACGTATTCGATTCTTGGCCATCTACCAGGCCTGACACACAGCGAGTCAGATACGCATTCTTCTTCCGGCTCTAAAAGAACATCAATTCTTCACTGTCGCTTGCGCTGTAAGTTGAAGTGTTGTAGGTAGAATGTGTTTTGTAATAAAGAAGCAGATGATGATTTGGCAGTCTCGTGATTACTGATGTGAAACACTTCAGTGGTGACCCGGTACCGTGTTTGATCGTGTAAATGTTTCTCATTCCAAACTGTTTCGTATCAAATTCACTGATATAGACTTTCGAATCTGACTGTTTCGAAGTTTGAAAAATATCGCTTTACCAATATTCTGGTACCTTCGAGTGAAATCTCTCTTATGTATAAGTTCGGACTGAAGATAGCTGATTAATTTTGGATTCTCATTTCAAACAATCAATTTGTCAAGGCATTTTCAAATGCAATTAAAATTCTGCCATACAATTTCAGTGATCCTGCATTGTGCTTCATGTCTGAAAGCACTTTCGAATTGGGTACACCGAAAGCTGTGAGCTGAAAGTAAAACTAAATTTAATTATCGTGTCACATTTGCCTCAAGAAGCTGCTACAATCATTAGAGACATAATTATGAATCCTAACAAGGACGACCCATACCTTCATGTTAAAACAGAACTCATTAAATGCAGCAGTGAATCATCCCACCAAAAAATTAGAAAATACTTATAGGAGAACAACTTTGTGATCGCAAGCCTTCGGAACTACTACGCAGCATGAAATCCCACATTGAAAAGTATAAACTATCCGATGAACTAATGTTAGAATTTTTTCTTCAGCATTTACCCTCTCAAGTCCAAACTATTTTAGCTGCCATTACGCCTCTGGAATTGAGCGCTGCAGCAGAAATAGCGGATGGTGTAATTGTAGTGACACTGATTTTGGTGAGTTCTTGTTCTTCCGTTTCATCCTTAAATTCTATTGAAGATAGATTACTTGCTGAAATAAAAATATTACATTGGAGGATACATGATCTTTCTCATAGCAGAAGCCTCAGTCGCAACTGAAGCAAGGCTTCATGGCAAAGAAACACATCTGAAACTAAAAATAATGAAAATTGTTATTATCATAAAAAATTTGGTCGAAAAGCTTAGAAATGTATTTCTCCCTGTAAATAAATAAATAAATAAATAAATTAAAAAAAAAAAAAAAAAAAAAGAAAAAAAAAAAAAAAAAAAAAAAAAAAAAAAAAAAAAAAACGTGAAGAGGCAGGTGTAAAGGCAACTAGCGCCTTGCCTAGAAATTCTCGTCGTCTTTTTGTGTGTGACAAACACACTAATGTAAAATATTTTATCGATACGAGATCAGATATATCTATCGTTCCAGCTTCAAAATTACAAAGAAGAAACACCTCCCAAATGACTCTTTCTGCAGCTAACACTTCACCTATTCATGCGTATACATCTCAATGTATTTCCTTAGATTTTGGTCTGAGACGTATTTTTAAATGGTCATTTTTAGTTGGCAATGTTTCTACTCTCATTATAGGTGTGGATTTTTTATACAATTTTAACTTAATACCTGATCTGTCTAAACAAAAATTGATTGATTCAGAAACCAAAATAAGTTCTCATTGTACATTGAGTGTAAGTGACATCCATTCAATTAAAACTGTATCAGGTGATAGCATTTATTTATCATAAACTTATAAAAGAATTTCCGGAAATAGCCAGACCACATCATCCTGATCAAGCAGTAAAACACTCGGTAGTTCACTACATTGAAACTATTGGACAGGGTTGTTTGATTTAAATCGGCTTGATTTAAATCACTTGATTTTTTAAAAAAAATCATTGATTAAAATCATTTTTTAATTTTGTCATTTCTTGAAGTTTTTTTTTTGTATTTTTATGCTAAAATAACCTGGAACAGAATAAATGTTTAAAATAATAAAATTCCACATCAAGACATCTTTAGAGTATATAAAACAAACTGAAATCCTTTCCTTAACTCTCGGTCAGTGGAGATCGCACTATTCATTGCTTGGAGTATAAAATCAAGCAACAATGACAACTGTTGCCAACCTATTTTCTAATTTTATAGCTAAAAATCACTCAAAATATATCTAGAATTATCTAGATTTTCTGTCAGTTATCTAAAAACATAGCTAGACAATATTTAACATTTTAATTGTTCTTGTGATGATTTATTGGGATCAGTGGTTGCGATACAGTTTTTACATGCTACAAAAATTTAAAATACCTTTTGAAATGTCATATGTGCTGCAATAATTTTTACCATACAAATAAGAAAATTTGGATCCTTCCTTTTTTTTTGTGATTTTTGCTGGCGCATACCAACATAGCAAACAATGTTGGGAATAGGATTGACCGGCCGTTAAGCAGTTTAGCAGATTGGGCTTCCCCACCAATCCCAGCGGGACCATTGAATGTGTGTCGTAATAACCAAAGGTAGTTATAAAGATCACACATAACATCTATGAGGATGCATCCGGAGCCAAAGTCTCTGGTCGATATATTGGAAATGTCTCGAAAAAGAGGGTCATTATACCAAGAGTCTGCTGTATTACTTTACTGTTTACTTAAATTTGTATTTTCATGCTTGTTTTGTTTCTTTTCCAATTTCCAGTGTTAGAAATTTGTACTAATAAAAAATCATTTAAGAGACTCAGATGAATGAAATTACCTGTTAAATTGTAAGTTTTTATTATATAAATGAGAAAGGTATTATTAAATATTAATACTTAAAAATACCATCTTTCTCTAAAATCTTGACTTTTTAATAAACTTGTCATAATCCCTTCCCTTTTTTTCAAGTCCTTCATAATATCAAACCTAATAGATTTTGAAATATCATAGCTCTTTATTAATATAAATTCAAATAAAGAACTTAAAACTGCATAATAGTTCCATATAATATTGCCTAGATTTATAAAATGAATAAAATAACCCAATATTTAATTTTAATTTTTTTTTAACCCCTGCATATATTTTTTAATCTTATATTAATATATATTCAATTAAATTTTTTTAAATTATACAGTACATTAATATAGTCTAACCTACCTTCTGATGTGAAAAATATAAAAAATTGATTTTGAAAAAGGCTAATATAAATAAAAAAA
Source organism: Amaurobius ferox (assembly GCA_951213105.1). Lineage (NCBI taxonomy): Eukaryota > Metazoa > Arthropoda > Arachnida > Araneae > Amaurobiidae > Amaurobius > Amaurobius ferox. Next base: position 1,654,152 of record OX578149.1, on the reverse strand, counting down.
ATTCGATTGAAATAAAAAAAATCCGATTTTTTTGATTTTTAAAAAAAAATCATGATTTTTATCCATCCCGCTATTGGACCTCCCGTAACTGATCATTTGTGCATTGCAAAGCAGGAATTTCAAAGTACGATTGACCTTGGTCGCATGAGTCCTTCCAAAAGTAATTACTCATCCCCATTACATATGGTACCTAAAAAGGACAGTACTGAATGGAGACCTGTAGGTGACTACCGAGCACTGAATGTTCAAATGGTAAAGGATAATTATGGAGTATCCAACAGTCTAGATTTCACTTCAAACCTCCATGGAAGCAAAATTAATTCACACATAGATCTTATCAAAGCCTATCATCAAATTCCTATCAATCCAGAAGATGTGCACAAAACTGCAATCACAACGCCCTTCAGATTATTTTAAAGCACTCGTATGCAGTTTGGCCTCTGTAATGCAGCTGCTACTTTTCAACGATTTATTAAATAAATATATTAATAAATATATTAAATAAATTTATTTAATAAATAATCAGTATACTTTAAAAACATGGAAGTCTTTTCCATCATGACAGTTGCATTCCTTGCCAACGATTAAAAGTGCATCAAAAATCCGATTGGCACATTTGCTCTCCCAGACTCACGTTTTGCACACATACATCTAGACATAATTGGCCCATTTCCACCATCTAATGATAACATTTATTGTTTAACAATAGTCGACCGCTTCATAAGATGGCACGAAATTGTACCAATTCCAGATATAAAAGCTGAAACTGTGTGTAAAGCATTATTTTCTGTCTGGATTTCGCGTTTTGGAGTACCAGCAATCTTGACAACAGATCAAGGAAGACAACTGGAATCCTCTCTTTTCCAACAACTTAATACAATGATGGGTACAAATCGCATTCGTTCAACAGCATACCACCCTATTTCAAATGGAATAATTGAACGTTTCGACAGACACCTAAAATGTGCATTAAAAGCAAATGACAATGACAATTGGACAGACACACTTCCTATCACACTCTTAGGAATTCGAACAACTCTCAAAAATGACATCCAAGCCTCTTGTGTGGAATTGATATATGGTAAGGCATTAACTTTACCATCAGAATAATTGAATGTTTCCACAGACACCTAAAATGTGCATTAAAAGCACATCACAATGCCAATTGGACAGACAAACTTCCCATCACACTCTTAGGAATTCGAACGACTCTCAAAAATGACATCTAAGCTTCTTGTGTGGAATTGGTATATGGTAAGACATTAACTTTACCATCAGACATGTTTTACGATTCCATACCTAAACAATAGTATGATTCAACGTGGGTGACAAAGCTACAAGAAAAAATGAGGATACTCAATCCTGTAGCAACATAAAGATATGGCAAAAATTCTGTTTTCATCCATCCTTCTTTGGAACTCCACTGAATGATGTCTGTGTCTTGTCGCGGTGGTGGGGCTTGCGTGTTCCAATGATCCTGAGAGCTATGCCAATGGTAGTTTTTGCTACTGGTAGGGCTTTCCCATGCCGGACAGGTCAAAGGTGAGGTTCCTGATGAAATGAGACATCCTGGTCCTCCAGGTTGGGGGTTGGGAGTGAGACAAATAGCCTCACCCTGTAAAATCCTCAGGGGTTCACGTCTTTAGTGGATACGGGTATTGCAATCCCGAGGTACCTGTGCTATCTTTTCTTCTCAGCTGCAGGTGTTATCAATGCCGAACCCTTAGTAAACATCACTTCTGCTCTATGGACTCTAGTACCACCCTTTGGCCTCTGCCATAAGGTATACCGTTTTGGGCTCGGGAATGGGTTCATGCGGATGTAATGCGAAAAGGGCAGAGTGCTGTGCATCTGTAGTATTGCTTTTAAGAAACGTTTGTGGTAAACGGTTCCAGAGGTTGAGTCCCTTGGTTGTGTTGGTTGGATGGTGGAGAGTGTTTCATATCGAGAAATCCTCCTTGTATCTTTGTTGATCCTTGGGCCCTGTGCACTAGGTACACATTATAGTCCGCTCTACATCACATCTAGCTTTACAAATGACTCCGCTGGTTACACTTTTTATGTTAGAAAAGTGTGGGGACACGGAGCCTGGAGGGGGATCCGAACAAACTGGAAGTAATCAGTGTTTTTCTCATTTAGTGGATACAACATGGAGAGCTCAGATGTGCCATTTCCTAGTTCATGCTCCCATAGAGATATTTCTTCAAAAGGATTGGGTACACCTTTGGGTGAAACCCAATCAGCCATTGAAACAATCCCCTTGGGGTTGGATCATGGTAAAAAGGGGGAAACCAGCAACCTTGCTGTGGAAAGAGGTGGAGTTGCAAGCTTGGGTGAGCAACACACTGAAACTATTGTCGGGATGCAGGGAGTACTCTCAAAGTCACAGAGATGCAAGAGGAGGTGCACTCATAGGCAACAAGACCAGCAGTTAATGAAAGTTGGAGCTGTTAAAGAGAAGGTCGGAGGCACCAAACGATTTAGATCGGATGGTACCACACCATCTCCAAGAAACCTGGTCATGGAAAAGAGGCCAAGGACAGACATCCAACCTGGGTCATTTGCTCATGCAGTCCAGGTCATTAAGATGGCTGTCACAAAGGATTCCTTCCCTTCTGGTAAGTTGAGCAAGGAAGAAGTTGACTTCATCCAGATGGTGATTCTCAAGTCCTTCAGGCCTATTGGCCTTAAGTCTTTTCTTCTAGAGACTATTGAAAAGCTTATTGACAGGTATATTAGGGAAGAGATTCTGGCTTCAAAGCCGCTGTCCAACTCTCAATATACCTATCAACAGGGTAGATCTACGGGTACTGCCTTTTACAGTCTCTCCTTTATACTAGAGAGAAACTTAAATGCTAAGAAAATTGCTTTAGCTATTTTTCTTGACATTGAAAGTGCTTTTGATAAAGTGCCCATTGACACCATCCTACATGCTCTTGATAGGAAAGGTGTTGATATGATGATATCTTATTGGATCAAGAATTTGTTATCTAATAGGTACATCTGTGCATCTTTATTTGGTGATAATATGAAGATGCATGCTTTGGCAGACTGTCTGCAGGGAGGTGTTCTTTCACTAATTCTTTGGTGTTTAGTTGTAGACTCTCTTTTGGAGAACATAGCTAGTTCTGATGTATCCTGTGTCGGATATGCTGATGACGTTGTAATCATTGCTAGAGACAAATTTGGTAATACTGTCTTTGACATGATGTCCGCTGCTCTTAGGAGTGTTGAGTCATGGTATAAAAATGCAGGTCTCTCTGTTAATCCACAAAAGACTGCTATGGTTGCGTTTACAAGAAAACGTATTCTTAATCTTAAAGACATTTGCTTCTTTGGTCAGAAGCTTATTTGCTCCAAGGAGGTAAAATTCCTAGGAATTTACTTTGATATGGGTCTCAATTGGAAGAGACACATTGAATATTGCGTAACTAAAGCCAGAAGAATTTTCTGGTCATGTAGAAACGCTATTGGAAAAACCTGGGGTTTGAATCCTAAGGTTATCCGTTGGATTTGCCCTATGGTAATCTATCCCATCATTACCTATGGCTCCATTATATGGTGGTCTAGAATTAGATGTGAAACTGCTAAATTAGATTTAATTAGGCTTCAAAGGATGGTATGTATTGCGATCTCTGGATACAGGGAAAACCACTCCTACTTCAACTCTAGAACTTTTGCTTAGATTGTACCCACTCTACATGCACATTGAAGCTGGGGCTCTCATATGCATGAACAGACTTAAATATCTGAAACATTGGAAAAATTACTCAAAGTATTTATCTTGGAGTAATCTGAAGAGTAATGTTACAAATCATCCTTATTTCCATATGCCATCTGATGGCATTCTTGTCAGATATACGTTTGACAAGCCTTATGAAATTCAGGTCCCTTCATGGGATAACTGGAAGAGGACTCCTACCTACAATAAGAAGAAATGTATTGTATGGTATACTGATGGTTCTAAACTAGGCACTAGTACTGCTGCTGGAGTATGATATCCGGATGATGGTACAAAATTATTTTACCCTCTTGACAGCTACACTACTTATTTTACCCTCTTGACAGCTACACTACTGTCTTTCTGGTTGAGGTCTTTGCTATTCTAATGTGTTGTAGAATTTGGTCTGACAGAAATTACAGGAGCAACAAATTCTTATCTGCTCTGATAGTCAGGCTGCTTTTATGGCTTTAGGGCAGTCTACTATGATGTCATCCCTTGTCTGGTAGTGCTATACTGCACTTTGTAAGATTGCTAGCAACAATCAAGTCATACTTTACTGGGTGCCTGGATATTCAGGCATTCCAGGTAATGAAATTGCTGATGAGTTGGCTAGAAAAGGAATACCTTTTGTTGGTCCTGAGCCAGCTTTGGGTGCTCCTAATGAACTGACTAGAAGAATTGTTTATGACATCTTCAGAAAGCTTGAGTATGAGAACTGGCGTAATACTAAGGGCCAAAGGCAGGTGAAAGAACTAAACTGTAAGTGCCCTAGTATGCATCAAAAGGAATTATTCAACCTCAGTAGAACTGGAATCAGAAGGGCTGTTGGGCTCCTTACTGGGCATTGCACCCTTAAAAGACACCTAAATATTATGGGTGTTATTAAGGATTTGCTATGTAAAGGCTGCAATTACAGCGAAGAAACCGCCACACACATACTCTGTGAGTGTGAGGTGTTCTCCGCCCATAGGTTTGAACATTTGGGTCAGCATATGATTGAGCCCTGGGAGTTACAAGACATTCCTGTCAAATGCCTGCGATTTTTGCCTTGGCTACTGGTCTCTTTTCTTAGGGACTTTTTCATTTCTGGGGATAGTATAATAGATCACTGGTTGATATGCTGGGTTTTATTGGAGCCACCCACCTTCATATCATTCATTCATTCATCCCTCTTTGGAAAGCTGCATACATATTTTTCTTAGCACAGATTGTACGAAATCACCTTTAAGTCAATCGTACAAGGGACCTGACAGAGTGATAGAAATTATAATAAATAATAATGTAAATATTAAAACTATAACAATTGAACTTAAAGATAAAAAGAAAACTGTATCTTTAGATTGAGTGAAGCCTGCCTTCCTCCTGTGTAAAGAGGCAGAAAAATATAAACCTCTTATTACTTCCAATACATCAAATGAGAATTCGAAATCTGCCATCACAACCAGGAGTGGTAGGACGGTACGGTTTCCTAAGAGACTAGTATAGTACATGTAAGATCGATGTACTCTAAACTAATTTAATTTGTATATTTCAAACATGTATATTTGTATATATTTTGTGCTATATTTGACATCGTTTCTCAGTATTCCTCGTTCACTGGGGGAATACTCATGTGGCATTCGACGTGTATTGGATTCTTGGCCATCTGCTAAGCGTGATGTATAGCGCGTCAGATACGCATTCTTGTTCTGGTTCTAATAGAACATCAGTTCTTCGCTGTCACTTGTGCTGGTAAGTTGAAGTGTTGTAAGTAGAATGTGTTTTGTAATAAAGAAATAGATGACGATTTGGCAGTCTTGTGATTACTGATGCGAAATACTACATGACCTTAAAAAAAAATTATTTACCATTAAAAAACTTCAAATCATCAAGATTTTACTTTTTTTATTCTGGTACACAAGGTGCTTGGCAGCTAACTTTTGAAAATAAATAAATAAATAAATAAATAATATAATTCTCCTTCATAACCATCTTCAATTCAATAATAAAAAAATAAATAGGCCACAATTAAATTGCATACAGTGCATAATTGCATACATGCAATATAGTAACTAATAAATGTATTTAAAAGGTTGCTGTTAAGTGCAAAGTATATCAGAATTAAAAAAGTAAAAGTTTGGTAATTTAATATTATACTATTTTTAGACAACTTTCTATTCTTTTCCCCCTAGGATTGGCAGGTTTTTCTACTTTTCACTTTTTAAAGTTTTTTTAGGTAATATATAAATTTGGAACACATACTTAGGTAAGCAATTCAATCAAACAACATAATTTCGAGTATGAGTCATTTATAAATGCTATTCTTATTTGCCGAATAGTAACAAATCTATGTTTGACAATGTAGATCTGTTTATGCTATTCACTTTTAAAAAAGTAAGAAATTATATTACCTTAAAATACCTTTTTGCAATAATAATACTTTATACACAATATTTTTGTTTGATTTTAAAACTTTCAACTGATCCATTAAATCTTAAACCCAATTAAAAGTTCCAAACATTCACCAAAAATTCTCGGTAAACTGATTGCCTAACTGACATTAACACTTCTGCCATTATTCTCCAGTCACTTGAGAAAGAGAATATCAAAATCAACTTAATGAGACCCTTTTGAGACATTTTAAGTAAATAATACTATATAATTTTTTTTGTAATTTTATAAGTAAATAATATAAAATTTATATTAGAAATATTCTTTTGAAAAAAAAAATGAAACTTTAAGATCTTTTTTACATTTAACTTTCAGTGAGTAAAAATTTAACTCAATGTAAAAACGACCCCAAGCAAGAAGTTGATTTTATTCAGTATGCTAAATATGAACCCATTTGAAAAGAGATTCAAAGTGTACTCTACTAAGCAGTGTTTATTTTAGTAATATGCATGAAGACACTTACTTTTCTTGCTTCAGCAGCAATAAGATACTTGTTAAAGCTTCTGAATGAGCTAGAAGGATGAAATGGAATCAGAAAGTGTTTCAACACAATCAGGAAAAATACTATGCAATCATTACATATACATCACTCATTTTCGAGTGAGAGTTTTCTCTTTCAGTCAAATGCTTTAGCAGCAATCTAGTCATTTCTAGCAAAACATTTGGATTGGGACAACATTCAAACCTTCTGTCAGAGTAATACACAGTGAAATCTGTCTAAGACAGAACCACATGGGATCGAAAAATAACATAGGTCACACATAATATTTTGATTGGAGAGACAGTCAAAGGATTTGCTTTGGAGTCTATTCGATTGGAGGCAGATTTCACTGGATTATAGAAGGTAAAAAAGGGTACGGCACAACTAAAAGAAATCTTCTGTGTGTGTGCATACATACATCTTTTATAATCTTGGCATTATTTTTTAGCTCTACCAATTATAATTTTTCATGGTTATGAAAAAATATACCACAATTCTCTATAAGAAATTTTTTTCACAATGAACTAAACTTGGGAAAGTTTGGAGACAATGGTAGTTTTGCACAAAATTTTAATGAGGCAGAATAAAAGGATTCCTGCTGTTATTCAGCAATGGAAACATGAATACATAAATCCCGGGTAAAGAACTTATTTTCATTTTATTTCCTCAGTGCGTTCAGTATTTTCTTTCAAATAAAGATATTATAGGACAGCCATGTAATTAAGTATGATATTTTTAGTGGTCCAAATAAAAATATGCTTTTATTTCTTACTGTAGGTCTTTCAATAATTGGACTGATGAGAATGGCTTAGAAATAGACCCCCAAATCTCCAGCTTATTCCATTGGATATACCCTTGATTGATAGCATATTTAATTCTCTATTAAAATAACTTTGACTTAGAAATATTCTTTTAATAACAGCTTTTCACATAGGTGGATTTCTGTAATTCTTTAACTATGAGAAAACATTGTTCTTTTGATATTTCAGATTAATATATATATATATATATATATAAGGGATATATGGACCCGAAGAGAATTTTTTCGAAATGAACTTATCGTAAGCTTAAATCTCCTCCATGTGCAAGCTTTTTTGCTTGATTTTTTTGTTTTCTAATTTGCATTCCTCATTTTTGAAATTTGTCGATTGTCTTTGTCTTTATGACTTGCATTATGCTTTATTATTTCCTCTTTTAGTCTTAATTTCTTTTATTTCTTTGTATTTTGTAGAAAATTTTGGAATAGTGTATTATGAGTTACTACATACATTCTAACTTTGGATTTAATAATTTATATTTATATATATATATATATATATATATATATATATATATATATATATATATATATATATATATATATATATATGTGTGGGACAAGGTAATTTTTTTTTATCAAATAACCTTTCTACCATTTTTACCTTTAATAATAATTATGATTATTATTATTATTATTATTATTTATTTTTTTTAACTTAATCAATTTTTTTCATATTACATTTTTTTTTATAGAAAATTCTAGTGATATGTATGAATAATATCCCAATTTTTCTGATTTTAAAATGATATAAAAATATTATGCTTTTCCACATAATATGGAAAACAATTTAAACATTGATCATTAACTATATTTTAAGCGAATTTGCCAATTATTTGTTATTTTAATTAAGACGGTAACTTCATTTGTAGTCACGGTTAAGTTGAAAATAAAATCGTTCTGACCTTGGATTAAATATGAAAATTTTAAAATTTAGTATCTTTGTTAACACTAGTATGTAATTTGGCATTTACTTTCACTTTCTGTACATTTTTCTGTGTTAACATCGTGCCTGATTCTGATTCACAAAGTACAGCAAAATTAATGAAATGAAAATCCCTTTTTCGTATTCTCATTATTTTTCGATTATTCTAATCAGGCATTTTAATACTTTTATTTCCCGTTCAAAATGTGGGTCAGAAAAATTTTCACAATGTTTTTTCGAAAAAATTTCTACTCTTTATTTTCTTTTTAATTAATTCATAAATAGAAAATATACCCTTTCCAAGCTTTTTATTACTTTTTGAAAAGTAAGCAGCTTTACTAAAAGTCTTTGATCACTGAGTTTCTGAGTGATACTCATTTCTGCACTGTTGAGGGAATTTTGTGGGATGAGCTGCAAATTATTCAGACTTCCCAGAATGTGTTCCATTATTATTATTATTATTTTTTTTTTCAATTCTGGGAATTTGAATTTTAGTAAAAATAGTCCAGCTTTTCATATCACCAAGAAATCATAATAACTTAAAGTAAATAGTAAAATATAACTTCTTTCACAGAAGGGAAATTCTATCTACTAATTTTTTTTTATCTAACACCATGAATCGTGAGTTTTTTCTTAACAAATTCCTGAAATAAATTTTGCTGAAATGGGAAGATAAAATGTTATAACAACTGATTGGCTACTTCGAAAACTTAAACCTCGCCAGCCAATTCTAAATTCTCCCAGAAAAAAAAAAAAAAAAAAATAGATTTTTCTCATCTCTGAGAAAATATGCAAATAAATCTTGATTTTTTAAAAAAAGGTTTTTGATGGAATTTCTTCCCTGAATATCTTTAAATGAAATCCTTCACTTGAATGAAATGGTTATTTGGGACTGACTGCCTCCTCCTATTATTTTGCCAAAAATTCCTTCAGTATGTTTATTGGATGTGTTTCTTTTACTAGTTAATAATTCATAAATAAAGACTTGCAATATTGCGAAATTTTGTATTTAGACATGATTATCAGCATATTTTATTTTATTTTTAAATATTTTTTAATTTTTGTAATCTGTTTGCATCGACTAATATTTCTAAATTTATTTTTCTTTTTATACAGAGAAATTATCTTTGAAACATAATATAAATAAAATAAAGATATATTTTCAGAACAGCATTATTAATACATTATTATTTATTTAGGCACTTAGAATGATTTAGGCTCATTAGAAACATAACTGGAGATCACTCTTGAAAATCTGTGGAATTCTTCTGTTAGCTTAATTTTCAAAAATATTAAATGCATTTTTCAATTGCTAATCAAAAACACTGAATTTCTAAAGATAGATTTTGTGTAACAATAGTTGCTTCGCAACTTTTTTTTTCTACACAGAACTCTAAATTCTCTCTAATCCGCCAGGCACCATCTGTTCTGGTCGAAGTCATGTGATTTTTTAAGAATGAAAATTATTTGAAAGAAAATGTTGTGGCATGCATGGATCTTTATACTTTATGAGAAATTCTGTGATCACTTTTCCAATCGATACAAACAGATTGGTGCGAAGATGGCCCAAACTTTGGCCACAATATTAACACGTTGAGAGCAAGGAGCTGTTCTTGCTCTGCCTACCGTTCAGGCGGCACACAGCTGCGATCGCTCGGCGAGGTGTTCGGAGTATAAGAAGAAGATAACACACACGTCGAGGTGGCAATTGTATTTCACTGTCCGTTTTGGCTATGCGAATGGCGCAAAAACATTTAGGCGCAATACAGCCAGAAAGTTAACCAAACAGGTCATCACTTTCTGTAATATGTGTAAAACCAAACCACATCTTCGCTTAGAATGCTTTAATAAACTCCATTAAAATTATAACATTTATTTTTTAACCCTGATACTGTCTGTCCCACGGATCGACGTCACCCAAATGAAAAGTTCATTGTCAGTCCCCAAGGACTGACCCCACGTTTAACATGTTAAATAAGTAAAAAACTAAATTGAATTTTTTTAGCGTGCTCCCAGTTATCTCTGTACTAAATTTTAAAATTGTGTGTCAGATTTTTTCCTACAGTGTACAGACATAGCCTTTTATTTTTACTTTCCTTATATACAATAATGTATAAGGAAAGTATTGTGACGGGGTCGAAAATTCGAATTCGAGTTTTCAACGGGAGAGCACATTTCAAGCATCCCTGATCACGAATCGAACATTTTTGAGGTGATGTCTGTGTGTGTATGTGTCAATGAGTCTGTGGAGATGATAACTGATGAACGAATAGGCCGATTCAAACAAAATTTGGTATAAAAATTACAATCCGTGAATACTGGAAGCCTATTGTTTTTATACACAATCGAATGTTCAGAGTCCCCCTAAATTTTAGAGTGAAATTTTGAAAAAATCATCAAAAAATCAAAACCTGTAATAAAGTTACACAAATAGACATTTCTTATGTAATTTTACATTAGAAAATGATTGACATAAATTTTAGAATGTTAGCATGAACCGTTCTCGAAATATTGCCCATTTTTCAAATAAATGTGTCAAAAAATCCCATAAATTAAAAAAATATATATATTAACTGTTGAGAAACATGTTCACTTTTCATATGTAACATCCATGCGATCCATTGGACGACGACATTCTCATGGATCTAGCTTGTTCCATTCATGAGAAAAGATACTTTGAGCCATACTTTTGTATTTGAACGCCCATAGTCATTTATCTGCTATGAGAATAACTTATTTCTCTGTCCATAACACTTGGCGAGATTTTGGCGAAGCATGTGGCGGAATGTTGACAACTTTGTGATTTTTTTTTAAATGTCAAATGAATGAAAATCTCGTCCAATGGATAAAAATGAGGCTCAATCCATGAAAATGAAGACTCATTGACGAAAATTCAATATCTTGGAAAGACTATAAGTATCTACTATAAGAATAACCTATAAGAATAACCTATTTTTTTGCTGTAAAAGTAGTCAATTCATTGTATTATATAAGGAAAGTCATGTGCTGCCCACATCCGATTTTTTAAAAAATCAATTTGAAAATTTGGGAGGTGTCTTCTTGACATTATATTGCGTTTAAAATCCACAGGAATCCAAATTCATTATCTTGGAAAGAATATAAGTATCTATTATAAGAATATCCTATTTTATTTATTTTTACTTTCCTTATATACATAATGTATAAGGAAAGTATTGTGACGGGGTCCAAAATTCGAATTTGAGTTTTTGACGGAAGAGCACAAAACAAAAAATCAAAATCAAGAAAAAATCAAAACGACTAATAAAGTTATGCAAATAGACATTTCTAATGTAATTTTACATTAGAAAACGATTGACATAAATTTTAGAACGCTAACATGAATCGTTCTCGAGATTTCGCACATTTGAAAAAAAATTATCAAAAAATTACATAAAATAAAAAAAAATATTTCTTATTGAGAAACATGTTCGCTTTTCATATGCAATATCATGCAATAAATTTGGTGACATCATTCTCGTGGATCCTAGCTCGTTCCATTCATGAAAAAAGATACTTTGAGTAATACTTTTGTATTTGAAAGCAAATAGTCATTTATCTGCTATAAGAACAAATTATTTCTCCGTCCATAACACTTGGTGAGATTTGGCGACGAATTTGGCGGAATGTCGTCAACCTGGTGACTTTTTTAAATGTTACCAAATCAAAGAAAATCTCGCCAAATGGATAAAAATGATGCTAAATCAATAAAAATAATGACTATTTGACGAAAATTCAATATCTTGGAAAAAATATATCTACTATAAGAATGCATGCGGTGTGTATTCAAAATGTTTCAGGCTGAGCAAAACTATAGGAGAATTCTGTAACAGCTGCAATGGTGAGGTGGCAGCTATGTCTTTGGCACTTGATGAATTTGGCAAAGGAAGAGAGTATAACATTGTAATCTTTATTGACTCACAGGCTACCATCAATTCACTCTCTTTAATCACACCTAGCAATATAAAAACTGTGTACCACTGTCAGATGGCTATCAATGCTCTTTTGGAGGTGGGACGTCAAATCGTTCTGCAGTGGATCCCCCACCACTGCAGTATCTCTGGTAATGACCTGGCGGACAAACTGGCTAAGGCTGGTTCAAACTTACAGCAACCTTGTCGAACTTTGGACTATCACACTGTTAAAAGGCTTGTTAAACTAAAAATTAGCTCCTTTCAACAAAAATTTTATAGGGATTTTACGAAGGAAAAAACTTGGGCTTCTTTGTTAAGGAAGCCTGTCCCGTTCTCCCTCTATAAAGCTGTGGGAGTGGCTAACTTACGGCTCAAGACTGGCTACGACTTTCTACAGAAACATTTACATAGTTTGGGCTTGTCGGATTCTCCGACATGCCCACTATGTGGCCTTGGTGACATGACTGTTGACCACCTCTACACTTGCCCTGAGCTTATTGACGTCGCAGATAGAAATTCTGGGGAGGATGACTTTTTGTTTCGTTCAAGACTTTACTGGGCTGCCCGACAGAGACTGATGGTTGAAAAACCAAGGTTCGGCATAGGATTAAAAAGAAAAAAGAAACTATACGAATAACCTATTTTGTTTTTACTGTAAAAGTAATAAATACATTGCATTATATAAGGAAAGTCATGTGCTGCTCACATTAGATTTTTTAAGATGAATTTCATACATTGATGAAATTCAATACCCCCAGAAATAGCCTTTTGCAACATTGTTTGCGCCACCCCTCATGAAGCACAAACATTATGATAACATATAAAACATATGACTTTGTGCACAATTAATAATAAACTGGTTTACAACATAAAATGCAGTGCAAATCAAGATAAATAAGCATACATAAGTTGCATAAATAAACTGGATTTCTTTTATTAGTGCAAAAAATTTGGATCTAAATGACTAAATAAAAGCAAGGATTTCGGAAATGTATGTATCCTTATTTATTTTGACTTGTGCTGTACTTTACGCTGTAAACCAGTTTATTATTATGATAACATTGCTATATTTTTCATGTTTAATACATTCCTAGGCCTATTTTGATCCATTTTTCAAATTCACTCAAAATGTTAGGTTTTCTCTGTTTTCACAGTAGTAGAGTGGCAACCCTGCCAAACATGTTTGAATATTCACTCAGAGATTGCCATATTACACTTAAATTTATTTTTATAATTTATGTTCAATTATTTATTTTTATAATTTATGTTCAAAATCTGCAGAATGTTTTAAACAAAGTGGACTTAAAAAATTAACATTGTCACATAAAAAGTTTAGTAGAAAAATATTAATTATTTTCCCTATATACAATATTTTAAATTCGAGTTCTCGACATAAGAGCATTATTAAAATATTTTAATATATGGACTCTACTGCTGATTGCGAATGCTATCCATATGGATCATTGTCCATTTAGAGTTACTTGAAATAGGAGTTCATAGAGTATTTAGAAATAGTTTTACAGGGGTGTCATCATTAAATGAACATATTAAAAATGTTGTGCTGTAGATCATATTTATATACATCATTTTTTCACTGTGAAAGAAGCAAATGCATTGCGAAAGTCATGTGCTGCCCACAAAAGATTTTTTTCTGTCACAAATACTCCATTAAAAACTCCTGCATTTTTTTTTTTCTTTTAAATATTAAAATTCCCAAATTTGAAAATTTATCCTAGTTTTGTAGCTAAGTATGCCGATATAGTTGGATACGGTATGCTAATTTAATTCATAATCTTTCAATATATTATTCTAAAATGAATTTAATAAAAGTGACTGAAATGGAAAGGAGGCATGTGGAAACATCTGTTTTTAAAATGGAATTGGGCCAGCATAACAGGGACACAAGTTAGAGACAATTATTAAAAATAGGCACAGTTTAGAAATGACAATAAATTAATAGGCACAGTTAGAAATGACAGAAAAGAATCCCAACACATTCTCTAATGGTAATTAAGAGATGAACTTACCTGTGAATTCAAGCTTTGGTAATATTGGAAGAATGTAGTCAAGAGGAATATTGTGTGCCGATATTAATTGCCATAAGCAGAACTGTTCAAAAGATTCCCATTCTAAACTGGCATCTGTATGAAATGTACAAAATCATTCTTTTAGTAATGAGTATACACATAGGGCATTTGCCATTATACAATACAAACTTATGTGGATAGCCATCATCCATGTTATTATCAATGGTCAGAAAAAAAAAAATGACACTAAGCTTACACATTACGGTTTTAAACTCCACAAATTCAAATGACACTGTTCTGCATTTTAAAACTTTTTTCTCCTCCCTCTAACTTTTGTGGATGATTCCTACAGACTGAACAGTACAATAGACCTCTGGTGTGCCACTCACCTTTAAGTCATAAGTCATATAGACTGTATACCGCTGAATCCAAATATGAAATCTGTTTTTTGCTATCAGCCATCCATTTTAAGGGAACGAGGGAATTATGGGAAGTTTAAACAACTGATCTGTGTCTGTTTGTTAGAAGAAAAAATGGAGAGAAACTTCTAGTTGTCATCTGCTGATGGCGGTCTTGTTGTTCAGAGAGACAAAGTTGAAGTGAAGGAGTTTATTGAATCAACTTCATCAATCATTTAAGATCACCACAGCCATTTCGTCAACCATTTTTATCAAACAGTGTGCCGATTATTAATTTTGTTGATTAAAATTAATATTGTCAAAAAATGCATTTTACATTAAATTAATTATTTATTAGTATATTAATTATACATGTAATCTGTTCTAAAACTTACTGCTGTGTACATTGCGTTGGTGGCCGCAAAACCCACCTATTTCTGTGCTTAACGGGATACTAAGTTAACAAACTAAAAATTAAGGTTAATAGTAAAGGAACAAACATTTATTTATCACATACTCAATTTACACTCTTTAGTTTTACAAATTAAATAAATATCACAATAGTGGAATACATCTCAATGGTAGTTCGGGGGGTGTAATGCCAGATGAATTGATATTTGGTTGGAGCACGTGGTGGGATGCATTAATTAGCTTTCCCTTAAAAACACAAATTTAGACAAAGAGGTTATCCTCATATAGTTTAATTGTACGGTACCTGATCTTCTTTCATATAACTTGGGTAACACCGATGCTTTGTCACACTTTACACTTGCAATACCAGATGAACATGAGCTCTCCTTCGAATTCCTATATCAGAGACGCACACACAACTCTTAACTCTGCTACCGTCGCTTCTTCTTGACTAGTCTAACTCCAACAGCCTGCCTTGACCAATTCTGACTCCCACTTCGATCAACTCTCACTTATATCCCTTTTTCGGTCGGCGGTCCACGTGCTGAAATGTAGAGCTGAGAGCTAATCCGTAGACATGGCGTCGCCGTCTCGGTTGCCGCCAAACGGCTTAGTGTGGTATGTAAACATGGGCGTGGTATGTAAGATATGGGGCCACCTGTATATTATCGCCCATCTGCTTAGCGTGGGGATAATCCGCCCGCATTCCTGGTTCCATTATTTTTTAATCCTTCCAAATATTTATTACTTTACATTTCTGGCATTACATTCTCACCCCCCCGCGAAAAAAAAGTCCAAAAGTTACTCTCCCACAGTTTCACCCCAGTGGTAAGAAATTAAGTTCACAATGGTTCCTCGCAAACACATAAGTTCATCCATCGTGAGAAAGGCTGAGTTCCACTTTTTAACCTCGTACAACTCATAGCTTTGATAGTTCTTTGTAGTTTCTTGATAGTTCCCTGTCAAGTTAGTCCATTATTCATAATTGACATAATGTACCATAAATTACATGAGGATTACCAACATTCACATTATTATTAAATTGTAAATTTTGATATATATTATTTGCAATGCATAATTTTCATTTCTCCTTTTACATAATTATTTACATACGACATATCATTACATAACAGCATTCATTACTTTATTATTATTATACATTTTCTTGTTATCATTTCATTTTGTAACATATTGTAGTAGTGCAACTATCAACTTCCGATTCTTGGTTATGGTTGAATTCCATACCACCATATTATTTATAAATTACTTTGTTATTTCACTTTTTTTTTTTTTTTTTTTGAACTTGCCATATATGTAATGTCAGAAATACATAACATACTTTTTGAAATATACTTATATCCACAATTTAAAACATAAAAACATATACATATACACTCAATTATCACTTTCTATTTATGACATTAATTACAAACTTTTTACATATTTTTCATATTCTTTGTTTTATGAAATTACTATTTACAACAATTCGAGGGCGAAAATTATACCCTCTGGCATTATAACAAACCTCATCATCATTTCTATTATTTTCACAGTTTAATTGCTTTTCTTTAGTGACCTTCCCTTCCTTAATTTGACTTTGATCATTATTTCTAATCACTTTCTCATTTTGATTTTTTTCTTTGTCCTGTGTGTGTGTGTGGTTTGATTCGCTTTCGTCACTATCTTTCAAATATTGTTTTCGCTCCGCTGCCATGTATAGTTTATTTATGTGCACTTTATAAGTTTTATTTTCATCACTTTTAAGACATATTATAACATTATTATTTCGGACTAATTTCGTAATTCTAAAGGGTCCATCATATCGATCCTCTAATACCCTTGGTTTTAGGAACTTTTTTAAGTACACTGTCGCTCCTATAAATATATCGTTTTTTCTCACTATTTTATATTTCTTTATTTGTTTGTCATTTATCAGCTTTTGTTGTTCCGATGCGTCTTTCACGACTTTATCTATATTACTTTCCCTGCAATACATGGTAATGTATAGGGAAAGTATTGGAATCATACCGAAAATCACAACTCGAGTTTTCGACGGATCTACACGTTTCGAGACCTCTAGAATACGAAAAAACCATTTTTAGAGTGACGTCTGTGCGTGTGTCTGTCTGTCTGTCTGTCTGTGTGTCTGTCTGTCTGTCTGTGTGTCTGTCTGTGTGTCTGTCTGTGTGTCTGTCTGTCTGTGCAGATTTTGTATCCACTGTAACTAAAAAACTAATGGACCGAATTTCACAAAATTTGGTAGGTAAGTCACTTGTGGGCGGGGCTAGTGCTGATTAGTTTTGGATACGATTCGGAATAAAAGAACCCGCCTTTTTTTGCGAAATGGCCCGCAAAAGCTTGTATCCACTCTAGCTGAAAAACTAATGGACCGAATTTCACAAAATTCAGTAGATGAGTCACGTATAGGTCACTCTGGTGCTGATTAGATTTTGGTACGATTCGGAAAAAAATAACCTGCCTTTTTTTGCAAAACGGCCCGCACAAATCTTCAAAATCTAAAGTAAAGAACTAGGTATACTAAGATATATCCATTAAATGCCCGTTTAATACGTAATGTTTAACGACGAAAAGAATAAGACCAACCCCATTACATTAGGACTAGCCGTTCTCGAGATATTTTAGTTTTTCGTATTTTCTCTACGCCACCTTTGAAAATAAGTCCGGTTACCGAATGAGAACGAAAATGGAATTAAAAGTGAAATAAATTTAATTAAAATAAAGAGAACATAGATATAAGTCTGCAGGGAAAGTCATGTGCTGCCCACATCAGATTTTTTTTTAAATGCTGTGCCACATAATTTTTATAATTATTTACATCACTATACATTATATCTATTTCTTCCTTACTTGGTATGTTTGTTTGTTTAATATTTTCAAATGGCAATGATAAATCTCTAAGATAGAACAGGAATGAAGGCTCAAATCCTGTATTACTGTTAATAGTGTTATTCACATAAAACTTAAACCATTTTAAAGATTCATCCCATTCAAACGTAGTCTTTGACAAACACATTATACATTGTTTCATGTCTCTGTGTATTCTTTCACAACGACCTAAAGAACTTGGGAAATAAACCGAACTGTATCGCCTTTCAATATTTAATGCATTTGTAAAATCTATGTATTCTTTACTTTTAAAAATTTGAGCATTATCGCTTTGAATAATAATTGGAACTCCATAAGTTGTCACGAAGTTTGTTAGCTTATTCACTATTGTTTTAGCAGTAATGTCTCTGACTGCATAGGCCTCAAAGTATCGTGAAAACATGTCTACAATTGTAATTACAAAATTATTTCCTCCATTACTGCGCGGTAGTTTTCCTACGCAATCCAGTTGTAAATATATTCCTGGTTTTAATATTTCTGGCATAGCCTGAAGTCTGGCTGGTGGTATATTTTTGTGTTTTACTAATAAGCATTGATTACAAGACTTACAAAAATTTTCCACGTCTTGGAAAGCCCCTATCCAAAAATATTTTCTTGAAAGTAATTGGTATGTCTTTTTTACTCCGAAATGAGGGAAATGTGCTATCTCTATTATCTTTCCCTTTAGCGAGTACGGTATTACAATCTTATTCTCATTTATTTTCCTATACGTTTGTCTTTTATTTTCCTTCTTTACCATTAACAGTTTATTTTGGCTATCAATATAGTATACCTTGTTATTGTGATATCGGTTTCTTCCTTTTTGTAATTCCTCTCTAATTTTACTTAATTTTTCATCTACCATTTGTTGCTCTAATATTTTCTCCACATTTATCTCATCATTTTTAATTAAAGTATTTACATATTTGATTTGGTTATCATTGTCAAATACATATCTCGAGCAATAATCACTTGCGTTATTTTCACCTTTTTGATATTTGAATTTAAAATCATACTGACTTATGTCAATTAGCCACCTCGATATGATATTTGGCATTTTATCTAATTTTATGTGGTACATAAGGGATTTTGCGTCACTCAGCAAGGTGAAACTCCTTCCGAACAGATATTCTCTGAAGTGTTGTAAGGATGCGTGTATAGCTAGCAATTCTAGCTTTATTGCAGGATAACGCTTCTCTGCCGGGTTCACAGGTCTTGAATAAAATTCGATAACATGATCGACTCCATTTACCCTTTGCATCAAAATACTACTAATTCCCTTACCTGAGCCATCCGTAGTTAAGACAAACGGGTTTACTTCATCAGGCTGTCTTACAACTGGTTCTTTAAAAATTGCATTTTTTAATTTTTCAAAAGCTTTTCTACATTCATTATTCCACTCGAACCTAACATTCTTTTTTGTCAAATTTACCAACGGTTCTGCAATTTGTGCATAATTTTTTATCAGACCTCTAAAATAGTTTGTTGTCCCAAGAAAGCTTTTTACTTGTTTAACCGTTTGGGGTTGTTTGAAATTTTGCACTTTTGCACAGTTTTTTATTGATGGGCTTATACCATTCGCATTTACTTTATATCCTAAAAATTCAATTTGCGATTTGCATATCTGTAACTTCGCCGGGTCGAGTGTTAAATTATTTTCTTTCAATCTTTGGAAAACAATTTTGATTTTCTCTAACATTTCGTCGTTATTTTGTGCGCATATGACTAAGTCATCTAAGTAAAAGTATATTTTTAACTCTGATAGATCTCCTAACACTTTGTTCATTAAAAGTTGAAAATATGCTCCTGAGTTTTTAAGACCAAACGGAATTCTTTTAGGATTAAAATTTCCCATAAAAGTTGTGAACGTTAAGGCCTTTCTATCTTGTTTTCTTAGTTCGATCTGAAAAAACGCCGCCTTCAAATCCATAACTGTATAAATTTTACTACCAGCGATATTTTGTAATATATCCTTCACCTTTGGTAAGTTTATTGGCAAAAGTGGTAAATACGCGTTTATGGCCCTATAATCAATAGCAAGTCTATATTTAGGTTCTTCATTTGGTTTACTTGGTTTCTTTACAAGAATAATGGGACTAGCGTACGTGCTTTGTGAACTTTCAATAATGTCATTTTCCAATAATTCCCTAATTTCTTTTTGCGCAATTTCTCGTACTGCTCTCGGAATTGGGTATGGTCGACTCTGAATAGGATAATTGTGCATAAGTTCGATTTTCGGTACTATTGCTGATGTTTTACCTAGGGTAGCATATGACTTTGAAAAAACCTCTGTATTGGTCATCATTAATGCAATAACTTTCTATCTTCCTTATTTAAGTGCTGTACTTGAAAATCGTCTGGAGATATTTCTTTCTTTCTTAATTCCCGAATTTGTTGATAATCTGTTTTATTTAAATTTTGAATATTATTAATTTCCAACGTGGGTTTACTGCTTTTATTTTTTGTATCAACAATTTCGATTTGTTCTGTTATTATACCCACGTTCATATTTTTATTAAGTGTAATTTGGCAATTTTTTTCATTGTATAACAACATTCTAATCTTATTTTTATTTTCTATACTTTGGATCGCTTCCTCCGTGATTAATGTTCTTGCCATTTTTATTGGAGAAAATAAAACATCCTGTCCCTCATTTAATTCCTGTGACAAAATCAATTGGACTATTTCTGACTCCCCTGGCTTTAATGTTATTTTTCTTTTCAATTTAGCGAAAATCTGCTTTTCCTCTTTCTTTTTAACATTCTTATTCTTATTACTTTCATTAGAACTTGGTAACCATTTTTCATCATTTACATTATCGCGAGTGCTACAATTTTGCATATTAGCGTTTTTTCTATCGTTATCGCTTTCATTATCCTCGCTTATTCTACCTTCATTCTCATTATTGAATTCATTACAACAATTATTTATTTCCTCATATTCGTCGTCATCAGTATTATAATTTTCATAATTACTATTATATCTATTTTCATCGCGAATTCCCTGGCTTTGTGGTTTTTGTTTTGAATTCTGTATTGGGTTTGTATTTTCACTTTTATACAATTTAATCGCAGTATTCCCAAATTGTACTTCGTTATCTTTTGTATTTAAAATTGCTTTATGTGAGGATAAAAAGTCGTAGCCTAAAAGCATTTTATATTGCCCCTGAAAGTTCTGTTTTGTCACGAAAAAATAATTTTTGCATGCCTTTTCCCCAATTCTAAATGAAAATTGAATGCAATTTAAAAATTCTATATTTTCTTTAGTAAACGTCTGAAGTATTACTCTTCTGGTTATGTATTTTATTTTTACATTTCTATTCTGTTTTAGTTTTTGAAATGTTTCCAAATCTATAATACTAACTTGAGCCCCACTATCAATTACACTTATTATTTTTATTCCTTTGCAATCTATTTCTACCATCGGTAATTGTGGGCTAGATACGTTTTCACATTCGCTTGAAAGGATACTTTTGGTATCATATTTTGCTTTATCATTATTTTCATAATATTGTCCTCTCTCCAAATTTGTATAGTTTTGCCAGTCATCTCCATTTTTGTTATTTCTATATGTTTGTGAACCGAATTTATTTATTTCTCTGGAATTTGTACAATTCGTTCCTTGGTCCCAAATTCCAGCTCTTAGTTTAAATTACTATTATTATTGTTTCTCTCATATGTGTTTGATCTTATATTTCTTCCGTTGCGCCCCCTAAAATTTCCTCTTATACTTTGCCTCTCTCTATTTTCTACGTTGGTTTCTAATTGATGTAATAATTTCTTTGATCATTATTATTTCCTTGATATTCCCTATTATTTCTATTATATCCTCCTCGTTCAAAATTTCTGCGATTTTCGTTTCTGTTTCCTCTGATATAATTTGTTTGCTCCAACCCATATTGCTGATAATTCATTCGTTTGGGATTCCTTGCAAATGCAGTATTACACTCATTGTACCAGCAATCTGAGAAATAATGTCCATTTTTTCCGCACCCTATGCAAAAAACAGCTCGTTCCATGGATTGATTTGGTATATTTTGCAATTTTAATTTATTAATTTCTAAAGTCAAATCTTGAACCTGTGTTGTAAGTAACATTTCTTTCAGTTCGTTATGTGATTCTTCTGGAGTCCTATCATTAAGAATTATTTCAAACAGTTCGGCATCTTTTATGGCATCTTCAAACCGCTGCGGATCTTTTTTCTTCACTTCAATTGCCAAATCAGGGCGTAATGCGCTAATGAATTTTCCCAACATTATTTTATTGGTTATTTTCTCTACCTCTCCATCTGTTGTATCCTTAAGGTTCAAAAATTTACGCGCTGCGTTTTTTATTTTTAGCACAAGCTCGTCCACTGACATATCAGGCGTTTGTTTTATTTTATTGAAAGCGTCCTGTTCTTGCGTTATCGTTATTCTGTTTGAAAATTTATTTATTAGTAATATTTTTATTTTATCAAACTCCTTTTCGTTTTGTAATTCAGGGTTTTGAATTAAAAACTGCATAGCCTTATCTTTTAATCTGGTTTTAATGATAGCCACTTTATGCTCTTCCTTCCAACTTGCTAACTCCGCTAATTCATCAAATTGTTTTATAAAGAAATTTATATCTTCCTCCTTACTCCCACTAAATAATGGCAGGATCTGCATTACTGGAATATCCATATTTTTATTATTTCTATCCAATTTACTATAATTTTTATTTGATATTTTTGAATCTTCTTTCAAACTTGAACTCCTTGTTATAATTGAACTTTTCACCACTTTTTTAACTGGTCCCATTCCTATATCCCATTTTTCTAATTATACCTTTAATCTCATTTACAAGAACCATTTTTTCCATTTCATTGATAAAACTTTACATAATCATACATATAACATAAGGAGAAATGAGAATTGTGCACAATATTTTCACAATCATCTATGTCGCCACCAGTTGTCCAACCTTATCAATATTTATTTTTTATTATTATTATTCCTTTTATTTTTATTAATTTCATAAATCCTTATTTTATTCCCGTTACTGCTAAAGTCACGAGCACCAAATGTGCCGATTATTAATTTTGTTGATTAAAATTAATATTGTCAAAAAATGCATTTTACATTAAATTAATTATTTATTAGTATATTAATTATACATGTAATCTGTTCTAAAACTTACTGCTGTGTACATTGCGTTGGTGGCTGCAAAACCCACCTATTTCTGTGCTTAACGGGATACTAAGTTAACAAACTAAAAATTAAGGTTAATAGTAAAGGAACAAACATTTATTTATCACATACTCAATTTACACTCTTTAGTTTTACAAATTAAATAAATATCACAATAGTGGAATACATCTCAATGGTAGTTCGGGGGGTGTAATGCCAGATGAATTGATATTTGGTTGGAGCACGTGGTGGGATGCATTAATTAGCTTTCCCTTAAAAACACAAATTTAGACAAAGAGGTTATCCTCATATAGTTTAATTGTACGGTACCTGATCTTCTTTCATATAACTTGGGTAACACCGATGCTTTGTCACACTTTACACTTGCAATACCAGATGAACATGAGCTCTCCTTCGAATTCCTATATCAGAGACGCACACACAACTCTTAACTCTGCTACCGTCGCTTCTTCTTGACTAGTCTAACTCCAACAGCCTGCCTTGACCAATTCTGACTCCCACTTCGATCAACTCTCACTTATATCCCTTTTTCGGTCGGCGGTCCACGTGCTGAAATGTAGAGCTGAGAGCTAATCCGTAGACATGGCGTCGCCGTCTCGGTTGCCGCCAAACGGCTTAGTGTGGTATGTAAACATGGGCGTGGTATGTAAGATATGGGGCCACCTGTATATTATCGCCCATCTGCTTAGCGTGGGGATAATCCGCCCGCATTCCTGGTTCCATTATTTTTTAATCCTTCCAAATATTTATTACTTTACATTTCTGGCATTACAAACAGTATGCTTACTCAAGGAAGATTCTTTCTTCTTTCAAAGTTCAACACGGATTGTGCCAATGCAGTGTCGATACCATGCAACAAAAGTTATGTTTGTAGTGATGAGGAAAATGCATTGATAAGGAAAGAAATTCCTTATTGCCAGGCTGTTGGCAGTCTGATGTATTTAGCTACTGCAACAAGGCCTGACCTTGCTTATGCAGTCAGTGTTGTTTCAGAGATTCTACAAAACCCAAAAATTTCAGATTGGTGTGCTGTAAAGAGAATTTTTAAATACACTGCTGGCCATTAAATTGATACACCAGGAAAGAAAGCAAATAGCAGAATTTTATTTATTGTACATATACAGTATAATGGGAGGAAGACATGATTAAATTTGTAGGTAGTTTGGGGTACACAGCATGCAGAATTCAGCACACAGAGCTGCCACCTCTGGCAGCAACAACGGCTGTAATCCGGCTGGGCATCGAGTTGAATGACAATATATAGGGGTACGTCATTCCATGTGGCTTCAACTCTATGCCCAAGTTCATCAATCGTAGTGGCTGGCGAGTGGTGACGTGTTAGCATCTCGGTAATCCATGACCAAATGTTCTCAATGGGTGACAGATCTGGAGAACATGCTGGCCAGGGCAACACTTGAACACCCTCTATATCGAGGACAGCATGGACAACATGCGGTCATGCATTATATTGTTGAACAATGGCGTCATGCAAGCCTCGAAGATAGGGTACAGCCACGGGTCTTACACTTCAGAAATGTAACGGAGGCTGTCCATATTACTGGCTATGCTAACAAGAGGTGACCAGGATGTGTACCCAATGGCACCTCATACCATCACACCAGGTGCTGGGCCTGTATGATGACGAATGCAAGCTGGCAACGTTTATTCTCCTCAGTGCTTCCACACAAGGATACGTCCATTATGATGCTGTATGCAAAACCGGGATTCGTCTGAAAAGATGACGTGGTGCCACTCCTGTGTCGTGTCGTCGTTTGTCGCACCACTGTAGGCATGCCTGTCTCTGCTACAGCGTCAAGGGAAGCCATAACAATGGTCGCTGTGCTGACAACCATGGTGCTGCAGAAGTCGTCGCACTGTCTGTGAGGACACTTGTAACCCTGCAAATGATCCAAGTTCCTGACTCAGGGTACGTGACGTGGCTGTACGATCCCGCAAGGCTGAGAGAACAACATGTCTGTCCTCTCTGTTGGCAAATGAGGATGTGGAAATTCACGGATCGAAAACTGAATTGCCAAAGTAGCAGATATTGCGTAGAGGATGTTTCACGAGAAAAGTTTTTGAAGATACTCACATCAAGACAAGGTTTGTTAAACGAAATAACGTAATTTTATTTTTCACGAAACAAGGCATTTAACGAACAGAAAAATGAACTTGCATCTTTATAACTTTGATGCAGTTCATAGAAAAAGGCTGATACAGAGCAATTTAACATTGTCCAAACCCACAATACATTGACTATCTAACATTAGTCAAATATTCCAAGTAAAGTAATTTTAAAGACATAGGAACTTAGATACAAGGCCACAACTGGCCAAACAGTCATTGAACTACATAATATACAAATCGCAGGAGAGATTCACTTTTGCTATCTGACGGTTCGACTATGATCCAAAGATCATCGAAAGAGAACAGAATAATATGAAAGAACATTGATATCCCCCTACAATGGGGTATATATACTGGTTTAACTTTCAAGTGAGGCCTGGAGTATGCAAATGTCCGGATGAATGGAAATATGCATATCCCGGTCATATTACGTAACGATCTGCAGAAATTCAAGTAAAAAACGGATGAGACACAAAACAAATGTTCCAAATTCTAGACAGTTAACAGTGATAAAATTAATTTTTAGATTTTAACCGCACCTTTAAGCAAATACGCGAGTTTGTTTACATAGGGTTTCCAACAAGTGGTCCCTTCCTGCACATTGTGTCGAAAGAACACAGTAAAGCATTTCATATTTCATTAAAAGTGAAGATTATTGAGTTTTGGAATAAAATTTTTATGTATAAACAAGTTGTAGACAATGTTAATTATTATGTATAAACACATTCATGATACAATAACATGATAAAAAAAATATCTAAAAGATCTCTATTCTAGTAGCAAGAGAATCATTTAAATCCTTTATCAAAAACATCGCCACACAGTTGAAACTCAGGCCATCCAAATGGATGCTCTTTGTCTTCGGATGAGTTGGACGGTCTGGGTCTTCAACACAGTTGAAACTCAATAGTATCTAATCTACTGATTGAGGTATTTTTCAAAAAGTTTATAGATTGTATCAAAATTTTAAATATTAAACATCGCCACACAGTTGAAACTCAATAGTAGCTAATCTACTGTTTGAGGGATTTTAAAAAAGTTTATATATTTGAAAAATGTTTACTCATTTTATTTTGCTTTTAAGTAATTTTTATTTTCTTTTAAATATGTCACAGAATCTAAAAATCATTTCTTTAGTTATTGGTTTAGTAAAACCGTCAGTTTTATTATTTTTGCTGTTAATAAATTTAATTTCAAAAAGTTTCTTTTCTACTAAATTTTATAAAAAATGGTATCTTACATCTATATGTTTTGGACAGTGATTCTCTATGGGTGATTTTGAAAAGTTAATTGCGGCTTGATTGTCGCAGAATATTACATTGTTGCCTAATTCAATTCCAAGCTTTTGACATTCCATTATAATGTTTTGTATCCACACCATTTCTTTTGCAGATTCCGTTATGGAAATATATTCTGTCACCACAGTAGACAGATTAACACATTTGTGCTTAAAAGTCCTCCATGATATTGGAACATTGTCAATTAAAAATATCATGCCCCCTAATGACACTCTGTCATCTCGATTAGCTGCAAAATCAGAAAAACATTTAGGATTTATAATTTGGATATTAGATAAATTTAATTTAAAATGTTCAGTTTGATCTACATATCCTAACAATTTAAGTAAACAATCCCAGTGTTTATTACCTGGGTTTTCCTGAAATTGTGAAAGTATGTTAACTGCATAGCAAATGTCAGGTCGAGTTCTACAAGCAAGAAATGAAAGATATTTTAATAAATTCCTATATGGTAGTTTTTCTATTTGTTCAATTGAAAATTGATTAGCAGGACAATCTGCTTTACTTAGTATAATACCTTTAGATATTAGCAAACTTGAGATTGGGTATTTAAATTTTGAAAAATTTTCTTATGTATTGATTTTAATGAAAGAAATAGTTTTTTTGGTTTTCCTCAAACTCAATACCTAGTAGTAAAATTTTTCCTAAAGGGTCTTTCAGTGTCAGATCAACAAATGGGGGTTGCATCATAGTAATAGATTTTGATCAAAAATTAAAATTAGCTTATATATGTGGGAAGAAGGTGAAAGCCAGAATTTCCAATTTTTTTTTTAAATGTAGAAGGGGAGATTTTGATCCTTGAAACATTGTTCAAGGTCATATATCTGTGAAAAGTGATGCTCATTCTTTTTAAAATAAAACCACTTGTATTTGTCACAAACCAATATTTCAGGTGCCATTTTAAAGCTAAGATTTCAAGCTTTCATATGATATAACCTAATCGTAATATTTTTTTTAATGAAACTCTTTTTAAGCACTTAAATTTGAAATTTTTGAAGTTTTTTTTCTCATGTTTAAGATTTTTTCAATTTAGCTGTTGAAATTAAAACATGGATAAAATATGGTTGATTTAAAGAGTTGGAAGTGTTTTATAAGCACAAAAAAATTTAAGCTTCTAATCACTTTTTACTTGGATTTTAGGGTTGCCAAACTTCCAAAAATGATCACTTTTAACACTCCTAAAACCCCATGTGGGGCATAATTTAAAAATCTAAAAACTGATTTAATAAAA
Source organism: Amaurobius ferox (assembly GCA_951213105.1). Classification (NCBI taxonomy): domain Eukaryota; kingdom Metazoa; phylum Arthropoda; class Arachnida; order Araneae; family Amaurobiidae; genus Amaurobius; species Amaurobius ferox. The sequence goes on along the minus strand of OX578149.1, from coordinate 1,626,295 downwards.
CAACAAATCTATATAGATAATCAAGTGAAAGGTTTTTTTTTTGTATATTTTATCCTTTCTATTTTTAAAATTGAAAACAAAAAGTGTCATTTTCAGTATATGAATTTTTTTTAAAACAAGAGGTTATTTATTCGTATTTAAAGGTCTAACCTAAAATATGTTGTTTTATCTGTCTATTTGCTCCTTTCTTATTATTAACATTAATTTTAATGTGATTTCATAGATTTTTATTGTAAATATCATTGCTGAGTGTTTTCTATCTGATAGCATTTAATTACAAAATGAAAGTTCCTGGGCATTTAGAACATTCACCAAGTATGCAACTTTCATCTTCTGTTGAGCAAACTATCATTTTTAGTAATAAAGTAATATCTCAGCCTTTATATTTATTGCTAAAACTATTAGTTTTATATTGGATGATAGCTGCATACATATACACTGTGAGTACTACTACCACCAGTTAAGATACACCATTTGGGTCATAGCTCTGCAAATTGCGAAAAGCCTATCTTGCAATTTAGATTGCTTAAATTTAGTATACAATTTTTTTAAGATTTCCTAAAAGCAAACATTTTTGCTTTAATTCTAGTATTCCTGTAGTAGATTGTACAGATAAACACTTTTTCTTCCCTGGAAAACAACAGCTGATTTCATTACATGTAAAGAATGTGCAAACTGTTTCCTTCACTTTCAAATCAAGGGTCCGACCTTTTTTTAATTGAGGAAGGACCATGTTTTTGAAGTCTTCAGTTCTATGAACTAGATACTGGCTAGCTCCAAACTCTTTGATAGTTGTTGTTTTAGTAGCCCAACTTTGAGGCATAAGACTTAAATTTTTAATTTCTTCTGGTGTTAACGGCTTTTGTTATATTTCCTCTTTAGTTTCGGGATAAAATTAGTACAATCTTCATGCTGTGAGCTAGCTAGATATGAAGAGTTCTGATAACTGTTCGGAAGGTAGTTCAACATCTAAACGTTTTGCCAACTAAGTTTAACAGATTTTTGAGTCAAGTTAACATAGTCAGTTTTGAGTTTTGTCTTTCCATGTGATTTTTTTGGCATTAACTTAGTTTTTTTTTAATTGGTGAGATATCCAATACATTACATGCTATGTTGACTGTTTCAATGGCTATTTCACTAGTCTGATATTCTTCGGAACTACTCTTTTTGAAATTCTCAGTGGTTGACCTTTACTTGAACATAAAGATTTACTAGGTATAAGATCACGCAAGTTTGTTGCCTTTTATTGTTCTATAAAGTAATTGTTTTTAGGCCTTTACTTACTCAAGCTTTATAAGATGAAAATGGATCGTAGCAAGAACAATCTATTTAAGAATCAAAATTTAAAAATTTAACTGATAAAATATGAAGCAGCATTTCCAATGGTAGACATCATTTCCAATAGAAATGCAACTAGACTGCTGTTCAGCTCAATGTTTCACATCCAACTGATCTAACTCTCACACCTACAAAACTAAGCCAATGCCCAGTGATTTCAAAACCAGATGAGACCTCTGGCCTATTTCTCCCTCATTAGCATCCCAGTAGGGTACCTTGTCCAGAACGAAGGCTGCTGGGGAAGAATCCTGGAAGGTGGACTGAATATTAAACATGTTCCAGGAGATAATCAAATCATAGACATTTTGACAAAACCATTGTCTCAAGTTCGATTTGATAAACTGTGTGCAATGTTTGAGACCCAGACCATCTGACCTACTAGAAAGGTGTAAGGTAACTGTTTGGACGTCCGGGAGGTGCCACCCAATTTAGACCGGAACCCAGTGGGGGAGGCATCCACAGGGACTGTACCTTCCTTCCCCTACCACCAATCTCTCGGAAGGACTTACGGACCCACATGTTTAACACGATTGTACTCCGCATGAACACGGCGTCAGTTTTGGCAGTGGCAAGAATCGAACCCGGGCCTACTGAGTGCACTTTCCGCAAGCTAACCACTGGGTTACAGCGCCCTCGGAGGAAGTTTTATGAAATAACTCAACTGTTAGGGTGCAAACAATCGGGATGTTACAACTCAACTCTGTGCACTAGTTCAAAATTAAATCACTTAAGCATCGTTGATTATGGCCTCCTGGTTTCTTTCTGAACTGCAGTAATTTAGTTTATTTCTACATATATTATTTTGCTAAACTTATTACATTTATTGTTGTTATCTTACATTTTTGACATTAAATAAATTTTCAAAATTATTTTAGGCGTTTTTTCTCAATCTAAATTTTCCGTAAATCAATAGTCAGTATCCCCATCTTTTCCCATTTAAGGGAAAAAAAAAAAAAAATTCTAAAGTTTTCAATATTTAGATTTTTCATTTATCCAGTTTTTGAATATTTTAAACAGCTGCTATTACTCATTTTTTTTAACCTTGTTTTAAATCTTGCCAGTGTTTTTCGTTATAGGTTTTTTAGGTGTTTTAAAAATGTTTTAAAGATCATCATAAAATTCATTTACCATGAAGCATTCAAATACTTTTTGGGGCAATTTAAAAGTCATTTTCCACCCATATAGCACTTTCATTATAGCACTTACATTATAAGATTATTTCAGCTTAATTTTTTGTCAAAATTACAGAGTATTTCCGAATCTGTTTCTCAAGTTTTTTCATCTTGATTTCTTTGTTTTTTTTTTTACTTTTCCAAGCTGAAGCATTTACCACTATTTATTAATTTCTTTAATTTTTAAGAAGGTTGGCCACTAATTTTTCTTTAATTTATTTGGATTTACCGATGAGTTTTGGCACTTATTAATTAATTTATATTCTTTTTTCTATATTTTGATCACTTACATTGTAACTTTTAAATCATCGAGACCCCGATATTTCGGTCATTTTTTCCGCTATATTATCAGACGTTACGAATTTAGCAAAAATTTTAATAGTAAAAGTTCACCAATATGTCTATTTCATAACAATTCAATTTTTTATCCTTTTGAAAGAATTTGATGTTTCTTTATTTGCAAAATATCACTTTATAGTTAAACACATATGCCATTTTACCAATTTACTAGAATTTTACAGATTAAATAGAATGGGGGAGGGGGGCATGAATCAATTTTGCCTGCCGGTAAATTGAAAATCAAACAGATTTAACTTTGAATTGCTACAATTTCTTTGAGCGAGAAACTGTTGCATATCAAATCTTTATAAAAAGCAAAATTCTTGCAGTCTATAGTTTTAAAATTAATAAAAAGTATGGCTGAGTGGAATAGTAGCCTTTAAATGTGTAATTTTTGCCGCCTTCCTTCATATTTACCTTATAATCATTTATGGACACTGCATATACAGGGTGTCCCAAAAAGATTGAAACACGCTTTAATTCTTTACCTGTTGGAGATAAGTGAGCAATGTAAATTGCAAAAATGTTGAAAGTAAGGTAGGAAATAAGACTACGTTAATGAAATAATCCTCCCATTAATTTTAAAAAAGTTACATTTTTTAAATTTTTATATGACCCCCTTTAGACAAGTTTGGTCAATCAGAAAACTTTTATTTTTAATGCAACAACAACAAAAAATAATAATAAATAAATAAATAAATAAATAAATAAAAAATCCGCATATCTGTATCTTTAAAATTGAGTGAGTTATATTTAATTGAAAATTGAACATTGTGAATGGGGAATATATATCAAATTAAAAATGTAAATTTGTGACATATCACAAAAAAGATAAAACTGGATGATAATACATAGGAGGCATTCTAGCGAATTTCACGTAGGCTCACAATGGAATTCCGGATTCTTAAGTACTTTTCAATAACTAAGTATTTTTTCAATAATTAAGAACTTTTAATTACTTTTTTTTATTTAAACAATTTCTATCGTCATTTTGTTTATCATCCCTATTTTCACTGATGAAACAGCCTTTCACTTGGTACGGGAAGGTGGCATAAGTCAGATATTTTCCTTTATCATAATTCAGCTGATTTTAAAGATACAGATATGCAGGTTTTTTTAATGATCTTGTTGCACTAAAAATTTTCTGATTGACCAAATTTGTCTAAGGGAGTCGTATAAAAATATAAAAAATGTAACTTTTTAAAAATTAATTAAATTACATTTGAAAATCAATAACATTTTTGCAATTTACATTACCCACTTATTTCCAACAGGTAATGAATTCAATCTTTTTGGGACACCCTGTATAGGTTAAAGTAGAACAATACATCATTGCAATATAAACAATTCAGCTCGTAAAAGTCTCCTCAGCCCATTTCTAAGGTTGATGCCCTTTATTAACGTTCGGCTTTATCAGCTGCAGTGTATATCCGAAACTATTGCATATAGATTAATTTTTTTTTTTAATTTATCATAATACAAACTATGTTATAATGAATATTTAACCACTAAATAAATTCACAAGCCAAAAATAGCGGGTGTTGAACACCCAGGCTACCCGACAGACCCTAGGCTAACCTTTAAAATTTAAGGCAGTTGTACAAATGATGAAAGCCCTATTAGTACAGAGTGTAAATTTCGGCATGGTGATGTCAATGGAGAGAATCGTCACCTCCGACAGAATGTGCTGCACCAGGGCATGCATCAAAACATATCGGTGATCATGGGGAAGAAGATAGGAATGCGGATTGCGCTTATTCTCGTCTACAAGTGCAATAAATTAAGAGCCATAGTAGTATGATAGTGATCGTTGACAGATTTTTCTCTCTCCACAGGAGGGATTGTTTAGAAAAGAAAGTCATTCCAGGCTATAACAGAGCTTGGTGTAGATATCCTAAATAACTACGGAGTTAGATGGATATAAATATAAAATGAATATATTAGACAAAATATCTATGGATAGGATATCTGTTAGACAAAATTAAGTAAGCAAATCACGTATCCTCATTCAGATATGGTTAAAGGTGAAATTTTAATTTGTTTACATTTAACTGTTTTAAGATCTGGATCATATGCTTTGAGGAAGATTTTAACATCCTAAAAATTCGACAAGAAGTTTTTTGTATTTCCAACAGCAGGGTTATGGGGCCCAGTCAACAACGGGTTATGTAGCCCAGACATTGATGGATGAAGTGGCCAAAATCTAAAATGCAATTGGAGTTTCTACAAAGTGCACAAAATGGAATTCGACGGAGTATTATGAAGGAGGCTGTAAAACTTAGCCCTAACAGCAAAGTCCAACGAAGTCACCATATTTGTGTACATGAAATCAGAACCGAGTAGTAGCAACCATGGTAGAGATGGAAAATCTCAATCGTAGCAATTACGCTACATGGAGTGTAAATATGAATTATGCTCTTATGAGCGAAGGTTGTTATAGCCATGTAGCCGGCATGAAATTATAATTTAATGAAACCACAACTAGAAAAGAAAAATTGAATCATGACCAAAGGAGGGACAAAGCAATTGCCATGCTGTTCTATGGAATGGATGATGAGTATAGGGAACTCGTCTCAGGCAAAGATGATCCCAAGATAATGGGAAATAATAAAAGAACATTTCTAGCCTAACTCCCGTGCACATCTTATGAGACTGCTTGATGATTTTTTTGACGAGTGACCCCATCCGGAAGAATCCATCGGCATTTTCATCGCATGGATAAAGCGAAGAGTGCAGAAACTTCGGAGTGCAGAAGATGCGGATATTCATTAGCGGAAGTTTACATAGAGTTTCAGATGATTCGCCATCTATCTGAAAACTTCAATGGCATTGTCCAGATCCTGTACTGACTGCCGGATGAGGATTTCAAGTTACAAAAGATTGAAACTGAACACCTAGCCAAGGAAGACTCCGGCAACAGAAGAGAGACCAAGAAAGAAATGCGAGTACTATTTCTGCATATAATGTAAAGGACTCTTGTGCTATGTATAAAAATAGTAGTCATTCTAAAAATTCAAAATTAAATGAGAAAAAGATAGGTCCTTGTTATATATGTAAAAAGTTTGGCCATTTAAAAAGTAACTGCAAAAAGTACCATGCCAATATTAATGAAATTGTAGAAAAAAATTTTTTACTTGAAAGTAACAACACAGAATCTATCGACAAATTCAGCTGGGTTGTAGACACAGTAGCAACTAGGCATTTTTGTAATAACATTGACTTGTTTTCAAAAATTAAAAGATTAGACAGGGCGTCAATGTCTTTAGCTACTGGAGACTACGAAAGCCCAATTGAAGGTGTCGGTACTGTAAAAATGTATGTAAATTTTAATGGTAAAAAGAAACAAATAGTTTTAACCAATGTAATGTTTTCACCAAAACTAAGCGGAACTTAATTGCAGCATCTGTTCTAAAAGAAAACAAATGCAGTTTTGTTGGTACAAATGGTACAATTTGGTTTTACACATCAGATGATTAATGAATGATTTTATGCTAAAAGAAATGAGGGTCCGTATTTCCTCAGACCTCAGTACAATCCTAGTTACAAGTGTAGTAACATTGAGAAAGTTAAAAGCAAAAGTACTAAATCTAAGATTGAAAAAGCTAAAGAGATTGGTTTTAATAGTAACTGTAATTTAAATGATGCTAAAGGTAATACTTTTAAACATAAAACTGTAAAACGTGATAATGATTTAAAATTAAAGGTTCAAAAGTTTTTAAAAGTATAATTATAAACCATAAAAGTAATTTTAAAATTAATGAGTCTAATGATTTTAAAAGTAAATTTGTAAAGCATAATAATGTAAATGCTTCAAATGTAAATGTTTCAAATGAGAAAGTTTTTAAAGGTAAAAGTAATTGTAAACATGTTAATGCCAGTAAGATTTTTAAGAGTAAAAATGTGAGTTCTTGTAGTGCTAAAGTTTTTAAAGATAATGCTAAGCCTTGTAATTATAATATTTTTAAAAGTAAAAGGCAAGTTAGATCCATTACTGAGGTAGGGGGAAATACTAAAATCTGGCATAAAAGAATTTGTCACATAAATTTTGAATATTTATACCATACTTGTAAAGTGTCTGCTGTAAATAGTTACCAAATATAAATGAAAGAAAACTAGACTGTAAAAGCTATAAACTTGTCCCCCCTTTCCTCAGGTGAATATTCCGCAGATATCCTATTCTTTTCTCCCCAACTCAGCTGTTAAAATTCCCACTCGCCCATGGCGATTCAACTTAAATGAGCGATTAACGAAATCGTGATCGGCCTAACTGCGATAGTCTAAAATGACTCTTTTTCTAAACAATCCCTCTGGGGAGTGAAAAAATCTGTCAAAAACCACTACAATACTGCTACAGCTGTTAATTTATTGCACTTGCAGCCAATAATGAGTGCAATCCACATTCCTATCTCCTTCTTCCCTGTGATCATGGATATGTTTACTTTTAAGACATGCCCGGGCGCAACACATTCTATCAATTGACCACACCAGTGCCTTACCAAAATTTGGAGTGCCCCCACTTTTACATACTGTACTAATAGGGCTTTCATCACTTTTACACCTGCCTCAAATTTTAAATGATTTTCAAAAGAGGATGTGCAAACGGAATTAAAATCGCGCATTAAAATAAAAATGGTGCACGAAAAATGCCCCCACTATTTTCGGCTTGTAAATTTATTTATTGGTTAAATATTCATAACATTTTGCATCATGATAAATAAATTAAAAAAAATTAATCTATATGCAATAGTTTCGGGTATATGTTGTAACTGGGGGTGCCAGGTGCTAATAAAGGGTGGCAACCTTGGGGATGTTTTTCGGAGCTAAATTGCCGATATTGCGATGTTATGTATTGTTCTAAGTTATGTATTTAAATTTACGGTTTATATGTATGGTCTATAAACGATCATACAGTAACAAGACGATAGCAGAATAGCACATTTGGAGGCTTCTATGCTGTCTAGATATTATAGATCTCAAGAATTTCGCAACTGTTAAAGTTTCGGCCTGCAACAGTTTCTTGATCAGAGAGATTTCATATTTCCTGTTATAGATGATACCCTGTTTTAAGTTATTAATCTGTCATCGATGATGCAAAAAACTAAAAATGTTTGTATTCTTAAACAGTTTACTGCTTAGTTGTGTTTTTATAGAAGTGCTAACAGTAAACAATTATCATTAATTCAATGTTTAATCAGCTCGATTTTCGACTTATCCGAGGCCAAAGTTGATTCATGCCCCATCCCGTTGATTGGAAAATTCCAGTAAAGCAATAAAATGGTCTATGTCTTTAGCGATACGAACTGATATTTTTTAATTCAGAAACGTCAAAATATTAAATAAAATCAAATTTCTTCAAAAGGATAAAGAATTTAGTTGTTATAAAATAAGTGTATTGGGGAAATTTTACAATAAATATGGTTGCTAAGTTTACAATCATACAATGTATAATATAACGGAAAAAATGACCAAAATATCGGGATCGTAATGATTTAAAAGTTGCAGAGTAAGTGATCAAAAGGTAGAAACAAGAATACCGATTATTTAAAAATCGCCAAAACTCATTGGTAAAATCTTAAAAAAATTAAAGAAAAATGAGTGGCCAGCTTTTTTAATAAAAAAGGCATAAATATTAATAGTAAATGCTTCATCAGCTGTAAAAAAAAGATCAAGATAAGAGAATAATTTTGACAAAAAATGAAAGCTGAAAAACAAAAATGAGTGGCCAGCTTTTTTAATAAAAAAGGCATAAATATTAATAGTAAATGCTTCATCAGCTGTAAAAAAAAAGATCAAGATAAGAGAATAATTTTGACAAAAAATGAAAGCTGAAAAAATGTTGAAAAAGTAAAGTGTTATGGGAAAAAAGGAATTTAAAATTGCCCCCAAAAATATTTGAATGCTTCAAGGTAAATGGATTTTTTTAGATGACTTGGGAAACAGTTATAAAACACTGTAAAAGACCTGTAATAAAAAACTTTGGCAAGATTTAAAACAAGGTCAAAAACATGAGTGACAGTAAATGTTAAAAATATTCAGAAAATGGATAAATGAAAGATCAAAATTTTGAAAACTTTTAAGAAATGAAAAAGATGGGGATACCGACAGTGACTTGCAGAAAACTTAGATTTAGAAAAAACACCTAAAATAAGTTTTGAAAATGTATTTAATGTCAAAAATGAGAAGTTAGCAATAAATGCATGTTAATAATATTACTTATTAAAAAATAAAAATATATTTGCAAATTTGTGTTATCAGAAAAATTAAATTTTGTATTTTGCCAATCTCTTAAATTTTCCCTAATTAACCCCCCCACCGCCTTTGCCAAATAATCGATCTTACAAAAGTAGATCTCTTAAGGAACGTTTTCCTTGTTAACAGACATACATAGTAGAGTGTCTTGCACCTAACTAAAGTACTCGCCAGCTTAAGGTATGGACAGAAGGATCAGTTGTTTGACTTATGTCTACTATATAATAAACCTGTAAATAAGTATGGGTAATATATCTGTAAATTTTTTAATTATTATATGAAATATTTAAACACAATTTTGCATAACATCAACCAAGTTGAAAAAAAACATCGTACATTTTTCAGTTGTCAACAATTGGCCTCATCATGAACCTACCATCGAGTGACTGACTGCTTTGAGCCCAGGCATTGTTTTACAATGGGTTTTATTCCTTCCCATTCATTTATGTTCCTTACTGTTTCCTATCAATAAGAAGTGTATTAGCATTTGCATGATACATGAATATTTATTTAAAGCTGGGTTGTTAAGCACCATTGCCACACAGATTAGGAAATAACTTAAGAATAACCATTGTTCTTTTATGAACCCCTTATAAATATACCCTCTATAATATAAAATGATGCATAAGTATTTCTACTTTTCTGATCTTCAGTAAGCAGCCTAAATTATGAGGATTCTAACTATTAACTTCAATATGTGCAGTTAGAAAAATAAATTTATAACGAATATATTGTAGTCAGAGATATGTAATCATAAAACTTTCTGTATATTTGCAATTTTGTTTTATTAATTATTTATATGATTTGAATTTAAGTTTTGAAATAGATAAATTATCTGTACTTTTTACATGTTGACCACATTATGCAATGCATTCTTTAGCTAAAATTTATAATTGTACCCTTTCGCATGCAATGTGCCCTTTTTTGAAAATGAGCACCCTGCCCTTTTGAAATCCTAGAATGATCCCTGATGCAGGGTGGGTTTTCTAATTTCTGAGGGCAGCGGGGCTGGGATGAACCTTGTTACTGTATTTGCATTTCTAACTTTAATCAAAAATGAATATATTTGTTATTCTTGAAGGGACCCAGAATAACTGCCAATGGACAACCAGGTTATAGCAAGTCCGGTGGTGACATTGTGTACTTTGAGGGTAGCATTTCACTAGTTAGTGGAATGAAGATTTAACTAGGGAATAAAGTAATAATCTGAAATCTAGTTAGTAGAGAATATAAAAAATGATTTATTCAGTTTAGTACTCACTCAGAACAGAAAGAAAGGAATCTTTCCTAAACATAACAATATTCCTTTGCAAAATAAGGCATATGAGGTCTTGAAGCTAAGGAGGAAAAGAATGTCTTTAAGAAATATTGAAAAATACATATACAAATTCTATTCTTAAAACTTTGCATTTTATGAAATACACTCCTAATGAAGGATGAGCCATATTGTAAAAAATGATTATTAAGATCCAACTAATAAGTGAAGCTGAATGACACCATGTTTCCTTGTGATCCCACTCATACTTGTAAAACCATTCTACAGGGATCATAGCAGATTTTCAAAAAATTTTAGGTAGGAATTTAAGAAATTTTTTTCAAAATTTTAGGAGCTAATTTTAATTATTTCTATTGTTAGTACTGTTTAATTACCGTTCTTTTCATTAATTAAAGGAGAATTGTTACAAAAAACAAACATCATTGAAAGAAAAAGGTAATCTTTTGAATATATTTCCTATTTCATTTTTCATTTTAATGCTCTGTAGATTTGAAAATTCAAATTATCACTCAGTATCCAGTGGCCACTTTATCATAGGTATTTTTTGTGTAAATATATACATACATACACACTATATATATGTATGTTAGAAAAATGTTAGTTTAGTTTTCAAACAACTTTATATAAACAGAAAAAGAAAATCTTAATATAAATAAAAAAAAAAGAATCCAAAAAGCTCAAAATCACATTTAAAATTTTTAAAGAATTGTAAAATAAAATACGGCCATAAGAGCAAAAATCTAGCTGGTAAGTTAGTAGTTATTGCATGTAACGTACAAGGATTGCATGCACCTGCGCAGAGGGCAGGCTTAAGGCAAATAATGCTAATAAAAGTCAATTTATTTTGGGAAAAGTGTTTATCTGTTAGCCTTAATACCTCGTAGTGGGCTGGAACGTGATTGACAGCTATATCAAATCTATGCAGATTGCATGTGCCCGCGCAGCGTGTATACAGTTATTACATGCAGTAGAATTGTTGTTATTGCATATATCGTACGTGGATTGCATGCATCCGCTAATAAAGGACGATTCATTTGATACGCAGCAGCTGTATCATTACCCGTGTGTCCGCATTGCGGTCGGAAACGCGATTGACAGCTACTTAATGAGTTAGCTGTAACTTCCGAACGCAGCGCTGAGGTGTGTGATCGACAGTAACTTCATAAACTGCATCATTAGCCGTGAATTGCGCATTTTGCTACATCGTTAGCCATAACTTGCACACGTAGCTGAGGTGTGTTATGCCGAGATTTGACAGTTCTAAATTTAATTAATAGTACAAAATTTGTAATAGCTTAAAATTCATTATTTTCCCCTTTCCCTTCAAAATTCAAAATTTATTTGTTGTTTTTGAATATTTCGGCGATTTGTTTCCCCTTTAACGTAATTTGTTATCCTTTTTCTTTGTTTTATTATTCAAAATTATACGCAATGCATCCTCAAACGTTAAAATATCTTTTGTTAATCTTTTGGCTTTTCGCTCTCGTGTTTTAACTTCAATTCACTTCATTCATGAGAGCAAGAAAAAAGGATGCATTTTTAGACGAAACTTGGCCTTGAACCGCTTATCAGTAAACACCTGCAAGTAGGGTGCCAGTGCATCCGGTGGGTTGCTGTGCGGCGGGTTGCCGTTTTGGCGGAAGTGATCCGTTTAATGGTTCTTGGCATAACAGCGTTTTATTTCCGCAGTGTATGCGTGGGCGCTCGGCGCGAAGCGCAGAGTTTCGCTCGCCAAGTTTGGCATCTCCTGGGAGGCAGGCGTGTTGCCTGGCGACATTCGATTCCTGACCGGCATTTTTGGAGGTGGTAGTTTTGGTTGCTGCGAAGGTCCGTGGGACGGGGCCCCAATGCAAGGGCGCCCGTATCCCGCAGTCGCCATAAGAATGCTATTTATTCGATTCTAAAGCAGCAGACGAATTGAGGTTGATAAAATCGCATTTGCGGGGATCCTCGTCAAAGTGACAATTCTGCTTCAATTGCCTGTCAGCTAAAGAGGGTGTTCGGTGATGTTCAGCTAAAGATTGTGTTCGGTTTTTTTTCTGCAAGTACTGTTTGCTCTAAAGTGAAATCCTGCCCTACTGCCGGCATTGATCTAAGAGTGCTGAGCGCCCGGGTTCGCCTTCTCCCACCTAACCGTGATCTTCATCAAACTGCCGGTTCTGTTTAAATGGCCGGTACTAAAGATGGTGTTCAATTTTCTGCAAGTGCTGTCGGCAACAGAAGTGACACTCCGCCCTACTGCCGGTATTGCTCAGAACCTGGGTGTCTCCTTGCCTCCTTTATAAGTGTTTTCCATGCAGCCAGTCTCTTTGGTTTTAAATGTGGTGCAAGTGCAACTTGTTTGCACGCCGTTATCGGGCATGATGCTGCCATCTACAAATTTCAGCGTAAAACTTAAGTCAAAATGACAATTAAATTTTTTTCAATGAGATATGTGAAACCTTGGTCTTAATGTAACTTGGGATTTTCTACCCTTTTAATTTGTTTTGTTTCCTTTTCGAGAGTTTGAATATACATGTGGAAAATTTTATCATTCACAATTTGTGTGTGTTTATGTTATTTTGCGTTTTAACATTTTTGTAGGGGGTGGACAGCCAGCTCCAGGCAGACCAAGCTCTGGTCTTCAGACCAGAGTGGATTCTGTTTAATGGGTTATTGTAATTGGGTAATTTTTATAGATTTTAATTTTGAGCAATGTACTATATATCAAATAATTGTTTTAGAGATCCTAATGTTTAAATTTAAATTCTTAATTGTTAATAAAAGTTAATTTTTAATTTAACAAATGAGTTGTGTTTTATTAAGATGTTGTTGGCTGTGCTTTTTTTACTTAAAGGTAAGTGGAATTTTTAGAAGTTATATGATGTTGAAGTGTTTTTAAAGGTGTAACATGGTTGAGCACAGACCATGCAATAGTAATGGTTGAGTAAAATAATTAAAATAAATAAAGAAATAAATTATAAAAGAAAACTTTACGATCTTAAAAACTATACGATCACAGGTTAAATAAATATAATAACTTAGAATAATGAAATGTAAATAACTTAAAGAATAATAAATTAATAATATAAATACAAATAATAAGTATTAATAGTAAATTATAATTTAGTAAATAAAGAAGTTTAATAGTAAGGGAAGGGCAAAAGCCACATAACAGGTGTGCGATTGACAGCTGCTTCATGAACTGCACCGTTAGTCATAACTTGTTTGCGTAAAGGAAACGTGCGATCAACAGCCATTTGATGAACTATATCATTAGCCGTAACTTGCGCACGTAGCTGAGATAGATAGCTACTTCATCAACTGTACCGTTAGCCGTGACTTGGCCACGTAGCTTATCTTGTTGGAAAATTTAAAAATTTGAAGTTGAACAGCAAAGTACGCACTGGCATAGAGTCAATAAGTGTTAGCTGGGTCATAAAAGTATACAGATCCAGTTTCAAAGAAAAACATCGTTCACTTTATTTCGTGAGAAACATAACTAGGCAAATTACACATTCCAGGTAATTTTCCATGCCACAAAACATCAAATAATACTATGTACAAAAAGTTTGCAGTTGTAAATAATCCGACAGCAATCTCTTGAAGCATTGGTAGTAAGTAACTATACTACCTCTATCACTTGCGTGTATTTGCAGCCACCATCAAAGTTATCACACTTGGAAAAGTACAACCAATGGATAAGACATCAGAAAATTTTTAACGTGACTTTCGAACATATGTAAGTAAATTTAACGTTCAATACATACTGGTTTAAACTGACCACATCTATGTCCGTCTCGACTAAAAACCGTCGTCTAATGATATCTCGCCTGCTTCAGTCTAAAGCATTTCTGTCTGCCTGTATCAGACTATTAGTCTGTGTCTCCGTCTAATGTCGATCTATCAGTGTCTCGATCAATCGTCTGATTCGATCGTCGTCTCAGTGTCTGATTGCTTCAAGAAACCTCTGTCCTATATATCCGAGAATGGACAGTTCCGGAAACGCTCCCGGATATGCAAATCAGATGTGTACACATTGAGAACTGATTTGCATGAAACCTCATGTTGAAAAACGTCACGGTTCACGCCAGTGAACGGAAAGAGTCGTTCATATTAAATTTGCATAAACGCCCGTTCACGGGAACGTGAATCGCGATGTATTGATTTTTTCCCACATAGCTGAGGTGTGCAATTGACAACTGCTATATCAACTGCACCGTTAGCCATGACTTGCGCACGTAACGAAGGTGTGCGATCGACATCTACTCCATGAACTGCACTGGTAACCACGATTTATGCGTGTAGTTGAGGTATGCGATAGACAGCTACTTAATGAACTGAACCATTAGTTCTAACTTGAGCGCATAACGGAGACGTGCGATCAACAGCTACTTCATGAACTACATTGTTAGCCGTAATTTGCACACGTAGCTGAGATAGACAGCTACTTCATTAAATATACTGTTACCCGTGACTTGCCCGCGTAGCTGAGGTGTGCGAATGACAGCTACTTCATCAACTGCACCGTTAGCCATGACTTGCGAGAGTAACGAAGGCGTGCGATCGACATCTATTCCATGAAACGTACCGCTAGCCACGATTTATGCGTGTAGCTGAAGTGTGCGATAGACAGTTATTTCATGAACTGAACCATTAGTCATGACTTGAGCGCGTAACGAAGACGTACGATCGACAGCTACTTCATGAACCACATCATTAGCTGTAACTTGAGCGCATAGCTGAGGTACAAGATCAACACTTCATAAACTGCACACTTAGCCGTGATTTGCGTACGTAACGTAGGTGTGCGATCGACAGTTACTTTAAGAACTGCCCCATTATTTATGGCTTGCGTCGCAGAGGTGCACGATCGACAGCTACTGCAAGAAAGGTATTGCAAGTTTAAAAACTTATCAAAAACAATAGGGCTGGTCGCCGAAGGCAGTAATTAAATAATATGAGGGAAATAAGTTATCCTATATTTCATCAAAGCTATTGCAACGCGTTAATCTAGACACAGCTATTTCCCTTCAATCATCTTCTGTTTTGGCAGAATCAACAAAAACACAAGTTCCTGTGGCTAAAAGGATCTCTAGTTCAGAAAACTATATTTTTAAATATTGGTTTTTGAGCAAAAATTCTTACAGAGTTCAAATCTTTGGTACTTTTCATCCCAGATGCATACTAAACAAGGAATAATTTGACAGTATTTTAAGTTTAAAAAGAAATGAAAATTGTTTAAAAGTTTTATCTGTTGGAAGCGGGAATGTGTTTATTTAACATTCTTCACATTTCTGCTCTTTCATTCTTTTTAATTTATTTTTTATGGGGAGCGTGGCGATCCAATTGCGGGACCTCCCTACTATGCCGTATTTTATTTTATCCATTGCTTTTCTTCATAAACTGCTATGTGGTCCAGGCCCCTACACAATGCATCCTTTTGAAGAGATATCCTCAATGCCTAGAGAGGTTGCTAACAGCAGACAAAAATTCATTCTCTATTCTCCTGTTTTGACATGATGTTGATCAAATATTACGTAATGAGGGGCGTAATAGAATCATAATCCGACTAACTATATTTGTATTATTGGATTTAGACATAAAATTCTTCAAAATTTTTGCACACAATTGATTCCCAACAAAGAATAGTTGAGCAAAATTTTAACTTTGCAAAGAAAGAGAAACTTCGTGATTTATCTAGTAAATATGAGGAAGCACACTATTCAACAATCGAACCCATCTTTTTCTATTTTATTTCTTTGAGATGTTAAAGGCTTCCAGGTTTGTTAGCTTGCGCTGGAGATTCCTAAGATATCCTGTGGAGATTTCCACTCCCATAAACAAAAGAATCTCCCCTAAACTCCGGTCGTAAATAATCACATGGGTAGCCATTCGTCTTGCGATCGTATTTCACTAAAACCGCCTGCGGACGGAGAGGATTTAACCATTGAGAATCGGCGATTTTGTTGTGATTGACACTTTTATCGTCTTTGACTTTGTAAAAGATGAGTGCTATTTTGAACAACGTTTTAATTTCTGAAGTCTTTTTTAACATCGATTGCCGTATGAATGGAATGTATTCGGGCGATAGTAGAGTAAATTTGACGCCGCAGCAAAACATTACAAAATTTTAGGTTAATTTTAGGCATTCAAGGGAAGCTTCAAATTTTTAAGAATTTTAGGACGAATGCGATCCCTGATTCTATATTATGTCTAATGAAGCCAAGACCACATTTAAGGAAATTTTGACATCTCAAAATAGACTTTGCTTCATTCTGTGGTAAACATCTAGAATAATAAAGGAATATGTCGATTATGTTTGTTCAGCGGTGCCATCTCTAGTGGAAAATCTAAGCAATATGTTTTGGGGTGCACAGGTACTCCAAGCACCTCAGCAAGACTTGTTTTAAAATTGGAATTTGCTTTTGAGTTATTTCTGTCTTAGCATGATTTTGAGCTATTTTCAAATAGGTTTCATCGTGTCCGAAAATAGTATCTCAGAGTTTCCATCTTGACACCAATAAAAAGATTGAAAAATTCTCTTTCAAACAAACTCTGAATAAAATCCAGACATGAATAGATGAATTTCTGTGATATTTTAAAAATAATATACATTCGTGTGTTGAAGACCTATTTCATATATAGATTATATTATAATATGCAATTATATGTTGAGCAACTGATTTTTAGAGGCTATGGCTTTTTTCATTTTGTCAGTCCTTTCTTGGATAAGGCAAAAGCAGCTTCTTTATCTCTGTGAAGCAGACAGATTTCATGCTGGGTCTCTTCTTATTTTGTATGACAGTCAACTTTCAAGTTACTATTGTAAAGTTTCTCATTCTCTTCTTTTCTTGCAGCTGTTTTTCTTCTTTTAATTTTTTCAAATAATTTGAATAATGTTTATGAGCATTTTTTACACTTATCAACATAGTTATTGTAATGGGCACTTTTGAAATGCAACCATGGTGCTTTATAGCACTTTTAACAATCCTCAAGGACTATTTTGTTATATCACTCAGTTTTTTTTTTCTTTCGTTACAGCTGCATTATTTAGGGAAAACCTTCTTTCAGGGTCTGTATTTCCATGAGGTAAAACTACAGATGATTTTACTAGTTTTGCAATATTTTCAAATTTCAGCTGTCCAAAAGAATCGTTGAAATTAAAAATGGAGCACCAATAACAGTGAACTCTTGATTCTGCCCTTATGAATTTTGAAAATTCAGAAATAGCCAATCTGTCACATCTTAATAACTACCACTCTTGTCTTATTTTATAAGTTCCTCTGAAAAATTGACATAACTATAAATCCTAGTCACTTCATGTAAGCCACAAGTGACATAAAATTTGGTTTCTTAAACCTTGGTGTCAATATCTCTAAATCTTTTAGCTTCTGATTACAAAATATCAGGTATGTGTATTTGGTTGTTTTAATTAAACCTGTCCTGTCATTCAATAAAAACTTCTTTTCATCTTTGAGATTCATTAAAAGTTCTTTTGCTTTTCATACCAATTCCTAAGTCTTTTAAAGGCTTCCATAAGACACTGCTCTCCAAATCAACTTTATCTAGGTCATAACAACACTGAAGAGCAATCAAATCGTCTTGAAGAGACTGAAGCATGACATTTCTGATAAAATTATTTGTCTCTGTGTACAGATGATGTATTTGAGGTGTTTCACTTTGAAAAATTAAAGAAAACTTCTCAAAATACTTGTGTGTAAATGAAATAAATGATAAATAATAAGGCTCATTCTTTATGTGGCTGTGAATTCTTTTATACTTTGCTAAGTTACGAAGAGTTTCCCCAAAAAATTTCTGAGATGGTAAGTAATTCAAAAGAATTTTCAGAAATATTTGGCCACTGCTCCAGAAGTCTTTCTGAAACAGCTCCAACAGTCAGCCACCTAGTGTTTACATGATGGAATACAAATTGCACAGTTGCATCTGTAATATTTTGTACCAATCTAAAGTCTTCTCTTTGGGCAGCACTGTGCTTGAAAAGTAATGGAGATCAGTAGCAAATCCATCAAATTTAAACTGCAAAGCTAAATAAATGACTGTTTAATGAATTGCTTAAATGAATTGTTGATAACATGCAAATTGCAATATCCCAACTCCAGAGTTTCTCTTCCGCACTCCTTTTTACTTTCCTTATATACATAATGTATAAGGAAAGTATTGTGACGGGGTTGAAAATTCGAATTCAAGTTGTCGATGGGAGAGCACGTTTCCAGCATCCTTGATCACGAATCGAACATTTTTGAAGTGTGTGCGTGTGTGTCAGTGAGACTGTGGAGACGATATCTCACGAACGAATGGAGCGATTCGAATGAAATTTGGCACAAAAATCACAATCTGTGAATACTGGAAGTCTATTGTTTTAAAACACAATCGAATGATCAGACCCCCCCACCCTAAATTTTCGAGTGAAATTTTGAAAAAATCATCAAAAAATCAAAACCTTTAATAAAGTTACGCAAATAGACATTTCTTATATAATTTTTCCTTAGAAAATGATTGACATAAACTTTAGAATGCTAGCATGAACCATTCTCGAGATATTGCACATTTTTCAAATAAATTTATCAAAAATCCAATAAATTAAAAAAAATATATTAACTGTTAAGAAACATGTTCACTTTTCATATGTAATATCATGCGATAAATTTGGTGACATCATTCTCGTGGATCTAACTCTTTCCATTCACGAAAAAAGATACTTTGAGTAATACTTTTGTATTTGAACGTCAATAGTCATTTATCTGCTGTAACAATAATTTATTTCTCCGTCCTTAACGCTTGGCGAGATTTTGGTGACGAATTTGGCAGAATGTCGCCAACTTGGCGATATTTTTAAATATTGCCAAATTAACGAAAATCTCGCCAAATGGATAAAAATGACGCTAAATCAATGAGAATTATGCTAAATCAATGAAAATGACGCCTAATTGAAGAAAATTCAATATCTTTTAAAGAATATAAGAATAACATTTTAACTGTAAAATAGTAAATTCATTGCATTATATACGGAAAGTCATCTGCTGCCCACATCAGATTTTTAATTGTGCCATTGAATTTGCCTGACAGTGATTTATTAACATTTGGACTGTCCATTGATATGCACAAAATTCTCTCTAATGAAATATAAAATGATGAAAATGCATCTAATAGCTCTCTAAGCAATATATCCACAGTTGCATGTCTCAATAAATTGCTTGTCAAATACCGACAAGAAGCAAAATTGATTTCACAAGACCAATATCTAATGTAAATATTTAATGAGTGCTTTACCTGAGAATTTGTTGGCTCATCAAATTCTACAGTTTACTTTCCCGTAAGATAGAATAAAAGCAGCTTTTTTTCTCTTTCATTAGCATCTCTGCTGCAATAGATGAATCGGGAAACATTTCTTTAAAAAAGTCAACACTTTCAGGGCAGAACTTAAATGATATATTGCTCTGAGCAACAGTCATAGTCCAAAGAGTTTCTGTTTTTGTGATGAGAAATTGAGCTTGTTCGCCAGTTCCTTTGATTTCACCAGCTTTAAACGTACCAATAATTGGTTGATTTTGAAATCTAATTTGAAATTTCTGACTATGTTTTTTTACTATTATATGCACAGAGATTTTATATGTGCAAAAACACTATTTGAAATGCCAAACGTTTCTGCACATAATAAACATCGAGCAGAAAATAATGAAGACATTCCGGAACACCTTTTTTTTAAAACAACTCCATCAAGTTCTTTAGTAAGCCAAGAAATATTTAGTTTTATCTCCAGGCATTTTGTACCAAAACGTAATAGAGAAAGATGTAACTGGAAAGATATTTAGTCATATAGGCTCTGATAGAAACGGCTGTCAATGAAATGCAAAGAAAATGCCAACACAGCAATGCATTCTAAACCAAATGCTTATCAGGTGTGAAAAATTATTTCAAACAAAAGTAAAGAAAGAATTCGGAGTCCCACAATTCAGCTCCAAAAATTAATGACCTCTAACACGTTAATCAAACTCACTAAAAGGAAAAAAACTCTAGCACCACCAAAGTTCATCACTGACATCATTACATAGACAAAAGAGGTGTCAATACTAGGCGCCACGATGCATCTCCCTTCATGGGGAAGGATTTATTTATAGAACATGATTAGCCAACTTACGGTACACGAGTGAAACCAAAAGTAAATATCCATCATCAGGACTCATTACAAAACAAATTGAAAAACCGTGTGAATATATTTTTTGCACTTATCGATATATGTACTCGATCGCAACTAATTAAATTTTGAATTTTTTAGGAAATTAATTAAAATTTTGAAAATTTCAGGAATATGAATAATATTTTAGGAAATTAAGAAAATCAGAAAAAAAATTAGGAATTTTAGGAAGTATGTGATCCCTGAGATTCCCAGAACAAAGCTAAATGAAATACCAATGAAAAAAACAGACCAAATCCAGGAAAATTGAAACAGATAGTTCACAGTGGCCCTGGACAAAGTAGCTAAAGAAATTTTCAGGGAAATGGAACTTCATAGGTGAAAACAGAAAAAGGAGATCTGCAAAACATTTGTATCCCTGTTGCACAAGAAAAAATTTTCTATGCAGGCAGGAACTGCTGCTATATGATAATCTTTTTGTTAAACATTCATTGTATTCAGGCATTTTTCAAACACATTTTTGCTCCACTGTAGATTTAATGAATTTTAAGTCTTGATAAGAAGGAAACGATCTGAAGTTGAATTCAATGATAAAAACACATATTTTATTAGAAAATTTACTGCATGATATTTCACATTCCATAGCATCATAATGTCCTACATCCATTGAAATTTGAGCGCTGCATGTGTTAGACAAAAACAAACTTGCAATGGAAGACTACGATTGCCGAATCCCAATGACTGAAATCCATCACCGTGTATGCACATTTGATTCACAATGTGTGAATCAAATTTGCTGCTTAAATCAAATCTTGGGCATGCATGCAAGTCCTGTGATCCAAAAAGTTTAGAGAATATGGAAATAAAATAGAAATCAAAATATAACTCACTTGTGTTGGATCTATGCATGATACAATGAGATTTAAAAGCTCTGCATTTCCAATGGCAATATTGGGAAACTAAAAAAAAATCATGAATATTAGTAAAACATAATATAAAAAACTTCTTTATATTTACTGAAATAGTATATTCTCTGAGAATTTAGTAATATAAAAACACAACAATTTCTCTCTACTTCTTTAACAGTTAAAGCAATAAAATGCAACATTCATAGAACAAATATATTATAAATCGAAATTGGACACTGTTGTTGGTGATGCCATGTAAATCTATTACTTTCCTTATATACATATTATAATGTATAAGGAAAGTATTGTGATGGGGTCGAAAATTCGAATTCGAGGTTTTGATGGGAGAGCACGCTTCAAGCATCCCTGATCACGAATCGAACATTTTTGAGGTGATGTCTCTCTGGGTGTGTGTGTCAGTGGAGACAATATCTCACGAACAAATGGTGCGATTCGAATGAAATTTGGTACAAAAATTACAATCTGTGAATACTGGAAGCCCAATGTTTTTAAACACAATCGAATGTACAGAACCCCCCCCCCCCCCTAAATTTTCGAGTGAAATTTTGAAAAAATCATCAAAAAATCAAAACCTTTAAGTTAAGCAAATAGACATTTCTTATGCAATTTTCCCTTCGAAAACGATTGACATAAACTTTAGAATGTTAGCGTGCACCGTTCTCGAGATATTGCACATTTTTTGAATAAATTTATCAAAAAATCCCATAAATTAAAAATGAAAATATATTAACTGTTGAGAAGCATGATCTAACTCACTCCATTCATCAGAAAAGGTACTTTGAGTAATACTTTTGTATTTGAATGCCAATAGTCTTTATCTGCTATAAGAATAACTTATTTCTCCGAAGAATAACTTATTTTAAAATGAAGCTAAATCAATTAAAATGACCACTAATTGACGAAAATTCAATATCTTGGAAAGAATATAAGTATCTACTATAAGAATGTATATTTTTTTTACTATAAAAGTAGCAAATTCATTTCATTGTATAAGGAAAGTCATGTGCCATGTGATGCCCACATAAGATTTTTTTAAAATGGGATTAAAGCAATTGAAAAAATAACTTATTTGCTTAAATGGGAATGAGGTCAATCCATTTTTTGTATAATTATATGCATGGGGGACACTGACACACAACCTGAACTACTGGAGAATTTGCATACATGTCAGACTTGACCTACAAATAATGAAAAAAATCTAAAAATGAATTCTATCCGAAAAATTTATAAAACAGATTTTTTTTGTTTTAACATTCTTTAAGCTCTAACTCAAAAATGGTTAGACACACAATATTAATTTTCATACCATTATGCACAGGAAAAAAGTATCCTAATTTTTCTTAATTAATTCTGTGGGTGACTTAATGAGGTGGTGAATCAATTCTTAAGCTATTTTAATTTATAGTTACAGCACATTCTTTTTTATTAATAGTTAATCACGGAATTTACTTTTTCAATTATAATAACAGAGTTATGTTTCAAATATCAAAATTGCTTTTTGGCTATTCTTCCAATCAAACAAAAGAAAAATAATATTATAATGAATTGATTTTTAAATTTAAATATCTGAAAATGTTGAAAATAAGGCAGCATACAGTTGTCGGACATGAAATATTGTTTTACATTGAAACAATTTCCATGTTAACAAGTTTCAAATATGTGTCATTTTCATGTTTCAATTTGAAACAGTTTTGATATTATTAAGTGTATTGAGTGAACACCAGCCATTTCGTAGGAGTTTCATATGAGAAGTGAAACTATACTTAACGATATACAATAGCACTTGAAATTTGACAGGTTTACAAAAAAAAAAACATGCAATGCCTCAACAACATTGTAAAAGGCAAAATTCTAACATTGTAAAATGAGTAACATTTATTTTCTAATGATTGTTTTATAACTGATTTTGAGTCATTTTCATACCCATTCATTCATAGTAATCGGGGACAGAGTTTTAATTTTAACACTATTATAAAGTCTGGAGAATACTTTAATCAGTATTAGTAATAAGTTTTCTCAAGTTTTGACAAATCAATAAAACTTTTCCTATCATAAAACATTTTTTTTATATATATTCCATTGGATGAGCATAAACTTACTAGTTTTCTCCCATTAAAAAAATTTATTAATTTTATATCATTTGTCAATTTTGTAGAATTTTTCTTTTAAAAAGCAAACACATCTACTTCCCTATAAAACACGTGTGCGCATGATATCAGTTGCTATTTTTTCATTTGGTGTGACATCAGCTTCTATAAAATATAGTTTTCCAGTTTCAAACAAAATGCATACATGAAATAAAGTAGGCACCAGGGACATCCCACGTTTAGTTTGAGAGGCATCCAATACTCACTTTATTGAATACAAAAGATTGCTTATGGTAGGACTTGTAATGTCAACAGTAATCTGTTACAATCTGTGTACCACACCAAATACTTAAATAGATGTCACATGATAGGGTTCTGCATCCCAGTAATAGGATGTAAGATAACAGTCTTCCGGGATGGCACATGGGTTGCAAAGTGACTCAAAAGTAGAAATTTTAAAACAAACATTTATAGTGTTCAGTCAAATGTTGTCTGCTTGTATTATTTTAGTGAGACGTTTGTGTTGTATGGTTGCTAACTAAAAAGCAATTTAGATTTAAAATGGGGGGTTGTGCTTGCCATAAATTGCAGCAACCATTCAAGAAAGAAGCCCCAAATCCCAAAGGGAATTAATATTTGAATCATGGGTAAATCCATTTCAAGTTGTCTAGAAATAATTTAATCGGTTGCACAAGCATTATTAATTTTTTGTGCAAGGTCTCATGTATGTCTAGATTTCAAAACCACCAGCATTTCCTTTCTGGGATTCATTATTTAGAGACTAGAACAAACAATTGGGAACGTTTGAGTTATTAAACAACAAGTATAAACATTTTAGTAATCTATAAATGTTTCCTTTACTGACATCAGCAATGACACATAAACAACTAAAAACAGGGGATGATCTATAAATAGAAAATCTAAATACACACCAAGACTTTAAAAAATGACTAAATACAGATATCATTAAATGTTAGTACCTATTGATATATGTGTGTTTTTAATTGCAGACTACAATTAGAAATCCCTAAAGACATAGAACACATCTTTTTATATTTTTGAAAGAAATGGGTTATTGTTATTTTTTACAACTGTAGTTTCAATGAATACATCAGACGTGCTAACTTTACGAACAGAAAAAACAGGAGACTATTTTATCGAAAATATATTGTTTACTTATGGCGCTTAATATTTGTTTAAAATTATATTATATATTTCCTATAAATAAAACATTAAAATACTGTACAATTTAAGTGCATTATGCTTTAAACTTATCTATAAAAATAAAAAAAATCATGAACTATCCTTTGAATTCAAATTTATCTGTTTAAAATAGTTAGTAACAAAATATAAAAAAAAAAATAACTTGATAATATTAATTCTTGATTAATTTATTAAATCTTAATGCATAAAAAAATACTGTATTAAATGAAAAATTAACTTTAATGATTAACCAGAATATGAAAATAAACTAGTTTAGTCAATCTAACATGCAACATTTAGAAGATGGAGTTGGATGGATAAAGATACTAATGTCCTCTCGGCAACTAACGAGAACAAACTAAATTGCGTGATCATAGTTTATGCAAAAACAATTAAAAAATTAACCTTAATAATTATTAAGAATATGAAAAAATGCTAGTTTAGTCAATCGAATATACAATATTTAGAAGATTGAGGGAAAAATATACTAATGACATCTCGGCAATTCACGAGAACATATACCGAATTGTGCAATCGCAGTTTATGCGAAAATAATATTAAAAAATAACAGTTTAGCAATTTATGCCAAATTAGAAAATTTTTTAAAGGAATATTTATTTTATTACTTCTATGTAAAAAGCGATCTTAATTTAGATCACTTGCGGCAGTAAATCCCCTTTATCACGTTGATTTGATTGGCATTACCGTGCATGCAGCCATAAATTTACTTTGACCTAGACACAACTCAATTTTTCATAGGAAACTATGCCAATTCCATAATCCGTAGAATGTTTCCCACAGAGACTACAGAGAATAGAATTCGTAGTAATTGGCATTTCTTCTTTTCCTCCATAATTCTCTCCTAGTGATACAGTCTCCGGCGCTGCTGTCTGGGGGTGGTCAAGGATCGCCATCGGTAATCATCAAACGCATCACTTCAATGGTACCGGTTTGGCTTCAAAGCAAGAGAAAATAGCTCTCTCCCTTCTCCAAGACAAAAAAAAATTATTACGGATTTGCTACAATTTCGGGAATGGTAGAAATAAGTGCCAAAAATCGGTGTTTTTGAGGAATTATGCCACGTCTGGGTAATTGATAAATTTCAAACAAAAAAGCCGAGAATTTCGTTAGTAATCAGGAGGCCGGTGAATGAATGAAAAATCCGGAGAGTTGGCACGTCTGGATACATGCATATTCTGATTATTAACTGAACTAAATTCATGCATAGGAGAGAAACTTCAGGTTTGTTTACACAAAAAAAAGAATTCTGGAAATTTTCTTAATAACTAATTAAAGGATAAAAATGGGAATATAAATGAATGAAAAATTTGCTTTAAAAATCTTAGAGAAAAATTAGAAGTTGGGCTTAATTAGAAGTCAAACTATAATAAAAGTAATAAATTATAGTAAATGGCCCATTAGCTTTAAAAAAAATATATATATATATAAAAAGGTGAATATCAAAGAGGGGAATAACCGAAATCGGTAATTTCTGTAAAATGTAAAACTTGAAAAATTCTAGGATGGTTAAATTGTTGTGGAATCATTCATTCAAAATCTAAGTTTTTTGGGATGGCCTGAAAAACAAATATCGTAATTTAAAAAAAAAAATTAGAAGATAATTAGCTACCATGAATGTTTAAAATATTCAGAAAATATATACATAAAACATTTGTAAATATAGAAAACTTTTAAGAAATGGAAAAAATGGGGAATACTGATAAGGACTTTAAAAGAAAAACATATATATATATATATATATAACTAATTTAAACGATTTGAAAAAAGGAAAGGGGGAAAACCATATGAATTGCATAAAAATGGCTGAGAGGGATAGCGACCTCTCATTCCCGTTTTAAGTACTTTTCGTCTAGACAACGCCCACGGATACCAATGCAATTCAATGACAGATCCCCGTAGCATGTGCAAAAATGAAAGCTCCAAAATGCAGAAAAGGAGGCCTCTGAATGCAGACAGAAAGAAGACAGAAATGGAACGACGAAATCACACTGGCAATGATGCTACCGACTAAAACGTATCGCCCGTTTCGCCATATGTAGTATGTACCCATACGCATGCGTACCTCGATTATTCAAATATGATGTCATATTCTCAAGAATGAATAATCCTCTTCTTTAAAGAAAGAATTGTAAATATCTTTAAGGAAATTCCGTGGGTAATGATTTTTAAGTGCTTCCTGTAAAATGAGTTTGTTACACGTGAGACAATCTTTTTTGAAAGTATTATTATTACGATTTCTTCTCAGATGTCCTGTTATGATGTTACGGAAAATATTCCTAGTCAAATTCGACTTCCATCCAATTATTTGGTTAATCTTCATATCATAATTATTACGTTTATTGTACAGAACTGTATGAATTCCATTTTTATGTTTGTATCTAATGGTTATGTCCAGGAAATTAACTTCGTTTTTGACACTATTAGGGTTCTTGATAAGATCCAATTCCGGAGGATAAAAGTCAAATTCAGGAGTATTTGAGTAATGGCCTAAAATCACATCGTCCACATATCTGTAATATGGCATTTCATATAATACATGATTATTCCTTTCGAAATATGTTAAATATATGTCAGCCAGGACTGATGAACAGCCCCCACCCATAGGAATACCCCTAATTTGTTGATAAAAGACTCCTCCGTTACATAATATGTTCTCAAACAAAACGATCTGAATTAAATCCATATACCTTCGTAAAGTGATTACTTTTTTAAGATTGTATTCTGTATGTACCAGTAAAAGTATTTCATGCAATTTTTTAAGATCAATGTTGTTGAAAAGGTCCCGGAAGTCATAACTGGTGAACTGTATATCTTTATTGCAATACTTCAGTCGTTTAATTACTTCAGAGCTGTTTTTTATGATTATTGGATTAAAGCTTTATTAGTACAAAATCCAATAATCATAAAAAACAGCTCTGAAGTAATTAAACGACTGAAGTATTGCAATAAAGATATACAGTTCACCAGTTATGACTTCCGGGACCTTTTCAACAACATTGATCTTAAAAAATTGCATGAAATACTTTTACTGGTACATACAGAATACAATCTTAAAAAAGTAATCACTTTACGAAGGTATATGGATTTAATTCAGATCGTTTTGTTTGAGAACATATTATGTAACGGAGGAGTCGCAAATTGCATTGGTATCAACAAATTAGGGGTGTTCCTATGGGTGGGGGCTGTTCATCAGTCCTGGCTGACATATATTTAACATATTTCGAAAGGAATAATCATGTATTATATGAAATGCCATATTACAGATATGTGGACGATGTGATTTTAGGCCATTACTGAAATACTCCTGAATTTGACTTTTATCCTCCGGAATTGGATCTTATCAAGAACCCTAATAGTGTCAAAAACGAAGTTAATTTCCTGGACATAACCATTAGATACAAACATAAAAATGGAATTCATACAGTTCTGTACAATAAACGTAATAATTATGATATGAAGATTAACCAAATAATTGGATGGAAGTCGAATTTGACTAGGAATATTTTCCGTAACATCATAACAGGACATCTGAGAAGAAATCGTAATAATAATACTTTCAAAAAAGATTGTCTCACGTGTAACAAACTCATTTTACAGGAAGCACTTAAAAATCATTACCCACGGAATTTCCTTAAAGATATTTACAATTCTTTCTTTAAAGAAGAGGATTATTCAGTCTTGAGAATATGACATCATATTTGAATAATCGAGGTACGCATGCGTATGGGTACATACTACATATGGCGAAACGGGCGATACGTTTTAGTCGGTAGCATCATTGCCAGTGTGATTTCGTCATTCCATTTCTGTCTTCTTTCTGTCTGCATTCAGAGGCCTCCTTTTCTGCATTTTGGAGCTTTCATTTTTGCACATGCTACGGGGATCTGTCATTGAATTGCATTGGTATCCGTGGGCGTTGTCTAGACGAAAAGTACTTAAAACGGGAATGAGAGGTCGCTATCCCTCTCAGCCATTTTTATGCAATTCATATGGTTTTCCCCCTTTCCTTTTTTCAAATCGTTTAAATTAGTTATATCCTGCTTCAGTATATAGTGCTGCATTGCGCCGTTTTCTGAGTGGTATTATATTACATTTTTACGTATTTTTCATATTTGTATAGTTCTATATATATATATATATATATATATATCGCGCGCGTGCGGAAGTTTTAAAAACTTATTAAGTACCAAGAATGAGAAAGTAGTAAAAATAATACATGCACTAGCAATATTACTCTATAAATATATACATATTTTTGTGAATTTATGATTGTATTATATAAAAAAAAAATTTCATTAAGTTTTGTAAGTTTCTTAAAACTTAAAGAAAATTTTTCATGAAGTTTTGTATTTTATTGTGAATCTTTTGAATCTCCTCTAATATTGGACTGTGAGTTACTAACACACCTACGCTGCTTTATATGAATTTGTAATAAAAATATTACTTATAACTTATAGAAGAAAGAAGGCATATGTCCGATAACTAAAATTGTCTTGAGGGAATTTTTCATCAAAAGAACAGTATGCACTCTTAACAACCACAAAGAACAAATTGTTTTATTTATTGTGAAGAAAATGTTATGTAAAATGTAATCTGTATATCTGTAATGCAATAATAGTGGAAACATAACCCACTTAGTGCACTAAGTAAGTTTTTTCAAGTAGACCCTCTTTGGAGAATCCTGGCAAAAAGTGCAGAAAATATTATTACATGATGCTTAAGGCCCTATCACACTCAAGAACTTTTGGAACAACCAACTATTTCGGACAACTTTTCCCCCAATTTTTCGGTGAAAAAGTTGGCGATAGGGTTATTGACAGTTTGAAGAAGTTGTGCTAAATGACAAAACTACGGCGGTATGTTTATCGCCTTTTGGCGACAACTATACATTTGTACATGTACTTTTCGGCAGGCAGCGCGTTCTCGCTTCGACTTCGGCAGTAAAACAAGACTTTTACTTAGTACTTCCTTTTGTAACCTTTATTACTTTGTAATTATGAGTAAATTGCTATCAGCTGCAGGGAAAAATCAAATATGCCTTGGCATAATTACGCTAGGATTATTCCTGCTTAAGAAGAAGAAACAAAGTAAACCGAGAAGGATGTGGACAAAATCTATTGTAAATTTTTGATTTGATCTTTTTTATATGGATTACTTCAGATATCAGAAGCTTAAACAGATGAATGAACATTAAAAAATATTTGGATTTGTCACACATCCGTATAAAAAAGCAAATAAATATTTGTTGAAAATATTCACTCTATTTTAAGATACAAAATTAGTTTAAAAAGCGATATTGCCGATATTGACTGAAATGAAACAAAGAAAAAGAAAACGTAAAAAGTATTTAAATTCAAGGATGCCGTTATTAAAATATCATGTCTTAAACAAATTTAAGTTCATTACCATTTTATACTTGATTTTAAAGGTTTTCAAATACGTATCTATATTAAATATCTGAAGATGTTCTTTGCTCATTTGTAACGTTTAAAATATTTCTCATTAAAGTAAACTTTTAAAAATTATTTTATCTACATTTATATTTATTGAGTAATTATGTTTTAAAATAGATTTAAATGTACATTCCATCTATAGCTGGTATAAAGTATACTTCAAGATGCTTTTCAAAGTAACTTCGAAATAAATTTTTATAAGCATTCAAATTTAAAAGAGTAAACTTTTCATATTTACATACAAACTTATTTTTTTTATTAAAAGTAAATGATTTTCAAATGTATTGTAAATTTCTAATTGTCTATGTGTGTTTAAAATAATAAAAAAATTCTTCAAATGTTAGCATTAAATTATTAAAATTTCAAAGTAACTTGATTTTTGTTTTTATTCTAATCTAAAATGTTCAAAATTACATGTCGAAAGATAACTACTACTCGTATAAGGATGTTTGATGATTTCTGTCTAATTTTACATACACATTTTATATTTTCTAATTTTACAAGCACTTTTTTACTTAAGAATGTATTCCATCTATACCTGGTATAAAGTATACTTAAAGATATTTTTCAAAGTAACTTCGAAATACATTTTTATAAGCATTCAAATTTAAAAATAATTTACTGATATAAGGTTATTTTGTATATAGAATGTAAAATAATTTAAAACAAAAAAATTCTGCAGATTATCAAAGAAAAACTGTATTTGAATATTTTAGCAACAGATGGCAGCACTTGCAAAATTTAAAATTCGCATGGAATCGAACCAGAGCCCAGTCGTTTGCTGAGCTGATTCTCTACCACCCAAGCCAAAACTTCACATCTGAAATATACTAACAAATTATACCATGCAATGCATTTAGTGTTATTTTAGAGTACTATTTTGAAGAGTAAACAGAATAAGTTTTCAAGTTGTTTTAGCATTGCAATAGAAGGATAAAAAAAAGTCTATGGAGAACTTACATGAAAATTCATTTTCTACATTCTGTCTGATGTTTTTTTTTAACGATTCGAGGAAGAGAACATAATTGTATTCGTTAAAACGAGGAAATTGCCATAATGTAGTAAATATTCTAAAACAATTTAAATTAGGTTCTTTTGTGTTTTGTGATGGAATCACTTTAGTTAGCTTATTTTAGAAAACTGATCAAATATGTATATATCGCCAAAGCAAACTCACGTACGCTCTTGTTTAAATTCACAGAAAGGCGGATTTTCTGAAATGCATCTATACTGTAAACTAGCAAGCCACTGGTAAATATAAATTTGAATCAGAAGAGACCAAAGAGATTATATTAATAATAATATCTTAAATTTAATTATATAATATTTCATGTATATAAAATCGTTTTGGAAGAGATGGTTCGTAAAGATGATATTTTCTCGTACGCATGTTTCTTCAAATTCTTTTTAAAATACAGTGGATCTTTTAGATTCCACAGAAATGATTTTTCACGTATTGATTCAATTAACTCCATTTCCATCTCGCATGACTACTTTTTTTCGACTTCGAGACGACTTCCATTGACATCCACCTTTATGACACAGAAATATTATAAATACTTAACAAAATTCTACATCTAAACTAAAATAATACTTCGCGCTGCCTGGTTATTATATCAATATAATCTATCTGTTATTATATTCTATCTGTTCGCGTTCCACAGAATCAAACTTGCGCGAGGATTTCACGCCAAACCAGAATGTAGTAGAATCTGCGCCAACCTTTCTACACACGTGATTCCTTCGCTACTCATCTGTGATTGGCTGGTTGGTAAAAAATTGTCCCAAATGAACAACTTTTTCTATACTGGTCAGATAAAGTTGTCCCAATTTTTTGACCTTATTTCACACGAGTTTTCCCCCAACTCGGCGTAAAAATTGTTCGAAAAGTTGGTTGTCCGAAAAATTGCCGGAAAAGTTGTTGAATGTGATAGGGCCTTTACTAATTCATCAGCATGGATAGGATATAACTGCACAAATGAGACACTTTAGAAGTATGATAGAAAAGTTTTAATTCATGTATTTAAATTCTCCTTTATCTGTGTATTTCTATTCTATTTTTATCTATGATTACAAATATTTTGTATTTTATACAAAATAATACGCATTTTTCTTATTCCCCATAGAACAAATTTTTCAATCTGTTCAGATTAATGTAATCATTTATTATTTCACAAACATTATTTTACTATAAAATATTTATAAACATGTATATCAGAAGTTTTTTTTTCAATATAAATTATGGCTAAAATAAGTTTTACATATAATTTTACAGCAATTATAAATTTGTTATACAATATAATAGCAATCAAATTGGTATTGGATCATATCAGTTCTTCGGTAATCGGATATTATCGTCAGATATTTGGAATCAATTCTTTTATGGTTTCATGACATCCCTAATATTATATATATATATGCATTTGATAAACAGATGAAGTTTTTTCTCTGATTCTACTTTCTCATCTAGAGTGTCAGTCTTATTTTTATTAATTTTTAAATGAGATTCTAAAAACAAATATTTTTTAATATCTACAATAAATTTTTTCAACAATACAGATGCTTTAAATTTTCATCTTTGAAAGCAATAAATTTAAAGTTATGGTTAATTGTGCACTTTATTAAGTATTAAGTGCACAAATTATTATATGATTACAAGGATATGTTGAATTTCTTTAGTCAGTACTAAATAGATCAAGAAACACAATTTAAAAAAAATTAGTGTAAGCACATGACTTTCCTTGTACAATACAGTAAATTGACTTCCATCACAGTGAAAAAATAATGTATAATATCCATGACACAATGTTTTAAACGTGGAACTGTACATTGAACGCTTTTCTGGATGTAAAACTATTTTGAAGAACCCAATGAACTTATATTTCACGCAACTCTAAATTCACAATGATCAATAGTCATACCATCTGAAATAAGCAATAGAGTCCATATATTAAAATATTTTAATAATTAATTCATCAATTTGCCATTATTTTCATTAACTTGGCATAATTTTTCAAATTTTGACAATATTTTTGTCATTCCAGGGCGAAATATTGCCAAGTTGGTAATATTTCACTAAATAAGTTGCCAAGTTCGCCATCGCCAAGCATTACAGACAAATGGAGAGAAGAGCATTTCTTATATATAAATGACTGTTGACGAATTGTAAGACGGCCGAACACAAAACTATTACTCAAAGTATCTTCTCTCATGAATGGAATGAACTAAATCCAAGAGAATGGTGTTAACACCTTTATCATATAATATTACGTATGAAAAAGTAAACATAGTTCACAACAATTAATATATTTTTAATTTTATGTAATTTTTTTTTATAAATGTATTTGAAAAATGTGCAACATCTCGAAAATGGTTCATGTTAGCATTAAAAAGTTTGTGTTAAATGGTTTCTAATAAAAAATTACATAAATAAATAATTATTTGTGTAATTACACAAAATTACGTAAATAAATAATTATTTACATAACATTATGGAAGGTTCTAAGTTTTTCAAAATTTCTTTTAAAATTAATATGCTTTCGGTATTATTCGAATGTAATTTTTGTACCAAAGTTTGTTGAAAAACCCTCAATTTGTTCATGAGATATCACTTCCACAGACTCACACACTGGAGGTCTGCATGGGTTTGGGCATAAGGCTAACCTGGTCTTGCTTTGGGTTAGGAAATAAAAAAGCCAAAAATTTAAACAGAAAAATTTTAAATAACGTATGAAACAAATTTCTTAAATGGATGACAGTATCCCTGCCCCATATTAAGCAATAAAAGTTACTCTGTACTACGAACACAGATGGGTAAATTAGAACCGGATGCAGAAAAATAACAATTTGAGGTAGAAAAATTGAAGACTTATTTTTATTAAAGACAGTCCGAAGTCAAAATAAAACATTGCACTTTGCAACTTTTACCTGCTGATTTGAATCATTGCATATAATATAATTTGTGTTAAATTCCTTAAATGGCAAATTATGGTGATGATATGAGGCAATAGTGTGTTAGTTTTAGCCAGGTGTCAATGTATTAAAAAATTCGGTACTTGCTTTGAACATTTTCGGTCCGGGTCATGTTCAGGTGAAATATTTTGAAACATTCTCGAGTTGGTTTAAATAATATTTTTGGGCCGGGATGAGTACAATTTTTTAAATTAGGCTCATGCAGACCTCTAACACACACACACAGACGTAACCTTAAAAACCTATCAATTCCAGTTCAGGGATGCTGGAAACATGCTCCTCCAGCGAAAACTTAAATTCAATTTCAAACAGTCACAGTGTTGGAAATAATCAATACATCGCGATTCATGTTCCTGTGAACGGGCGTTTATGCAAATTTAATATGAACGACTCTTCCCGTTCACCGGCGTGAACCGTGACGTTTTTCAACATGAGGTTTCATGCAAATCAGTTCTCAATGCGTACGCATCTGATTTGCATATCCGGGGGCGTTTCCGGAACTGTCCATTCTCGGATATATAGGGCAGAGGTTTCTTGAAGCAAATGAGAAGGTCGGAGTCGATCGAGATCAGACGTCTGAAGAAGTCAGACGAGATAGACACTGATGGTCTGATGCAGGCAGACAGAAATGTTTTTTTGACAGAAGCACTGCGGAATATCGTTTGACGACGGTGAATAGTCGAAACGGATGCAGATGTGGTCAGTTTGGACCAGCATGTATTGAACGTTAAATTTACTTACAAACGTTCGGAAGCCGCTTTAAATATTTTCCTGATGTTTTATCCTTTGGTTTCCCTTTGCCAAGTGATGGTGGCTGAAATACACGCAAGTGATAGAGGTAGTATAGTAACTTACTACCAAATGCTTCAAGGAATCCCTGTCTAGTCATTTACAACTAAAAATCTTTTGTACATAGTATATTTTTGATGTTTTACGGCATGGAAAATTACCAGGTACGTGTAATATGCCGAGTTGTGTTTTTCACCAAATAAAGTGAACGAAGTTTTTCTTTAAAACTGGACTTGTGTACTTTCATGACCCAGCCAACACTTATTGACTCTGACAGTGCGTGCTTTGCTATCTTCAAATTTTAAATTTTCCAACAGAAACGGTTATGGGCCAGTTCAACGCCCAATAGAGTCATAAGTGCAAGTATCTTTAAAGAAATCGTTCCAGTGTTCAGATGGGGGCCGCACACGGCACCATTTTGAAGTTCGTGTGAACAACGAAACGCAACAGTGTAAACGTAAACAGTGTACAAGAACTTTTGCTTCTGCTTCTTCAAAACTACGAGTGGCCATGGAGGCAAGTAGAACGGAGTTGCTGACGCGGGACAACTACGTCACCTGGCGTACCGACATCTCATTCGTCCTCAAGGGAGAAGGATGTTTCGGACACGTAGATGGAAGTGCTAAGCCTATCGAGGAAGATGCAAGTCGCCGCGACTACGATGATTTTTATCGCCGGAAAGACCGAGCATTAGCCATCATTTATCAAAGTTTATCCTCGGAATACAAGGAGTTGATAAACGTCACCGACGAACCTAGTCAAGTATGGAATACCTTGAAAGAACATTTTCAAGCGCCTTCCAGAGCCAACCTGGTTAGATTACTAGATGAGTTCTTCGACGTTCGGCCGGAGCCAGACGAGCCTGTTGACATTTTTTGCTCAAGACTGCGGAAGGCCGTGACGAGGCTTAAAGACGCGAAACACCCCATTGAAGACCTGTATGTAGCATTCCAGTCGATTCGGTACCTTCCGGAAGAATTCCGAGGTATCGTTCAAATTATATATCGATGGAATGACTCGGACTTCAAGCTCAGCAAAATACAAGCAGAGCTAGCAGCGGAGGAGAGCCGGCTGAGGCAGCAAGCAAGTGACTTTTCCAAAACTGTGAGTTCAAATTCTGCATATTTTACTTCTAAGAAATTTGTAAATAGAGTAAAAGTGTCTAAACTTCCAAATGTATCTCATAATGTGTCTAATGTAAATACTTCTAGTCATAATGTAAATATTTCTAAAAGTAAAATTAAGTGTTTTAAGTGTAACAAACTAGGTCATACTAAATCTAATTGCAGTAGAAATAATGGATCTAGTATTGTGGAATTTCTTGGGTCTCCACAGATTGAGGCTAATACTGTAATCGATCCTAGCGATAGACTCAGCTGGGTAGTAGACACTGCTGCTACGCGACATTTCTGTAATAACATTAAGTTATTTTCAAAATTTAATGAGTGCAAAGGCACTTCAATGTCGCTAGCAGTAGGGGATGTCGAAAGTCCAGTTGAGGCTATCGGGACGGTGGAAATGTATGTCCAATTTAAGGATAAGCAAAGTATTATCAAATTGGAAAATGTTATGTATTCTCCTAAACTTAGGAGAAATTTATTAGCTGCATCTGTTCTTGAGGAACAAAATTTTAGTTTTAATGGAGCTAATGGGGTTCTATGGTTTTTTACACCTAAAGGGGAGAAATTCTTTTATGCAAAAAGAAAGGATGGGTTGTATTTTTTAAAACCTAAGTATAGTACCCAGGAACAACATAACTTAGAAAACCGTCAATCTAAAGATAGGGATCGAGATGGAGACAAGAAACACAAAAAGGATAAGAAATCCAAGGATAGGGATCCTAGTGCTTCCAGAAAAATAGACAAAGTAAAAATAGCACCTAATCTTAAAGAAACTAAATTTAAATCTGACAAAACAAAAACTAAGCAGAATAGAAATGTGGATAGTTCAATATCTAAGCCTAGCAGTTCAGTAACTGAACTTAATAGTACAAACTGTCTTTGGCATAAACGATATTGCCACATAAACGCTGAATATCTCCTCCAAACCAGCAAAGTTTCTGCCGTAAACGGACTTCCTAGGCTTAAATACAAAAAGTTAAATTGTAAATCGTGTAAATTGGCTAAGTCTAGGAGAGTATCGTATAAACCCACCGGTAGGATAAGGTCCACTAAACCATTGCAATTGTTACACATGGATGTGTGTGGTCCCTTACCCACAGCCTCATATGGTGGGAACAAGTATGTCTTAACTATAACAGATGATTATAGTAGAAAAGTTTTTGTTTACCTCATGAAACAGAAGTCAGAAGTATTTTCACATTTTAAAGAGTTTCAGGCCAGAGAAGAAAGGCAGTTAGGTACTAAAATTCTATGTATCCGGACGGATAATGGGATGGAATTCTGCCATGATAAGTTCAAAAATTACCTGAAGGATATCGGTATTAAGGCTGAGAGGACTAACACATATACCCCACAGCAAAATGGAGTATCAGAGCGATTCAACTTAACCGCATTTGACTGTGTTAGAGCCATGTTGAACGACTGCAAATTGCATGACAGATTCTGGGCGGAAGCAATATTGTGTTTTGCATACACTAAAAATCGAATATGTCACAAATTTAAGACAAAAACACCACATGAACTCTACAGTGGTAGAAAACCTTCAGTCAAACATCTTAGAACCTTTGGTTGTAGAGCATATGTAGGCAAACCCAGTCAGCTCAGAAAGAAGTTAGACATGAAAGCTACAGAAGGGGTGATGGTAGGCTATGCTACTAAAACTAAGGGCTATAGGATATTTTTGTCAGGGGAGAAACGAACAATTGAGACCTGCAATGTGAGGTTTGATGAGGGTGATGTAGTGGAAGGCATCCTGGACCCAATTTGTCCCAGAAATATCTCCTCAGGGATATCAAGAGATAACCTTTCAGAATACTCTGACGGGGAATATCCGAGAGGGCAGTCTGATGGGGGGGCAGGAGAGAGTGAAGACACTGGTGACGATCCGTCTGAATCCAGTGAGGAAACGGACTCTCCTGCTGACTCCAGTATGACTCCTTGCTCGGATATTGCTTGGCAGCGAAAGACGGTTCCAAGACCCGATGGGAGTAGAACCGATGTGTATTATTACGCTCAAGGAGATAATAAAAGGCTGAGGTCGCACAATGATGTTAAGAAATATTGTGATAAAAGGAATATACAATTTGATCAGCAACTGTTTAATTTTCGGGAAAATAAAGGTCTTAAAAGGGTCAGAGGCAGACCAGAAGCAAGCAATATTGAAATAAATATACCAAAAGGGTACAACGCTGCTATTAAATCTTCCCAGTCCGAAAAATGGTGTAATGCTATGGATGAAGAAATGGCCGTAATGCAAGAGAGGGGTGTCTGGGAACTAGTTCCTGCATCCACCTCACAAAAGCATATAGGCAGTAGATGGGTCTACACCATTAAGAAAGACGAGAATGGGAAAATCAAGAGGTTTAAAGCTCGTTTGGTAGCCCAGGGGTATGGTCAGAAAAAGGGAGAATCATACGATGAAGTTTTTAGCCCTGTTGTTAACTTCAACTTAATTAGAGCATTCTTCTCAATTTTCGTATGCATGCTTGGCTGGATGCATTTCCAATTAGATATCAAATCTGCCTATCTCTATGCTAAATTGAGTCAAAAGGTATATATGAAACAGCCTCAAGGTTATGTCAATCAGGAACAGCCTGATTATGTTTGTTTGTTGAAGAAAGCCATTTACGGTCTTCATCAAAGTGGAAGAGAATGGTTTAATGAACTTGACACCAAATTAAAAGAATTAAATTTTTTAAAACTTCAATGGTGTAATTGTGCATATATTTACAATAGCAAAGTTCTTATGCTAGTCTATGTGGATGACATAATTCTCTTCTCAAAGTATCAAAGGGACATAGACCACATTGTTTCATTACTTAGCATAGAATTTGATATCAAGGTATTAGGAAAAATTAGAAAACTTTTAGGCGTGGAATTTAAAGAGTGTGAC
Organism: Amaurobius ferox; assembly: GCA_951213105.1. NCBI lineage: Eukaryota > Metazoa > Arthropoda > Arachnida > Araneae > Amaurobiidae > Amaurobius > Amaurobius ferox. The sequence continues at coordinate 1,587,315 of OX578149.1, read as the reverse complement.
AATAAATTTTTTATACATCAAAGTCAGTATATAGATAAAGTATGTCAAATGTTTCAACAGTATAAATATCCAGTTACTTCACTTCCCATTTCTAAAGGGAATATTCTAAGTAAAATAGATTGTCCAAAGACAAGTGAAGAAATAAAGCAAATGCAAAGTTTTCCTTATAGGAGCTTAATTGGGTGTTTGGCTTTCATATCTAGTAGGACTAGACCTGATATTTGTTACGCCATCAATATATTATCTCAATTTCAAGAAAACCCTGGAATTAAGCATTGGGATGCATTGTTAAGACTTTTAGGATATGTTGAAAAGACTAAAAACTATATGTTGAATTTATCTAACATTCAGGAGTTAAAATTAAATTGTTACTCAGATTCTGACTTTGCTGCAAACAGAGATGACCGTGTTTCACTTGGAGGCATGATACTCTTTATTGACAATGTACCTATTTCTTGGCGTACCTTTAAACATAAGTGTGTCAGCTTATCAACCATGGAAGCTGAATACGTATCACTAACTGAAGCCGCTAAGGAAATGGTATGGGTACAAAACATAATTGAAGAATGTCATTTACTTGGGTTAAACTTTAATAAAAGTAACAGTGTTATTTTTAGCGACAACCAAGCAGCCATTAATTTTTCTAACTCTCCAATTGAAAACAATAGAACTAAGCATGTTAGATATCATTTCCTAAGAAATTTAATAGTCAATGAATCTTTTAATGTTAAATTTGTAAATAGTAAAGATAACTTAGCAGATCACTTTACTAAACCAATGACTAAGGAAATAATACTTAAATTTTGTAATAAAATTTTTAAAAACTAAATCAAAACTTTTTGAGATTAAATGTTTAGTCTAAAGAAAATTTTAAATACTAAATTGAATTTACAACTTGGGAATTTTTTTTAAAGATGTCATATATATACATTATTGTTTATCTTAAATCTCATTGATATAAGATAGTATATCTTGAGTATAAATTTTTGTGATATTGAATCTTTTTCACTTTACACCTTTGTATATACATCCATTTTCCATGACCCGCATGATGCTAAATAATAGCTTATGTGTATAAAATTTTGTATTTTTCAACTTGGTAAAAAGTATGTGTTGAAAGTTTTGATAAAGGAATTTTATTATCTAATTACTTGCATCATGTATTTTTAAATATTTGGTATATCAATGCAGTCTAATAGTATTAATTATGTATACTTATATTGTGTTAATAGACTAAATTTTTTTTAAGCTTTTTGAATTATAGTGTTTATACTCAAATTTAAAGTAAACTTAAATTCTATGCTTATACAAAATCTTTTAAAGTTGACTTGTTTAATATAATGTGCTTATACTTAAATTTTGGATACTTATAATTAAATTTAAACTAAAATTTCAATTTTTGAATGCTGATACTTAAGCATTGAAGTTGTGTTGTATATAAATTTCTACTTGATGTGAAATGTTGTTGTTACAATATTGTCGACAATACTTGACTATTTTTCAGATGCTATAAGTACTTATGCATTTTATTTTAAATTTAATAATGATATAATACTTTACATTTTTTTCTTCATTATATGTTTGATAGGATACTGGGGGCCTTGGTGTTTATTGATATACCTTGGTTTCTCAGAGTAAGTTTTCTTTTGCATATGCATTGAGACTTAAGGATTTGCATGAGGGGGCCGATTGTTGGAAATAATCAATACATCGCGATTCATGTTCCTGTGAACGGGCGTTTATGCAAATTTAATATGAACGACTCTTCCCGTTCACCGGCGTGAACCGTGACGTTTTTCAACATGAGGTTTCATGCAAATCAGTTCTCAATGCGTACGCATCTGATTTGCATATCCGGGGGCGTTTCCGGAACTGTCCATTCTCGGATATATAGGGCAGAGGTTTCTTGAAGCAAATGAGAAGGTCGGAGTCGATCGAGATCAGACGTCTGAAGAAGTCAGACGAGATAGACACTGATGGTCTGATGCAGGCAGACAGAAATGTTTTTTTGACAGAAGCACTGCGGAATATCGTTTGACGACGGTGAATAGTCGAAACGGATGCAGATGTGGTCAGTTTGGACCAGCATGTATTGAACGTTAAATTTACTTACAAACGTTCGGAAGCCGCTTTAAATATTTTCCTGATGTTTTATCCTTTGGTTTCCCTTTGCCAAGTGATGGTGGCTGAAATACACGCAAGTGATAGAGGTAGTATAGTAACTTACTACCAAATGCTTCAAGGAATCCCTGTCTAGTCATTTACAACTAAAAATCTTTTGTACATAGTATATTTTTGATGTTTTACGGCATGGAAAATTACCAGGTACGTGTAATATGCCGAGTTGTGTTTTTCACCAAATAAAGTGAACGAAGTTTTTCTTTAAAACTGGACTTGTGTACTTTCATGACCCAGCCAACACTTATTGACTCTGACAGTGCGTGCTTTGCTATCTTCAAATTTTAAATTTTCCAACACACAGTACTTTCCCTATACATTATATTGGGTAGAGTCACATTATTGTGACCACCTCCTACTTTTGACATTAACAGTGTTGAAAAATGAATGTAAACATCGCAATTCACATTCCCCATGAACGAGTTGCTCATATTCTAATTTTTCTTGTGAACTCTTTGTTCTCGGAAGTGAATCATGACGTTTTTCCAACATGCGAATCATGCAAATCAAGTGCCAGATGAGTATGCAAGTAATCTGCATATTTGGGGGGGGGGGGGGGGTTGTCCAGAAACAAACTTGTTCCAGAAGAATCCCCATCTTCATGTATATATAGCGGACTCATTCAAAGGCACCTCAGACGACAAAGAAGTTCGAACAGACAGATGATCGAGACTAGCTGGATGCTGATTGATGTGGACTTAAATCATATTTAGTGGATGAATTATGTCTGAATGACTGTGCAATTAAAGGTCATTATACTTACTTTTTGATAGTTTGTGAAATCGCGCAAAGTGCTTTTACGGTATCAGTTAATACGGTATCAGTTATATGGTATCAGTTGGAAAATGCTTATCCAAATGTACCGTTTATGCTAAGTGTGACACTAGTCCAGGTGGCTTCGCAAGTGCATGTATAAAGACTAGGTAATGTAGTTAATTTTATTACCTTGATAATCTGAAATGCCTTTGAGATGATCCGGAAAGTAATGAACGAAATCTTTTGAGCATGTTCGCTCAAGTTGTACATACTCCTGCTTTATCATAAAAACATTACCAAATGATGTAATACTATTTTGGTAATGGATTCTACATTCACTAATAAAAGTGATTGGTTTTTCTAATATGACTCAGTCTTTCTTTACAACAATGGACATTTATTTTTAGCTACTGCTACACAGTTACGAATTCAACATTCCAATCTGCACAACAAAGATATCTCTTCCATAATACGTATAGTATATTGGATGACGTCAAACAGCACGTAGTCAATAAAGGACAGCACATCTTGTGAGCTGCCTTGGTGGGTATATAAGGTGTGGTGTAGGCATTCTGAAAACATATCACTTATTGCTGTTACGGGTAAAAGGAGCTGTTTATCAGATTTGGAAAACAAGATTATTATTGTCTTTCAGACCAAGGGTGACAGTATTTTTGAAGAAATGCAGTTTATGAACTGTTCGCATGCTGCTGTGGTTAAAGTGTATCCTCAATGGAGAAATAGCACCATTGCGAATAAGTGATGGGGAAACTACAGAGCACCACACACCATTGATGTGAGAGGAGAAAGTTGGTTTTGAAGGTTAATGAGGGCCGATCAAATTGCTACAGTGAAGCAACTCACTGGCTGAATGAACCAGGGGGCTACCGGAAGTGTCAAAAATCCGGACCACTCGACTCACCCTGAGGTATGAGCAGCAGTTTCAGTAGTGGAAGGGGCGGCTACCAGAAGTGTGTCTCAAATGACAGTTCAGAAAACCCTACTTCATATGGACCTCTGAAGCAGATAGATGGTTACTGCATCTATGTTAACGGAGGTGCATTGGCAGAAAAAGTTTACATTTGCACAGCAGTATCGGAATTGGACTTCAGTTGATTGGCAAAAGACTGTTTTTTTCGATAAGTCACATTTTCTGCTTCATCGAGTGGATGGACGTTGGTGTATAAGATGTGAAATATATAATAAACACTCATCAACCATTTGTAAAAGAACAAAAGAGGGTAGGGGGAGTGGGGAATAAAGGCCTGGAGATTGTTTTTGTGGCATTCTCTGGGTCCACTCATACTTGTGGAAGGCACTATAAATCAAATTCATTTTGAATTCATCCTTGCAGACTATATACATCCATACATACTAAATGTCTTCCCTGGGGTGGATGGAATCTACTAGTAAGACAATGCGACCTATCACACAGCGAGAACTATAAGAGAGTCATTGGGAGTATGATGAAGACTTTAAAGTACTTCCCTGGCCCCCTAATTCCCCAAACTTAAACCCAATTGAGCATTTGTGGGATCACCTCAATCGGATTGTTCACTCTATGGATTCTCCACCACGCACCCTCCAGCAGCTGTTAGATACATTGCAATCAGCATGGCTCCACACACCTTCCAGCACCTTATTGAGTCACTCCCAGCTTGTCTAGTTGCTGTCTGTGCTGCACACAGCAGTTACTCCAGATATCTGCTGGTGGTCACAATGTGACTTGACTATGTACTATGTACGCTACCCAGCACAGAAAATGCAACACCATAAAAGAGCTATTAGAGTGTGATGATAAAGGGCACACAGACAGAGATGACATATATAAATAAGTCATGTTAATTCCAGAAGGATAATGCAATAGAGTAATGGCATAGACAAAGTGATCAGTAGGCAGTAGGACTACCTCTTGTGGTGATATAAGCAGCAACCCTTCATGGAACAGATACAATGAGTGTGCGGTTAGTAGGGATGGATGACCATATGCTTCCAATCATCCTCCACAGATCATCCTCTGTTTGAGGTGGGAGCAGGGTAGTCAAACAACGGTCAATCACGTCCCATACATGCTCAATGGGTAAAAGATTTGGAGACAGCAGAAGCCAAGGAAGCACCTGGATACCTTGCAAAGCTTGTCTGCTGATGGTTGCCATGTGTGGTTGCATGTTATCTTGCTGGAAAACATTTTACAACCGCTGTGTCAGCAAATTTCAGTCAAGGTAGGTAAATTTAAATATGACTGATGAGTATAGCAGTGGTTGTGACACGAAGTAATATGAAAGAAGTTCCAATTAGTAAAAACAAAAACGGAATTTATTACTCACGAAATGATATAAAAAAAAAAGAATAATAGTATGCATTGATAACTTTGATGCAGCTTACATAAAGTACATCAGAAGAACATCACTCCAATAGTGAGCCTAGCCATAACACATCGGCTATTCATATAACTTAACTCTATACCAACTACAAATATTATAAGAGGTATCCAAGCAAGCTCGTACTAAACATAATTAACCAGCCTATTATAGCTCAACACCAGCTAACAGCTTAAAAGCTTATCAAGAGCTCAGCAACAAGCTAAAATGCCTTTAATGGCACTGGGCATTTATACTCATTTGTTATGACTCTTCAGGAGTATGCTAATTTCCAGTGATACGGAAAATTAGTATAGACCAGTTAGCTAAGATGCAATCTGCAGAAACTCAAATGTAATTCAACTCGGACACTAAACAAAAGATCCGAAATCCAAACAGTAAACCAGAAATATACAATACTTAAACATTTGACCATAATGCTATCATGATAATTCCTTTGTTTACTTTCATGGTGTCTAAAAAGCTGAAGGTAGGGCAGTACAACAGGTTGCAGCACCTCATCTACATATCATCGTGCCATCATTGTAACTCTGATATGAACCAGAAGTGATGGCTATTGAAGCCGATGGCACCCCAAAGCATGATTGGACCTGTTTCCATGTCGCCTCCAGACTCTCAAACAGCGACTGTCAATCGACAAACAAAACCGAGAGACTCATCGCTGAACACTAACATGTCCCATTCAGTCGTTCAAGGGGCTTGGGCCCAACACCATTACAACCTCTCATGTCCGTGTCTTGTCAACAATGGTAGTCTTTGTAAAGGATGATTTGAGTGCAAGTTGCCTTTGGCCAATCATCAAGAAAATGCACTTGTTGATATTGGAACATCCAATGTACCCTGCAAATTCTGAAGAATGTCGACAGTCGTCATTTGTGGGGTTGCCACAGCATGTCTTTGAATGTGTTGATCAGCGCGTGCTGACGTAAGTCTCAATGGACCTGTACAACTGCGATGATTGCCATGCCTTTCTTCAATCCATCTTCTCCAAATACTTCGCACAATGGAAGCATCTATGTGTTTCCGCAGCGATACACAGCTGTATGTATGCAAAAAATGAATCACCTCGTACAATTGTCCAAATGCTGAAACAGACTTCCGCATCGTCGGCCAGGCATCTATTCAACAAAAACAAAAAACAGCTCGGAAAATGGGTTTCTGTAGATGACAGACATTAACTGTTGACTCATCTGCTGTTTCCATTCCTTCTATCCCATGCTCTAACCACGATCATTTTCATACATTGGCCAGCTGTGTTTGTCTTGCAATTTGAATAATTATATGCACAAAGCGTAATGGTGTTACATTTTCTATGTCGGGTAGTGTATATAGAGAAAGTAAAATGCCAAAATTGGGCTGTATGCTATGTTGAATAATAATTTATACATAATTATGTCCCTTATTTTTACCTTATATGTTTTGTTTGTGTTTTTACTTATTCGTGATTTTTAAAGAATTATTGAAAAAAGTGACATTTAACCAACTATATTTAAAAATGCAAAAATTCCCCAAAAAAGCATTAAAATGTATGATTTTTTTTTAATAGTGCTAAAATTTGCTCTTTTATGAAAATAAGCAAAATTTGTCCCTAAGCATTAATATACAGCATGTCAAGAATGATTAATTGCTACAAAAGTCTTAAGCATGTCACCATATGGTAAAATTTTTCAAGAAACAAAGCAAAATATATGAGAAAGTATCTTACCTGTGTATAAACATCAGGAATGATATAACAAAACATACGAACATCATCTTCTTGACACATCTACAGAAATTTTCAATATTTAGTATATGGGATTGATAATAATAATATATTAAAATAGACTATGTATAATCAGGAGCCAAGAGAGATTAAATGAATTTGAAATGTTTTTTCATGCTGAATATGAGAAAAAAAAATATTTTCTCTTTTAAAGCACAAAATTTATTTATCTGAATGCATGTTAAATTACATTTCCACTATAACTTGAGTCCCTCTCCAAGGTTTTGGATATACTGTGTCAAACTCATGGCATAACATTATTAAACATAATACAATACGATAAAACTAATGAAATAGATAAAATTACGATGTTAATTGTGTAAAATGGAAAACATTTTTATTTACAATCCCAAATAAGATTAAAAGAAAGTTAATAAAATCTATAATAAAAGATGTCTATCTGTTCATCATGTAGCAGAGAATATAAGAGAGCTACAGTTATGAAATCTGGTGCAATGATACTTGGGTCAGGTCTGAAGTCACCGGAGAGGAATTTTTTTTAGTTTTTTAAGCTATTGTTTGTTGAAGCGCAATTTTTTTCTGAAATTAGTTCCTCAGTGATAAAAAAAATTAACACACAGTTTCCATCTGAACACCATCAGAGTAATAGAAAAATGAACTTTTCGACACACTTTAAACCGAATCCATGGTGCAATGCTTTCATATTAAAACAATAAAAAATTCATCAAAATATGGACAATTTCTGTAATTTCATATTTATATTGTATTGTAAAATTGAAGATTCACACAATTCCAATTTTGGTCTTGAAAATGGAGTGATCTTTAATTTTCAATATACATATATACATATTGAAATATATATATACATACAGGGTGTCCCAAAAAGACCGGAATGTGCTTTAATTCTTTACTTGCTGGAGATAAGTGGGCAATGTAAATTGCAAAAATGTTGAACATAAGGTAAAAAAATAAGACTACATTAATGAAAAAGTCCTCTCATTCTTTTACAAAAAGTTACACTTTTAAAATTTTCATACGACCCCCTTAGACAAATTTGGCCAATCAGAAATTTTTTATTTTTAATGCAACAAGATCATTAAAAAACCCTGCATAACTGTACCTTTAAAATCAACTGAATTATGATAAAGGAAAAAATCTTACTTATGTCACTTTTCCGTATCATGTGAAAGGCTGTTTCATCAGTGAAAATAGGGATCATAAACAAATTGATGATGGAAATTGTTTAGATCAAAAATACGTTAATATATGTCAAAATTTTTTACCACAAATGCATCTAAATAAAGCATTACACAGATAGAGATCATATAAAGTAGTGGTGCTCACTATGCGGTTGGGTATCCTATGTGAAAGCCGCAGGCCGTCCGACTCGTCCAGTGGGTATCCTATGTATTATCATCCAGTTTTATCTTTTTTGTGATATGTCACAAATTTATATTTCTAATTTGATATATAGGGTCCCCATTCACAATGTTCACTTTTCAATTAAATATAACTCGTTCAATTTTAAAGCTACAGATATGCAGGTTTTTTAATGATCTTGTTGCATTAAAAATAAAAATTTTCTAATTGCCCAGATTTGTCTAAGGGGATCGAATAAAAATTAAAAAAGTGTATCTTTTTGAAAACCAATGAGAGGACTATTTTATTAACGTAGTCTTATTTCCTACCTTATTTTCAACATTTTTGAAATTTCCATTGCCCACTTATCTCCAACAGGTAAAGAATTAAAACGTGTTTCAATCTTTTTGGGACACCCTCCTTCCCCTACCACTCGGAAGGACTTACGGACCCACCTGTTTAACGTGATCGTACTCCGCGTGAACACGGCGGCAGTATTGGCAGTGGCGCGAATCGAACCCGGGCCTACCAAGTGCAACTCCCACCCTCTTTCCCGTACCACCCACCCCTCGGAAGGACTTACAGACCCATCTGTTTAACATGATTGTACTCTGCATGAACATGGCAGCAGTATTGGCAGTGGCAGGAATCGAACCCGGACCTACCGAGTGCAATTTCCGTGCGCTAACCACTGGGCTACCGCGCCCTCTGCAACAATCGCCATAATTTTCTTTTTATTCACCCAATTTAGACCGGAACCCAGTGGGAGAAGCATCCACAAGAACCGTACCCTCCTTCCCCTACCACCAACCTCTCGGAAGGACTTACGAACCCACATGTTTAATGTGATCGTACTCCGCATGAACACAGCAGCAGTTTTGGCAGTGACGGGAATCGATCCCAGGCCTACTGAGTGCAATTCTCACGCACTAACCACTGGGCTACCGTGCCCTCGGCAACAATCTCTATTAACTTTTTTATTCACACAATTTAGACCGGAACCCAGTGGGTGCTAGAAAACCTTAGTGTAAACATGCAACAAGTACATCAGTTTGAGTACGGTCTAAATTCTAAAATTACTGTGTGCTGATTGGCTAATCACATTAGGTCATCTAGTCACTAAGTTTTAAACTCATGGTGCATATTCTGCAAATTGAGACATCAACATCCAGATTATGCTAATTTTCTACAATGCGAACGGCTAGAGTGTATACCAGGCCAGGCCCCCACGCGGATATTGGCTGGCTTTCGAAGCGATCGCCAAATGTATCACGTGATGCGCGGAGAGACTTTCCTTCTCAAGGTTATTTCGGAGCAAGACACGTGATATTTCTCCTCTTCTATAACGTGGAGGAGGGTGGGCGAGGGTGCAGGTACAAAAAAATACTTCGGATTTGATTAATTTAATGCATGAAAGACTTCGCATTTACGTTCAAGTCATAACTGAATAATTTGTTAAAGTTATTGCTCTAAGGCAATGGATTGATTTTTACTTTCATATATATAGGCGAAAATTTGAATTCCAGTTTTTGTCGGGAGAGCACGTTTCAAACAACCTTGACCACGAATCAGACGTTTCTAAAGTCCTGCATGTATGTGTTTGATGTGTGTGTGCATATGAATTGTGAATAATAAAGATTTGAATTGGGTACTAAATACCGTTTTAAGAGTGGCGTTTCCTTTAAACGTGCAATGGAAACTGATATTACACATTACATTCAAAAAGCGGCAGTAAAATTCAGTTTGCCCACTGAGACTTTTGAAGAATGGAAGGTCTCAGTGATAAATGAGTGCATTTCATGGTATCGCAGGAACTTACGCAGTAATACAACGGGGATTGAACCAAAATATAATAAAAAAGAGCTGGATGAACTACAACATCTGTATGTAATTACGTATGTAGACAAGGTTAGTCTATTAAGACAAGCATATGAAGATAAAAGTATGTACTCGTTATTGAATCAATCTCAGTTAGAAATCAGTAACCCTATAGAAGCATTATACAAAAAATCTGGCATATGTGTGGGAAATTTTAGATTTCCCTATTTAACGCTAATACCTAAGCTGCATAAAAATCCCGTTAAATTCCGACCTATTACCATCGGTTTTAAAACTTATTTAACCAGGGCCAATAAATTATTATTGGATCATTTAAAATTGGTTTTACGGAAACTATATGACCAGGGTAGCTATTTTATTAAAAACAGCCTAGAAGTGGTTAAAAGGCTGAAAGAATTACCTAACATCAGAATATGTAGGAGTTATGACTTTGCTGACCTTTTCAATAATATAGACATTAAGGATCTATATAACATCCTCACAGAATCATACTATAGTTGTGATTTGCAACTATATATAACAATTGGAAAGTACAAGGCTTTGGTGGAATTGGTTTTATTCGAGACAGTTCTATATAATGGAGAAAACTTTTATAAACAAATTAAGGGAATCCCAATGGGAGGTAACTGCTCTTCAATTCTAGCAGATATTTATTTAGATAAATATGAAAGGGGAACACATATTTTAAATGAGATATTATTCCTACGTTATGTGGACAATCTCCTATGCGGATTTGAGGATTGTAGTTATACAATGAAGTTTGACTTTTATCCTCCATGTTTAAGTTTAATAGAAACAGCATGTAATGAGGATAATAGTCTGGATTTTTTGGATCTCACTATTATGAAGCCTACAACCTTGCAGTGCTATCGTATGTACGATAAACGTAACACCTTTAAATTCGATATCAAATATTTGACGTCATGGACAACTTGTTTACACCGTAACATATTTAGAAATCTGATTATAAATCAAATGAAACGACATAAGTTGTTGAATTTTACAAATAACGATAGATACATTTGTGATTGCCGTTTTCTGAAAGAGGCAATCAAGGAGGGTTATCCACCTGCTTTTCTAATTAGATTGGTTTCCAATTATAATGGTTTAACTGCAGCCGTGACTAGAAAGAGATATTTTGGAAAAATAACAACATACGACTTTTCAGATATCGCCTAGTGGCGGTATTGAAATAAGTAGAAGGTGACGCGGTTCTATGCGAAATTGAGGAGCATAAATCTGATAGCTCTATATGGCTAAACATAGGTATTCTGTGGATGGAGCCAATTTTTGTAGATAATTTCAAGTGACATCCAGATTGTATGTTCGGGATTATAAGGGTTTTCTGAAATATCGGACGATCTTTTAATATTCACTAAGGAGATTATACGTGAAAGTGGTATAACATCAATAGGTTACCTGTTGTTCCATGGGAAGGTGTAATGCGAAGAGTCTGGACTATAGCGTATTTATGTGTTCAAATATATATATATGGTGATAATATTGTCATTAGGTCTTGTATCCAATATTTAAATATAACCTCTCTGACTGGGAGGCCATTAGTCTTGAATATATTGATTTTAAAGTATTAAATAATCAAGTGTGAAGTAACTTCATTAGTATTTATATGGCGACCGTCAGCTTTTGGGACGGTTTCGCGATCCCAAGGGATGTCAGAACAGGGAATTAGGTTAGAATTAGCAGGAAGGTCCGTTTCCTCACTGTCTTCGAATAAATCGTCGTCAGTGCCTTCACTTCCCCCTGCTTTTTCGCTCGATTTCCTATCAAGACATACCTCTTCAGAACCTATAGAATAGCGATCTAGGGTTACCTTAAAGGTGACAGTATTGTTGTTGTTTTTATCCCCATTTGGGTTCTGGATGCTCTCCCCTGCCTCTGTATTTTCCTCAAATCTGAGGTTACTTGTTTCGATTACTTTTGATTCCCCGTTTAGAAGTACTCTGTAGCTTCTATTATTTGTGGCATAACCCACACCATTATCCCTTCTTGGATTTAAGTTCCTTGATATCGTTTACTTCATTATGTTCATACTGGGGTTTTAAGAAGTATAACCCTTCTTTTCTTTTTGCATAAAAGTATTTTTCCCCACTAGGTGTATAGAACAATAGTATTCCCTTTTCCATGTGAAAATTAAAATCACTTTCTTCTAGTATAAATGCAGTTAAAAGATTGAATCTTAATTTGGGTGAATACATAACATTATCTACTATGATATCATTCTTTTGGTCATTTACTATCACAAACATTTTGACCATACCGATAGCTTCAATTGGGCTCTCAACATTTCCAACAGCTAAAGACATAGATGTGTCTTTCATTACTTTAAAATTTAGAAATAAAGATTTATTATTACAGAAATGACGAGTAGCTGTGGTGTCTACAACCCAATTGAACTTATCAACAAGATCTACAACCAGATTTGCTTCAATTCTAGATTTGCCATACAATTCAACAATATTTGTTAAATTTTTAGTTTTTAATTTAGAACAATCTTTTCTTAAATGACCCATCTTTTTACAAATAAAACATGATCTAATCTGAGTTACATTGGATTTTGATTTGACATTAACTGTTTCATTTGATTTTTACCTTTAGGTACAAATTTAGATTTACATGAAATAGGAAATGCAGAATTAGGACTCACGTCATGGTCCCGACTCTGTCGTAGGCGACCTTCTTCTGCTGAGAGTTCTGTCTGTATCTTATCTAAGGTAAAATCAGCAGCAGGCCATCTGTAGATGATTTGGCAACCTTCTTCTGTTGAGAGTTCTGTCTGTATCTTATCTAAGGTAAAATTAGCATCAGGTCTTCTGTAGATAATTTGCACTATTCCTTGGAAAACTTCAGAGAGATGTCGGATTGATTGAAATGCCACGCAAATGTCCTCAATCGGATATTTCACATCTTTCAGTTTTTTGATGGCTTTCTTTAGTAATGTGCAGAAAATGTTGACAGGTTCATTTTTGTCTGGGCGGATGTTAAAGAATTTATCGAGCAAGCGAACAGATTTGCCCATGTTGGTGTTTTAAAATGATCTTTCAACTTATCCCAGGCATCAGCTGGATCATTCGTCATGTTGATGAGCTCCTGGTATTCTGGTGAAAGGCCGTAATATAGCATTGATAGTGCTTTATCTTTCCTGTGGGTGAATTCGTCTTTGATTCATAGATGAATGAAATGAAGGTGGGTGGCTCCAGAAAAGCCCAGCACATCGACCAGAGGTCTATTGTACTACATGGATTCATAGATAGGTTTTACACTTCTATCTACATATCCATAACAACCTTCAGCTTTCAGCGCAAAAGCCATCCCATTGCACCAAGTGGTGTAATTGTCTCTCTCAAGTAATGGCATTTTTATTGCTTTCATTTTTTCTATTTTTAAAATTTTATTCGTTAAGAAAACTTTCCACTTAACTCAATTTCTGTTACACTTGATGGGCAGACTTAGTCGGCCCCCATCAATTTGACTAATTACTTTTTTTCATTTGGGCCTTTTTTTTCATCAGTTGGTGACATAGGATCATCTATCTTAACGTAGACAAGTCCATAATCTCGTTGTGGAAAAAAAGATTTATCTCTTTCTATTCAGAAAAGGGTATATTTCAAGTAGAGTCTGCACAGTATTGCAAATGAAGAAAAAGTCAAAGTTCAACAAAAACCATGTTTATTTATTCACGATGGTATATTGCCAGTATTGCCATGGCAGCTGCTGTTGGAACAAAGCAGCAAGAACTTATATACAAGATTTGAGTTTAAGCTGTATAAGAAGTCCACGTTGGGTAACTTAGACAAACATGACTTGGCTATCATGTTGTTCTAATTCCACCTTCTTAAGGTCATATTTCAGGAATATTTAGGTTTAGCTATTTGACTTGACTAGGTATAAACATATTTATGTACAGTATAGAATACCACAAAGATTAAAAGTTTAAATCATCGGTTTCAGTCAGATGATGTAAGCGTATCACTCTCACTCCGGAATTAGCCTTTTTGACTAAGGCCATCTTTGTCGTTGACTGTCATAATGTGATCTGTCACTGATCAGCACAAAGTACTAACATGTACTGCTTTGTACATCATTAGCAACTGTTTACTATTCGTAGTAAAATACTCAGCTACATGTTACTTTCGTCAATTCGATTAAGTAAAGACATTTTATTCAATCAGCATAAGCGTCAAAATATGCGTCAGTTTAAGAATAACTATCTAAGTGAATATATCCAAAACAGTAACATTATGAATCTAACTATGCATCGGTCTGATCCAGAACTGCTCTATGTCTTACAGTCTGTCAGACACCAAATCTGCTACAGTCACACTACAACCTCTACTGCAGCTTGTTGCTATATGTCGAAGTTTCTAGTGTGGTCTTCCTATATACACCGAGATTGGCCTCTACCGGAATGAGTTCCGAGGTCCAACTCAAAGAATATGCAAATGAGCCAGTGTATACGTCGAACATCCAATCCATATGAAGATACTTACTGGAAGAATGCCGTGAGTCATTCCCATGAACAAAGTAAGTTGACCAAAAAGTAAGTTGAGTTTTTGAACAACGTCTGGGAAACAAGCGGCCCGTGATCCATTATTTACATTTTTCCAGCACATTTAACATTTACAATGAACATGTGTGAATGAGTGCAAACCCACATGCAATATATCCACATGCGCATCAGCACCGATTATCCGTCAATGTGTGGGCAGGAATCATCGGCGACCCCCTAATAAAGCTGATATCTTATGCCGAAATGACTTGGGAGGATGTAACACATTCTCCTGCAGAAGGTCATGCCGGACGATGTTCCAACCAGGGTTGGGTTTTTGACGTCAAAAACTGGCTTTTGATGTGACATTGGTTTAATCCGTGTTTTAACTGGATAAAACCGTCAAAAACCCAAAAGCTATGAATAAAGGGGGCATTTTATTTAAAAACAATAAAACCATGTCAATCATTATAAGATTGATCACCCATATGAATATGAACAATATTATAATAAAAAAAAATGTAAATAATTTTAAAACATTATCCTTACAACAATATAAGTACATAACAGAAAATACCTTTAAAATATTGAAATACTAACAACAATTAAAAATAATTTTTCAATTATTTGAATTTAAATATCAAGGTATTCTGATTTCATATTAAATTAAAAACAATATTTATAACTTTTCTGAAATTTTATTATTTTAACATTTTAGAGATAGCACAATTTGTTTTTAATATTCAGGTTCATTACACCTACGTAGCATTTGATATCACATAACGAGTTTAAAATTATTCTCTAGTCCTAAACAATTTCGCAATTTAGAATGGATGATTCCAAAATTTGAAAATATTCTTTCTATAGAAGCTGAACTAGCAGGTTGGGCATTATTGTTAGTTCAGCTAATTTAAAAGCTGAACTGTTTTCATCCTGAAAACTTTAACACTTCGAAACACCTTTTCACAACGTTATCGGATTAGTGAGTTTTGCACTTGCACTGAAGTAAGATGTTGGGAACGGGCTTTCTTGGGCTTCAAGTGCAATCAGAAATGGTGAACAGCCTTCAATTTTTTCTGTAGTATAAAAACAAGCAGCTTCCATTTGGCTATCTCGTAAGTTTTTATCCATGTATTTCAGATGCATGATTAAGTGAGGAAATGGATTGGCATTAATGCCTGTTCTAGTCTTTTCTGGACAATTTTAATGCGTAGTTGCAGGGAATCTTCTTTCATAAAAGTTAGCCAAGTGTGGAATGCATCGGCCAGTATTGCTGGAGTGTGTGGAGACTCAGACTGCACTTCTCCATCTATATCTAAAGTTCTCTTTTGCAAGCACTGTGATAAATAAGTTTTCATCGTTTCTACATGGTTTGCTTGAATACTTCCACAATTTTTACACTTTGCACATTGCTTCCCATCCCTATCCACTTTATAATAATGTTGACAAATCAAGTCTGTCGGCCTTCCACCACGATTCATTATCACGTTATTCAGCTTAAACTTCAATACACACAAATATCATTGAAGTACTAACACAACTTGAAATTGTTTAAAAAAAAAAAAAAAAAAAATCGCAACTAGACTCCAAATGATGTGAAACTAGCAGGAAATCTAAGCTACTGTTATCTTTGTCTTCCTTCCTTTGGGGATTTGGGTGCTCCCCTTTAAAGTAATGGGGTAAGGGAGGAAAGCTTTTATCTCTAACCTACCCCTTAGGTGTAATGGAATGGACCAAGAAATTTTTTCAGTAAGAATGAGTCAGACCATTGTTAGTCGAACTTAGCCTAGAATTTAGGCAGAGAAAGGGGAAGGGGTATGCATTGTTCAGTCTTATCAGTTATTGTTCAGAATTCAGGAATGTCTATAGAAAAGGGAGAGGGAGGTATGCTGTGGACCATGGCCTGTGGGTAAAATGAATTGTCCCCAGTATTGTGCATTCAAGATGAGGAAGGTCAATCATTGTCACCCAGACTAGAAAACATGTGTGTGTGTGTGTACAAGTTAGGAAAAAGAGAATAGTATATGAGACCACATTTTAGGTAGCAAAAAGATTTTTTCTTCCAAAAATTAATTCCAAGGGACAATCCATTTTTTTTTTACCAATATAATAAAAATAACAATAAATTTATTCAAATCAATTAAATGTACAAATAGAGTTGATCTCTTTCGATTATTATATATTGTTTTATTGTATTTGTTTTATTAATTCCCCCCCCCCCATTCTTAAAAATATAAGGAATCCGAAAGTAAAACCTTTCACAGGGCACATGAAAACTAGTTACGGTACTGATTGAGGGTGACAGAATTTTGATTGGCAATATTGCTTGTTTCGTTCTCACATGACAGTTTTTGACACTGACAGTTTTTGACATTTAGGTTTTTGATGTGATGGTTAAAACCATGGATTAAACTGGATAAAACCGTCATGCGTCAAAAACCTGCCAACCCTGGTTCCAACAGACACCCGGCGCGTATGTGGTTCCAGAACAATGGAGCACCAGCCTATTCTAGATGAGAGGTAAGGAACTATCTGGATGTCACTTTTCTGGGCCAAAGGCTTAGGCGAGGTGGTCCTATAGCTTGGCCCCCAGAATCACCCAATCTGTCATGTCTTGACTTGACTTTCTTTTGTGGGGATATCTCAAGAGTCTCGTCTATGACACTCCCCTTGAATCTGGGCGCGGTAGCCTATTGGTTAGCGCGCTGGAATTGCACTCGGTAGGCCCGGGTTCGATTCCAGCCACTGCCAAAACTGCCGCCGTGTTCACGCGGAGTACGATCACGTTAAACATGTGGGTCCGTAAGTCCTTCCGAGAGGTTGGTGGTAGGAGAAGGAGGGTACGGTCCCTGTGGATGCCTCCCCCACTGGGTTCCGGTCTAAATTGGGTGGCACTTCCCGGCCGTCCAAACAGTTACCTTACACCTTTCTGGTAGGTCGGATGGTCTGAGTCTCAACAACAACAACTCCCCTTGAATCTGAAGAGGAATTTGTTGCCAATATTTCGGCTGCTACAGCAGAAGTGCATGACATGCCTGGAAATTCGGGGACTTATAACCTGTTAATTCCAATACAGGCAAACTAGGCAAGTCCTCATATTATAGTTAAGCGATATGAATTTCTTGACTTGTAGAATTTGAACAGAAGTAGCACAGTGTCATAATGAAATAAGTAGAAGTCAAATGGTAAGCAAAATCCACATTTATTTAATAACGTTGGAATCTAGTCAGTACCATTTGGCAGCTGCTTTGACATAGTGCAGCGAGAACATATATACAGTTGAAACATTTTAGGAAGTAAACGTTGGAAAACAATACTCACGAACTTTTCATCATGTTGTTTGAGTTCCCCCTCTATGAGGTCCCACATTAGGAAAATGCAGGTTTAACATGTAACTTGACTAAATTCGGTTCATGCTCAATCTAAAATACTTTAGTCCATAAATGTTAAAAAGAAAAATCACCAGTTGAAAACCATTCATGTAGAACAAATGAATATTCCAATGTATCGTTTCCACACCGGACATGCCTATTTAACTAAGGCCATCTTTCTTAACATTTGACATGAAACAATCTATTAGCATGAACAAGAATGCATATTTGCTGCATAATTATTTAGCATCGCACCATTCTCTTCAGAACTACTTATCTAACTATCTGTCTGAAATAACTATCAGACTATCAGACCACCTGACTCTGATTTGATCTGACTGATCTATGATCTCCCTCAATCTGACTATGTTTCCAACATGGACTTTCTATATTATTCAATCTGCATGAAGACTCTCTTTCTCGGCCGTGGAGCAAACTGCTCTATGCCATTTGTGGCGAGTGCCACGGTCTGAGTTCTGCAAGCCAGGGGACCAAGTGATTGTGCTAGTACCGGACTCCAGCAATAAACTATATGCGAGATGGCAGAGACCGGCCATAATCCAAAAAAAGAGGAATCCGCATTCTTTCATCATTAAGATGTCAGATTGGAGGACAAAACACATCCATCAGAATAAAATTAGGGAATACGTAATGAGGGCGGAGGCCGTGAACGTGATTTTTGAGGAAGATTTCGGGGAGGTGGTGGACACACCGAATCAAATAGCCCGGAATAGGGATTTCATGAAAACTCTCGATGAGCTGGAGGCACACCAGATGAGTGACAACAGAAGTAGGGATTTGAGGCGCATGCTGGAAAAGCACAGGGGTCTATTTACAAAGCCTGTACAACCGGTCAGAGTAGGGACCCACAAAATAGAACTGGCACAGGGGGCAGTCAGGAAGAGGCCTTACTGTTATAGCATCCCAGTAGCTTATAGAAGGGAGGTGGAAAACCAGGTACGAGAATTACTGGACCTCGATTTAATTGAATCATCAGAGGCAGAAATAGCACACCCAGTTTTGTGTGTGTGGCGAAAAAGGATGTGACCGTTAGATTATGTGTAGATTTTAGGGGACTTAATGTGGTGTCAAAGATTCCCGTATTTCCAATAAAAGACATACAGGAGTTAGATTTTATAGCGGGAGGAGCACGGTGGCTAACCAGTTTAGATCTGTTGAGAGGGTACTGGAAAATAAGGCTGGAGGAAAACAGTAAACTCCTCACAGCGTTCGCAACCCACAATGGAACGTTCCAATGGAAAACGATGCCGTTCGGACTAACAGGGGCGTCCGGAACGTTTCAAAGAGAAATGAACAGGGCACTGTAGAGGCATTCCGAGTACGCGCAGGCGCACATCGATGACATAATTTTTTCTCGCAGCTGGGGGGAGCACCTGACCCACATAGACGCAGTGCTGGAAGAACTGGAGAAGTTAGGATTCACCGTGAGGATAGACAAATGTACATTCGCGGCCCAGGAAATAAAATATTTAGGTCACCAGATTGGAGGGGGAAAACATGCCCCGGATAAGGAAAAAGTGGCAGCGATTGGGCAATTGGAAAGACCGGTCACTAAAAAGGACACGAGATCGGTCCTAGGACTAATAGGGTTTTATCGCTCCTATATTTCAAATTTTGCGAAGCTGGCCACTCCTTTAACGAATCTAATGAAGAAGAGGTGTCCCAATAACGTCGAGTCGGGAGAGAAAGAAAAGATTTTGTTTCGGGAACTGAAACGCATTCTGTGTACGGCAACCGCACTGGCTACGCCGGAATTCGAAGCACCGTTCCAGATACATTGCGATGCGTCCCAGTTCGCATGCAGAGTTTGTTTGACATAAAAGGATTCAGAAGGGAATTTTAGATCCATCGCTTTTGCGAGCCAAAAGCTCAGCGACACCCAAAGGAATTGGGCTACTATAGAGAAAGAAGCGTGGGCAGTCTTATTTGGACTTAACAAATTCAACCGGTGGATTTATGGAGGGAAGGTCGAAATCATAAAAGACCACTATCCTCTAAAATTCCTAAATAAAAGCACGTCGAAGAGCCCTCGGTTAACGAGGTGGGTACTGGCTCTTCAAAAATGGAACTAAGAGATCTTGCACAGGCCGGGAAAAAGTCATTTAGCCGCAGACGCACTTTCTCGCCTGCGAAGAGCTGAATCGCGGAGCAGGGATGTCCGAGAGAGATGTCCGAGGGGGGGGGGGGGGGAATAGCTCAGTGAAATGTAGGTCAGCCGGAGCTATTCTGACCCCGAAGAACGAAACTGGCGGGAGCGGGTTAACAGCTGATGCGACGAGAAACCGCCTACGGCAGGAAAGGAAAAGGGAGAGTTAGTTTTGATTTTATATATCAGTGTACAAATTGGCATGATTTTTTATATATCAGTGCACAGATTTTTTTTTGCGTGATTTTTGTTTATATATTAGTATACGGGTTTTGAATGGGCGTAAGGAAGGATTCGAGTCAAGATAGTTCAAACGGAACTGAGGATTATTTAAAGGGGTATGTTACGTAAACACGTAGATAAATATATAAATAGGTGGAGATATAGTGAAATTGAAATTTATGTTTGTGTGTTTGATATTATGAATACGTCTAAAGTACTTTACCTACTGGGGAAGACTCGAATCCTTCCTTAAGCTCATTCAAATTATTTTGGTCTTTTGGAGGGGATTTCGGGGAATGTTTATTTTGTTCTTGCAATGAAAATATTTATATAAACACGAGATCCTGAGGGGACAGCCAGGGTAAAGGGTCACTGGTGTTAACAATACTCAAACTTATACCAGAAACTCTGTAGTTCGGATCGACTTCTTGGTGTGTTTTCAAATTTTGAGTTTACTTCAAACTGTGTGTGTTACAATATTGGTGATTTCTTTTAAGAAATACATAAGACTGTCTGACTTATCAAACTTGTACTATACAAACTTTAGAGGACTTGTTGGTGACTGGTCGAGGACTTAGCATGACCAAAAACTTAGTGGCCAAATCAATGGACCAAGGAACTGGAGATCCAGATAGAAGGAAAATTCTGTTTGATTTTATTTTATTTCATATTGTGTGTTATGTTGTTGTGATGAATGTGTCCACAGCAACCAGCCATAGATGACCACGTGGACCGACACAAGTAGTGTGAGAAATCTGATGTATGTCAAAATGCTTCTCAGGTTATGTTGGAAAAAGCTGGGTGTTTAACCCGAGTTTTTCTCTAGGAGGGGCATGTGAGAAGCTTATATCTTTTTCGAGACTAAATGCTCGTCATTTTGCCCAGTATCTTTGGGGTCATAAACCCTGGACCTCCAACTGAGAGACTTTGGGAAACAAAGCTACAAACTTCCCTCAGATTTCGGAGAAAAGCGCGCAATTTCAATTGTCATCAAGAGGAGAGAGATTCCCATGATATGAAGGTTTGGTGGTCCTTGACACTGGGGACCTGAGAAACATTCCAATGTTCTATCCGGGGTGGTCTCGAGATTAAGGCCCGAATATATATACAATTGAGGGCACGAAAGAGAGAGACACTTTAACATCTTGGTAGGAGCAAGTCGATTGTTCACAACTGCTTGTCTCACATGCTTCCTCGTATAACATTGTTATATTGTATCCTATACCATATTTGCGGATCATAATAAATTTAATTTGTTTTTAACCAAAGCTGACTCTTATCTAATGCACTGTAGGAGCTCCTGATTTATCTTAGCATATTTTCATCAATCCATTGATTCGATACTCAGTCCTACGAAGAGACGCTATTTATAATCGGTCGATGCATTCGAATCACACCGACATCCTACACTACAAGCTATTACTTTCAATGGAGCAGTCTTCTCAAAGATACTTAGCTCTTTAGCAGACGTTCCCAGATTTACCAACGGAGATAACCTGTCTGTGTCCTTTGCAACAACACATTTCTAGAACTGCGCAGAGCTGTCTTACATATACATATGTATATATATATATATATATATATGAGTGAAAGTAGAAAAGAACGGGAGTGACCATATGAATTACATAAGAATGGTAGGGGTGGATTGCGACACCCCTTTCCCGCTTAAAGCAGCTTTTACAACCTGGGTAACGCTCACGGAACCAACATAATTCCATGGTCAGCCTCCCAAATGTGCGAAAATAAAAGCACCAGAACAGACTCGGAACCAAAGAAGCAAACGAATCCAAGAAGGAGAAACATCCGCTAGTCCAACCCGATGGAACGTCTCTTTATATAAGTAAAGTTGCTCATGCGCAGAGAAATATCAGGATAATAGTTACGCAGTCATGAATATTAAATCTCTATATCAACAATCAGATTACAAATTTTCTTTAAAAAACGATTTGTAATAATGTTGTACAAAATTGACTGGATAATTTCTTTTTATAGCTTCATCTGCAAATTTTTTACATTTGCAAATGCAGTCTTTCCTAAAAGTATTATAATTTTCGTTTCTTCTAAAATGTCCAATTACTATATTTCTGAAGACATACTTTGCAAGGTTTGAATTCCAATCGATAATATGATTTACCCTGATCCTGTATGAATCTCTTTTGTCGTGTAACTCTGTGTATATTCCATATTTCTTGTGTTTTTTGATAGCTAAATCCAAGAATTTTACCGATCCGTCCTCACACGCTGGATTTTCAATAAGGTCCAATTCGCTTGGGTAGAATGAAAAGTCAAAACATGGGGTGTTTTCATAGCCCCCAATTATCACATCATCGACATAACGGAAGTAGGGCATTTCCGATAGGATATGAGTGCCTCTTTCGTATTTAGATAGATATATATCTGCTAGTATTGACGAGCAACTCCCTCCCATAGGTATGCCCTTGATTTGTTTGTAAAAATTGCTTCCGTCGTGTAGTATGTTTTCCTTCAATACCAATTCCACCAAGTCCATGTATCTTCTATAAGTTATAAATTGCTTTAGATCGTATTCTTCATGTAGATCTTTCAGAATCAATTGTAAATTATCCAAATCAATATTGTTAAAAAGATCTCGAAAGTCGTAGCTCTTAAAGTTGATATCGTTATGACAAAACTTTAGTCGGTTTATCAGTTCCTGTCCGTTTTTTATCATAATAGAGTTATGTCTTTTAATATCATGCATAACTATTATGAGTAAATCCAAAAGTTTTTTGTTTGCTATTTCCAAATATGAACCACATCCCACCGTCACAGTTCGAAACTTGACAGGTATTTTGTGTAATTTGGGGATCAGGACCAAATATGGATATTTTATTGTTTTAATATCAATTCCTATTCTTTTGTAAAGTGCCTCTATTCTTTTAGTCAGTATCAATGCGTTACTGGGTATTAAAGCATACATTTCACTGTCCCTGTAACTTTGGTTTAGTGTATCCATGTAGAACTTTTTACAAGTGAAGGCATAATTTGATACTATTTTATCGGTATATGTTAATACCTATTCTTCTTTAATTTGCTTGAACGAGGATGGAACTTTAATTTCTCTATTGTTTTTGCAGTGCTGCGGGTAGTAGTGACAAAACGCTTTGTAAAATTTATATTTCCACTCATTAAATGCTTGTACTGGTAAACTATGTTTTACCGCCAATCTATAAATGAAGATGTCGAGATCATTATAAAATTCTTCGTATATATTTTTAAATTCTTGTATACGGTACTTTGTACCGAGTTGAAGCAGGTACGTGTTTAGATACGTGTAATAAACTGGTAGTCTTCACAGGTTACTAATATCAACGAATCTTATAGATGATGTTTTTTACAAAATTACAAAAAAAGTATATAATAGTGTTAAAACTTTGCCATAAAGTTTGCGATGGTCAATTGTACAGCGAGGATTGGATTGAATTTAGTTAGATTTTCAAAGTGATATCCACAGAGAAATCGGAAGACAGGGAGATAAGGCGTACATATTTGTCAACTCCTCAACAAGAGTTAAAAAACTGTTGATTTTTAAAATATGAATGAAGTCTGTATATAATATTGGAGACTGGCAAATATATTCAAATACGAATATATGCCCGGTGACACAATAGTAGGGTGCTTGTGTTATCGACATACCGTTACCCTAGTCTCTAATAGTAAAGCATATCGATGAGAAGATATTTCAAATCTGTAACGGTTGACCATGATCAGACTGTGACAAAAATAAAAAATGTAAATATTGATTTATATCCAGACAAGATCCCAAATGGATCAAATGATTTTTTTAACATTCATAATTATTACCACCAGCATATGAAGAATAAAAAATTTCGCAAATGCCAATCTAAACGATGCAAACTGTGTCCAGTGGCTAATCCACAACAAATTTCTACAGACAACGAAAGTAAAAACATTTTTTGCAAGAGCTATAATGTGGTTTATTGTATTGAATGTTTAAAATGTCAAGCTAAATATATAGGCCAAACGCAGAATCCTTTAAACATTCGAATAAATCTGCACCGAAGCCAGGTAGGAAAGGTACAACAGGAAATGCCCACAGCTAATTTGGAACTGAGACATTTTCAAGCCCATGGGTTCACCAACATCATGGTAACTATAATTGATATAGTACCAAATAAATCGGAAAGATTATGGTGGGAGAGCAACCATATTAAACAATTCAATACGGCTTATCCATATGGCCTTAATACATTAATATTTAACGAAAACTGTAATAAAGAAAGATGCAGAAATAGTTCTTCATACCCTCTATCTGAAAATCTTATAAATAAAAAATCCCACCGATGGCAAAGAGGAAGTAAAAAACAACACAATAATTATATTAAAACAGAAGAAAAAATATTGAAATTTTTAAAAACTGAAAACACGATGAAAATTGGATGGATTAAGAACTTGGCCTATAGTATCAAGCTTAAATATCTACAGAAAATATGGAATTACATAATACATTTCAACTTAAAAGAAAGCAATTGCCAAAATGAAGATGCAAGTACTAATATTGATATCCTATTGGATTTAATCAAACTCAGAGCCAGAATTTTTAATTTAACACTTACAAAAAGTGAAATTATAAAACAATATAAAGAATTTTTTATTACAACTTTCAAGAACAAACTGTATGAGAACATTCCATTCCATTCTATTTTAAATCATATTAACGTATGTCTTCCTTTGTCCAATATAAAAATCATGATCAATTATAGATTCGTCAAAACCAACGGAAGGAAATTTTTCAATTATAACAAAATTTGTCAAGATGTTGCATCAAATAATGTAGATTCTTGTAATTGTCATGAGAATATTCATAGTGACACTCATCATAAGCATATAATCTCCGGAAATCTAGATTTTATCAAAGACAAAAGACTTAAAAACCTGCTTCAACTCGGTACAAAGTACCGTATACAAGAATTTAAAAATATATACGAAGAATTTTATAATGATCTCGACATCTTCATTTATAGATTGGCGGTAAAACATAGTTTACCAGTACAAGCATTTAATGAGTGGAAATATAAATTTTACAAAGCGTTTTGTCACTACTACCCGCAGCACTGCAAAAACAATAGAGAAATTAAAGTTCCATCCTCGTTCAAGCAAATTAAAGAAGAATATGTATTAACATATACCGATAAAATAGTATCAAATTATGCCTTCACTTGTAAAAAGTTCTACGTGGATACACTAAACCAAAGTTACAGGGACAGTGAAATGTATGCTTTAATACCCAGTAACGCATTGATACTGACTAAAAGAATAGAGGCACTTTACAAAAGAATAGGAATTGATATTAAAACAATAAAATATCCATATTTGGTCCTGATCCCCAAATTACACAAAATACCTGTCAAGTTTCGAACTGTGACGGTGGGATGTGGTTCATATTTGGAAATAGCAAACAAAAAACTTTTGGATTTACTCATAATAGTTATGCATGATATTAAAAGACATAACTCTATTATGATAAAAAACGGACAGGAACTGATAAACCCACTAAAGTTTTGTCATAACGATATCAACTTTAAGAGCTACGACTTTCGAGATCTTTTTAACAATATTGATTTGGATAATTTACAATTGATTCTGAAAGATCTACATGAAGAATACGATCTAAAGCAATTTATAACTTATAGAAGATACATGGACTTGGTGGAATTGGTATTGAAGGAAAACATACTACATGACGGAAGCAATTTTTACAAACAAATCAAGGGCATACCTATGGGAGGGAGTTGCTCGTCAATACTAGCAGATATATATCTATCTAAATACGAAAGAGGCACTTATATCCTATTGGAAATGCCCTACTTCCGTTATGTCGATGATGTGATAATTGGGGGTTATGAAAACACCCCATGTTTTGACTTTTCATTCTACCCAAGCGAATTGGACCTTATTGAAAATCCAGCGTGTGAGGACGGATCGGTAAAATTCATGGATTTAGCTATCAAAAAACACAAGAAATATGGAATATACACAGAGTTACACGACAAAAGAGATTCATACAGGATCAAGGTAAATCATATTATCGATTGGAATTCAAACCTTGCAAAGTATGTGTTCAGAAATATAGTAATTGGACATTTTAGAAGAAACGAAAATTATAATACTTTTAGGAAAGACTGCATTTGCAAATGTAAAAAATTTGCAGATGAAGCTATAAAAAGAAATTATCCAGTCAATTTTGTACAACATTATTACAAATCGTTTTTTAAAGAAAATTTGTAATCTGATTGTTGATATAGAGATTTAATATTCATGACTGCGTAACTATTATCCTGATATTTCTCTGCGCATGAGCAACTTTACTTATATAAAGAGACGTTCCATCGGGTTGGACTAGCGGATGTTTCTCCTTCTTGGATTCGTTTGCTTCTTTGGTTCCGAGTCTGTTCTGGTGCTTTTATTTTCGCACATTTGGGAGGCTGACCATGGAATTATGTTGGTTCCGTGAGCGTTACCCGGGTTGTAAAAGCTGCTTTAAGTGGGAAAGGGGTGTCGCAATCCACCACTACCATTCTTATGTAATTCATATGGTCACTCCCGTTCTTTTCTACTTTCATTCATGTATTCTACTAGGGAATTTGAGCAGCATTTGCGCCTCCTCCTTTGTAGTGAATAGTTCTTTTAATTTCAGGCTTATTTGGGATATATCCTATTTTGTCTCACTTTATCGTAATAGTATATATATATATATATATATATATATATATATATATATATATATATATATATATATATATATATATATATATATAATGTGATTACAAAAAAACTCTTTTCGAGCAATTTTTGGAACAGCAAATTTTTGAAATTGTAGCAGTTTGTGGCAGGTAATTTTCTGAATTTGTAGCAGTTTGTAGCAGGTATTCTTTCGAAACTACATATACTCGAATATATCAATTAAATGCTTGTTTTATACGCAATTCTTTGCGATGAACAGAATAAGACTAACTCTAGTACTCTAGGACTAGTCATTCTCGAGATATTTTAATTTTTTAGCACTTTCGCTTCGCCACCTTTGAAAATAAGTCCAATTGCCAAATGAAAACGAAAACTAAATTAAAAGTGCAAATCCAGTGTCATTTCAAATAATTATGGGTGTTATTTTTTTGTGTGTGCAATTAAACTCAATTTAATGTATTGAAGAAATAAAGAAAATGTGAATATGAGTCTGAAAGGAAAATCAAGTGCTGTCAAATCAGATTTTATTTATTTTCATTTATACTCCCCCCCCCCCCCTCACTTTTTCAACCGAAACAGAAAACAAATTAGCTAGAGTTTGGCTCATTTCGACTTTCTCATACCAGAATCCATTTTTAAGCAACCTGTTTATTTATTTTTTTCAATTTAAAGCCTGTATTGTGGTTCCAAATGATCCCAATTATAGCATATTACCCTTCATTTTAAAAGGCTTGAAAAAATATTTTAATTGATAACAAGTTTGATAATGTACCCCAAAAGGGTTGCAGACGTAGTCAAAGCAATTTAATTACTTTTAAAGGACCTTCAGCAAGAAAAAAAATCACTAGGAATTCTTATTTTAAGCTATTAAACTCTTGTTACAATTGTACAATTCTTTTGAGCTAAAGATTTTCAATGTTGCTCGTGTCTGTTTCAATTATTCTTTAAGAATTCTCCCATCATTCAATTTTTTTTTTAATACACCTGTCCCCCGATTTACACAGAAGATAGGTTCTGCACAAAACCGTGTAAATTGAAATCTTGGATTTTGCTAAGTAAAATCGTATAAAACAAAAATAACCCCAAAATGTGCATGATTCAGTCATTAATTTAAGTAAAACAAAAGTAAGACATCTTAGAAAACTTAAAATTATACGTAGTTTATAAAACAACAAACATATGAATATAGTAATATAACATATTTAATTTATTTTACATTAGGAACAAAGAACAAAAAAACAAAAGGACCCTTAAAAATTAATTATGAGTTTAATCACTGTCATCACTTGAGCTTTCTTGATGCGATTCTGGCTTGATGGTTACGCATTAGGCAAGATCTCGGGTTGACAAGACTTTGTCATGAAATCGGTAATTAACAATCGCATAGTCTTTTTTGCTAAATCTTTATAGACCTCTTCATATTGATTTAAGCATTTACGGAGGTCTCCCTGGAATCGGAGAGCTCGATCAACATTTGTGTCATATTGTAAGAAATGATTGACCAATTTTCTTCCCAAATCAAGTCCTACGCTTATGATTCTTGCTGTGAACGCAACTGGTTCAGATTGCTCTTCATCAGAATCATTGCCTTCATCATGTTTGTTTGTTTCACAAATCATGTTAATTAAATCATCTTCATTCAATTCTTCATCAGTCATTATTTCTTCAATATCTGCCTGAGCTAAATCTTCAAAACCTTCTCCTCCTATAGAACGGGCCAACTCAGTGATCTGAGAATATTCATGCTCTATTGGTGATTTATCATTTCCACTTTCAACAACATCCGGCCATATTGCTTTCCAGCAGGCATTGATCGTTGATTGTTTGATCTGAGTATATGACAGTCCAACATGCTTAACACAATCTAAAATTGTAAATTTCTTCCAACCATCCATCAGAGTAAGAGACTCATCATTCTCCATTTGTTCTAAGATATACCTGAAAGTTTGCTTGATGTACAGTGCTTTAGAAGTCGAAATTATCCCTTGATCTAACGGCTGTATTAAGGAAGTTGTAATCTTTGGTAAAAAAACAACTTTTACATTTTTGTGTTGTAAATCTGGAGGATGACCTGGTGCATTATCAATTAATAGAAGAGCCTTGAAAGGCAATCCCTTTTTAGTTAAATAATTTTTGACATCTGGAACAAAGAAGTTATGGAACCATTCATTGAAAGCTATGGCAGTGACCCATGCTTTTCTATTAGCCATCCAATAGACGGGAAGGTTTTTGATATTTATTCCTTTGAATGATCGTAGTAATTTTGATTTATTAATCACCAATGGTTTCATCATATAATCGCCAGAAGCACTGCAACAGAAAAGAACTGTTATACGACTTTTCGCTACTTTATGACCACTAGCTGATTTGTGAGCTATAAAGGTTCTTTCCGGCATTTTTTTCCAGAATAATCCGGACTCGTCAGCATGGCCCCCACAAGGGGGTGGCTGACACGGCTACACCCAGGGGGTCCTGGACAAACGGATGTGAAAGGGGGCCTGGCAGAGCCAGTTGCCTTTCAGGGTTTTTTCTAATTGACTAATTGACAGCTGCTAAAAAAAAAGGAGGCACTGGTTTTTGTGACTTTGAGAAATTTGAAAAATAACAACTGTACCATGACTTTTTTTTTTTATGAAAGAGGGCCCAATTTGTAGTGGTCACTGTGTCCACGGTCACTGTCCTTAAAAATATGGCGTGACAAAAAAGACCAATCACGACCGCCGTACCATCGCATTGTTTCCATTTTTCCGGGAAGAAACACTACTTGTACTCAGGGCCACTGATAACATTTTTGGGCCCTTATGCAAAATCTTAGGATCCTGAGAAACTCACGGTCGCAGCTCCTTACGCCCCCCCCCCCCCCCATATATTATTAATGCTCAATTGTCCATGAATTTTTGGATGTGCATTTTTTTTTTCGAGGTCCGCCCTAAAGGGAGGGGGATAAGTGGAACTAATGTCCAAGGACCCGCAGCCCATAGGGGCCCTTAAAGAATTTTGGCCAGGGGGCCATGCTCGTCAGCATTGAAAACCTGATCAGAAGTATAGGAGTTAGCGGCAATGATTTCAGCAAGTTTTGCCGGATATTGTTGTGCCGATTCCGAATCAGCAGATGCACTTTCACCTTTCATTCTCAGATTATGTAAAGAATGTCTTTGTTTGAATCTCTCGAACCACCCATGGTTTGCGGAAAAAGATTTCTTCTTTTCATCGAACGAAGTCGACGGCGACTGATTCTTAAGTGATTGATAAATCTTCAAAGCTTTATTTGTAACAGCATTGGTATCGATCGGGATTCGCTTTTGAATTTGGTCTTCTATCCATATCACTAAGGCTTTTTCCATATTTTCCATTGTAACATCTCTAACATATGAAGTCGTACTCATACTGCTGCAGGTTCCAGCTGCTACACTTTTTCTAATGGAGTCTTCATTTTTTCTTATTGTTCTTATTGTAGCTTCATTCATGGAGTAAAATTTAGCAACATCCATTACTCTTTCTCTATTACGTAGACGGTTTAATATTTGAATTTTAGTTTCTAAAGAAATAACTTTTCTTTTCATTTGATTTTTCTTCAAATCCTTTGACATTATAGAACTTTAACAAATTTACGCAAACTATAAAGATGCAAAAAAAACTATAAATGTTGAAAACTTACCAGTTCAAAAGATAAACGCACAATAATATAAGCTTTGCTCCTAAAATGTTTCTGCACTATGTACTTGCATGAACCAGATAGCTTTACTGTTGTGAAATACATACGTGGATACCCCTATTATGGCGATTTCCCTATACGGGAATTCCCCTAAATGTATATATTTTACAACACCGGGAATCCCCTGTTGTTTTCATCAGTGTTACCAAAGGAATAAAATTCAAAAATGTCATCAAATCTTTGTATAGGCATATATGGAGCGGAATATACATTTTTATCAATTTTTTGAAATCTGTTAATTTATAAACCATGTAAAAGCAAAATCGGGTAAAACAGGTGCCGTGTAAATCGGAGGATAAGTATAGATTGAATTAACCTCTCATTGCTTTCTATTACACAGTTGTTTGCAGAGGCTAAATCCATCTTTCTGCAAAACAACAACTGTTTCAGTTTATTCAAATGATCTTCTATTCTTTCTTCAGTTTTGAAACAAGTTCAAATTGGCAAGAAAGAGTGTGAAATTTCATGTTTTTCGAAAAAAGACACTAGCTAAGACAAAAAAAATTAACAAATAAGTTAAGAGCACTAAAATTTGATATTTAATTTAAAATTGCTATAATTCATGGAAACTTATTCAGCGATTAGAAAAACGAAATTTCTAATTTTAGTACCTGTTCTCGAAATGCAAGAATCCATATAAGAATTCCATGTCGCAATTTTTAGAAAATAGTTCCAAATTTTGCAATTTTTTGAGAAAATATGCTTAATTTTGCAATATTTCAAAAAAGTAAAAATTTACAATTTAATTTAAAGTAAAATTGCTAAAATATATTATTATATTTAAAAGTAAAAAGGCTAAAATAAGTTATTTTATGAAAAAGTGCGAACATTCTCAAATTTATTTAAAAAGTGCTAAAATTTAAAATTTTATTTAAAACAGCTGAAATTCTTGATAGTTTTTATAAAAGTGCTAAAATCGGGAAAAATTATCTTGATCATGAATTTTGACACTGCTCTGTTTATAAAAATCACAGTGCCCTTTCTAAAAAATCACATTCAGCAATTATTTTAGTGACTTTCTCAAAATGTATGCATCTATATGGGAATTTAATACTATGTTGATTGAAAACATAGTATCTATATGGGAATTTGATACTAAGTTGATTGAAAAAATAGAAAATTATGATAATCATCTAGTGGTATAATGAGAAACATGAAAAGGTGAGAAATTTTGAGAACACTGTTTGCAAGGCCTTTATAGTTCACATATAGCGTACATAAATTCTAAAATAAGTGCTAATGCCACTAATATCCTCCACTTTAACTGCAATAGGCTAAAAGGGAAAGTAGCATTTCCAAAGCATTTGGCTGGTTATGGAAGGCTTGCCATCACTATTTAGAAATTCCTTTGTCTGCTGCACTCAACAATCAACATTTTCCCTTCTCTTTCTTTTTGTGGCTGATCACCACAAAGCAAGGATCAGAGACTTTTTGAAAGGGTGATAAAAAAGAGAGAAAATGCTGTACATAAAGGGAGAAATATGGAAATTTCTCTGAAATCTTAAAAATTTGTAATTTTAAGAATAAGATTCATATTTTCATACTGCAAGATAAAATTTGTACTAAATACAAAAAATTTGGAACACTTGACATGTGTGTAAGTGAGTAAGAATAGAAAAATATTATGCAACATTAATTTGGGTTGCCTATCCTCAAAGTCTGGTACACAAAATATTCCACTAGATTTCATACAAATATATGTGAGACAGTAACAGATGACTTAACTATTTTATTTTGTTTCTTATAGATATTGTAACAACAGGTGAGTACACTTTCCCTTAAAAAAAATTCAAGAACTTTCAAGTACCATGTAATTTTTTTTCAAGGACGTCAATGAGCCCCTCATCATGAAGATGTATATGTTTATGAGAGTAAAATTAAATAGCAAACAAATGTTATTGTTTATTGCTAAAGCCATTTAGAAAATTCTATGGAATAGCAGAACCACTAGGGAAATTTCAGGGAAAGCAGAACTTCTTGGAGGGGGAAACAATGAGATGGATCTGCGGAACATTTTCATCGCTGCCTTTTTCAAGCACTTTCAAGGACTTAACCAAACATATGAGAATTTTCAAGTACCTTCAAGGTCTTGAAAATGGTTAGCTAAAATTCAAGTACTTTCCCAATTTTCAAACACCCGTATGCACCCTGACTCTATTTTCAAATGTATGCATATTTTCAAATATGCTTCCAAAATATTACGACTACATATTCAGCCAAAATTTTGCAATACCTTTAAATCACTCAGTAAAGATGTAGCCAAGTCTTTTGTTTCACTATTGCGTGTGACGGGTGCCCACGAGCCTTGCGTGTTCACATAGTCCTTGTAAGAAGACATTCTGTTTTCTTGAACTTTGCTGGCTTTAAGGAAGTACAGAAGAAGGTATCCCAAGCGGTTTTGGTGCATGGACATCTCGGCAAGGATGTTTAAGAGGGGCTGACGGTTGGGATCATCTTCTGGAGTCTGGCAGAGGTTCCTGAAAGAGAGAAAGAGGTTTGAAATCAAGAGAAAGTAAAGCAATAACATGCATGGAGATCATCATATGTTGCTGGTATGTGCTCGAAATAGGGATTAAACTATCATTTATTTTACCACACAATCCCTCAATCAAAGTGGCAGTCCATGGAGTAGAAGCACACTCCAATGCCATCAAATCAGGCAGATCCATTCTGTCATGAGAAAAGTTATTTGGGATAGAAGCTTTGCTTATGAACTTCTTGCCTTAAGGCTCCACAATCTACTCATGTTTCTATCGTGAAATGCTTAAATTTCATTGCATTGCATAGCTGCCAACTCTGAATAGCTGAAAATCTGTAATTTTTGTTAAAAGGAAAAAATTCACTTTAGGCAAATTCATCGACGTTATGCAAAATCATCATAAAATAAATACATCATACTTAAAAAAATGGATAAAATAATCTAAAATAGGGAAATGAGAAAAAAAGGCTAATAGAGGGAAGATGGCATAATTAAGAAATTAACCTTTATAATTAACCAAAATATGAAAATAAGCTAGTTTAGTCAAGTTAATGTGCAAAAATAGGGAGATGAAGATGGATGAAAAAAGATTAATTATGTACTCTTGGCAATGCCCGAAAATAAACTGAATTTCATAACCGTACTATTTATTTGAAAATAATTATAAATTAACCTTTATAATCAACCAAAATACAAAAATAAGCTAGTTTAGTCAAGTTAGTATGCAACAATAGGGAAATAGAGATCGATGGAAAAGGATAATTGCATAATCTCGGAAAGGCCACAGAAAATAAAAAAACTGAATTGTGAAAATAATTAAAAAATTAACCTTCATAATCAACCAAAATATGAAAATAAGTTAGTTTAATCAAGTTAATATGCAACAATAGGGAGATGGAGACTGATGGAAAAGAATGATTGCATACTCTTGGCAACAGCCGCAAAAAAAACAAACTGAATTTCACGATCGTACTATTTATATGAAAATAAATAAATTTATTTTCCTTTTATATAAAAATTTACCTTTATAATCAACCAAAATATGAAAATAAGCTGGTTTAGTCAAATTAATGTGCAATAATAAGAGGATGGAGATAGATGGGAAAAGGCAATAGTGTACTCTCAGTAAAGCCTGAAAAAAAAAAAGACTGAATTGTGCAGTCTTATAATTTAAGCGAAAGGTAGTAAAATACTTCTGTAATAAAGGTAGTAAAATACTTCTGTAATAAAGGTAGTAAAATACTTCTGTAGCGTTGGTTCAGTAAAATATTTCTTTATTTTTACTCGCACTATAGAAAATAAATTAGGTCTATTATTCTGATATGAAATCATTAGAAGAAAATGAATGCAAACTGATAATTTTGGACTCTCAGCAAAGCAGGGAATATAAATTGAATAATGGGATGCATGGATTTCACGGGATTTTCCGTAGTTTTGGGGGAGTAATGTCCGTAAAACCGTAAGATGAAGTAAAAATCCATACAAACTACGGAAAATCCGTAAAAATTGGCATCTCTGCGACATGACTTACTTTTCCACGAAATGATTCATCCAATCATTGAGTGTTATAAGTACATCTTCACAACTGCTATTCTCCATGTGAATAGAATAAGTCCGCAAGTCACCAGAAAGGAAGTGAAGAAAATTTGTTTATCATTTTCAGAGGAAGAGGGGACATTTTTAGGGAATTTTTGTAGCAGAATCGGAAAAAGTAGGGACTTTTAGCTTGTGAACGAAAAATCGGAAAAAATCGGTTTCCAATTGGAAGATCGGAATGATGGCCAAAAATCGGAAACTTTCTGGGTAAATTGGCTATGCATTGTATAATTCAGAATAAGTGACATAACATGCTCACTCGGGGTGTTGTGCTGATTCATGACAAGGTCGACCTTGTCCACTACTACCAGAATGCAACATCTTGCGAGCTTCATCTTGGAACAATTCAAAAATCCCCTCTACAGTTCAGACAGCACTAAGCGATTTTCATGTGTTCAATCTTTCCTAGCTGCCAGCAGTTCTATGAAGACAATGAGATCAAACAAGCCATTAACATGCGGTTTGCATTGCTGATGGCATCTTTCTATGATGAAAGGTGCCCTGTTATGATGATTGCTTCAAAAATGGTAGAAAATATGTAAAATAGTGTACGGTGTGTATATCAATTAGCAATATAAATGGTTTATAGATATATCCTTGTTTTCTCTTAATAGCCCATTGGAACTTATTTACTGGATATATCGTGTATGCAAACTCCACTGTATATTGAAATTATGTTTTGAAAAGTGATTATTTCATTTTTTTATTAGAATGTGCTAATCAATTTTCATGTCTGCAGCTTTTTGATAAAAGTGATTTTCGTTTTCTATGATTAACATCCATGGAATGAGTCTTCTACCAGTTTTTATTTTATTTTTTTTTCAAGGGGGGGTTAATTTAAAGAAAATAATTAAAAATTATGAACTTTTTGCATGTAATGAAAATGCAAAGATGTTTAATTAAGCAAGAATTAGTTGTATGGCAGTTCATTTTCAACTACAACAAAATAAGAAAAATTATAATGGGAACAGGTCTCATTATTAGTACACAGTTACTATTAATCCTATTTATGTTGATAGTTATTTAAGTTTATTATTTGAGTAAGTTGTTCAATTTTATTATTTGAGTAAGTTGTTCAAGTTTATTATCTGATCAATATCTATACATTTTAAATAATCTAACACTGTCTGGCTAAAATATTATGACCATCACAGTTCAGGACCACGGTAGTGCATATGCAACTGAAAGATTCTATCTTTCCCGGCCTACTGATGCACATTCACTACATGGTACCCACTAATGCCAATCCACAACATAGGATTGGGGCATTTCATTGATGTCTCTACATAACTCCAGATGGCGACAGAATCCTATAGTTTCTGCAAAATTAATCACTTGAATTATTGACGTTCACAGTTTAATTTCGGTTTTTGTTTTTCTATGAGTCAATACATATAACTAGTCAATTTATATAACTAGTCAGAATGCTGACTATTTATATAAATTGTATAAACAAGAAAGATCAATCATGCATAAAGCATTGATTGTGAAACACTTTCCAACTTCAATGCAATTTTATTTAAACATCTCTAAAATGCGATACATTCCTCGGTAATAGTTTTAAAATTATCATAATACTACAATAATTTATATTTAAAAACTTCAACGAAAACAAATGAACTTTATTCAAATGAAGTTATCTTTTTACTATTCCTTTCATTCATCACAATACTATAATAATTTATTTTATTTAAAAACTTAAAACCATGAAGGTACAAGTAATTTAACTCTGTTTAAAACTTCATCGAAAAAATAGTCTTCTTCTCTGTGTAAAATCAATGAATGTTTCATTCACATCAGCTATATTGCAGACTCCATGAACAAAATAATTTTGCATTAAAGAAATGTAGCAATTTTTATACAACTCATTCTACATCCTTTAGTGCAGTGGTTCTCAACCTTTTGTAGGTGACGACCCCCTATCGCCGTAAAATAACTTAGCCGTCGGTGTTTGTTGGACGGCCGAGACAGTGCCACCCAATTTGGACCGGAACCCAGTGGGGGAGGCATCCACAGGGACCGTACCCTCCTTCCCCTACCACCAACCTCTCAGAAGGACTTACGGACCCACATGTTTAACGTGATCGTACTCCGCATGAACACGGCGGCAGTTTTGGCAGTGGCTGGAATCGAACCCGGGCCTACCGAGTGCAACTCCAGCGCGCTAACCAATGGGCTACCGCGCCCATGGCAAAAAGAGTTGTTGTTGAGACCCAGACCGTCCGACCTACCAGAAAGGTGTAAGGTAACTGTATGGACGGCCGGGAAGTGCCTACCCAATTTAGACCGGAACCCAGTGGGGGAGGCATCCACAGGGACCGTACCCTCCTTCCCCTACCACCAACCTCTCGGAAGGATGGCAAAAAGAGTGAAATACCTTTATGAAAGTGAGATTTTACAATTAATAAATAAATCTCATAGTGATATAACTGAAGAAAGTGAAATAGTTGGTATGTGTTTTAGTGTGGAAGTTTATTTGAAAGACAATGTATGTTGTGATGTTGATATTTTTGGTACAGATAATTAGAGTTTAAATGTCAAAGATCTGCCATCTCACTTCAGTTTTCAAAACTCTGAACTAAATAAAAACAATTTGAAGACTCTTTTGAAGAAATTTGGTTTTTTTTTTGTATTCAGCAATGATATACAAGTAATGGTCGACAAAACAAGCAAGTTTTCAAGGCTTACGTTTTAAAAATAATGGTGGAGTCGGTCCCTCAAATGCCAGAACACTCATTTACTTCTGTGATAATGATAGATGTACTTTTAAGTAAAGTTTATTTAACGATTTTTTTCATCACTTACTATTAAAAAGTGCTTAAGCGTGAAGGAGCAGATGATTCTCACATGCTGTCCTATGGATATGCTACTTTCTTCAGTAGCCAGTCGTGAACGGGCTACCATTAGAAATGTAGACAGACTAGCAGACGTTATTGATTATATGATTTCAAACTGTTATAAATACAGGGTGGGTCTGTTTGAAGTTAAATAACATTATTGGTAAAGTGATAGACTTAACAATGTACTAGTTGTCCGAAAATAATTTTGACCACTTGATGGCATTCAATATTCTATTCAGTGGAAAAGATTTATGGGGATTAAAGTGTCTTTTATAAATTGTTATGCAAAGCTCTTTTTAATACATATGTATTAGACTTTTATATGACAGTTTTTTCCATTTGTGAAATTATTTACAGTTTCCCTTTTTCAGTATGGATAAAAATGAACCAAAGTGGGGTCACCACGAGGATCCTACAGCAGATAAGGAAAGCAGACTCACAATGCTGATGACTTCTTGCCTCAAATGTAAAATTATTCTGTGTAATTCTTATATGTAAATAAAAAAAATGTTATGTATAATTAATTAATGTTATTTAAATAAAGTTGTTACTTGATGGATAATGGATGCATTAAGAGTTACATTCCATACATTTACGGTAGATTTCTTGTTTAGGAGTTGATTCCTGTATAAAATATTAAAATACACTTTTGATGAGATTCAATGGAATCACTTGGCTGAAAAAAAGATTTTTGACATAAACAAACAGGTTTGAGAATCTTATTTACTTTCGTTGTAGAATAAATTTTACCATTTATTTCATTAGATTGATATTAATAATTGAAAAGATAAGGATAAGATGGATTGAATATTGTTTTTCTTCTTTTTTTTCCCACAAATATATTTTATTTCCACACTAATTCCTCCACTGAAAAAGAACTGGAAAAACTGATTTTCGTAGTTATCAACAGAGTAAAATTTTTGTTAGAAATTTATATATATATGTATTAATATTTAATAATTTGGTTCTAACTCTTGGCAAAATACCGCAACTAGAATGTGCAATCCACTAAATCTGACTTGTAAAAGAAAATATGAAATATTTGATAAGGACTAACAAAAATATATAAGAAAAAAAAACTCCATTCCAGAATTATAATTGCAAAATGTTTCAATTAATATACTGCATATGCAATGGAGGGATTCTCTGAGGCCAACGTAAAAAGAGGCCAGGTAGGCTGGGTTGGTCACGTGATCCGACGTCATGATTTCCTGCTTGCAAATTTGAAACCGTGATCATGTTTAAGTTGGCCTTGCATAGGGTATCTCCTGAATATTGGATACTTTTTAATCATTTGATAGTCATTACAGGCCTGTATGATTTACTATGTGTTCGTTAATGTTTCTGACAGTCGCTGCCAAAAAAAAAATTAAATTTTTTTGGTAATTTTTGAAGTTTTTATCATTTTTCTTGCATCATCCGTTAAGCCTCGTCATTCAGTGCTTGTAGACGGAAATGTAGGGGGCAAAGTTTTGTAATTTATCGTGTTTTATACATTTGTGTTTTATCATTTATTAAAGCTTTGACTGTCTTTCTATGCATGCGTTATTGCTTTAGTTTTACGTAATTTCTGTCGGTAAGCCTTTAATTTTTTGTATTTGTTTTCATTTAATGTTCACAGCATATGTGAATATTGAATTGCTATCTCAAAAAATTTTCTATCCAAAAAGTGTTTAGCTTGTTTATTTATTAGGCTTCACTTACATTTATTTATTATTCAGAAATTTTTTGCCATTGATATTTTATTTTCTCTGATCTGCAGTTTATCTTGGAATTGTGAATATGGTGTGTACTATATACTCCTTACTTTGTTTGCCAAGGAATTTGAAGTATTAATAGCAGTGGTTGCATATATTTAAGCTAAATCCTAGTGACCTAACTCTATTGTTTAACATATATGAAAACCTGAACATAGTAGTTAGATTTCTTGGTGGGCTTTTTCATGACTAAAGATCATGCTCTGTTGTATATTCAAATGTAAAGCTTATTTAGTACTTTCATAAAGAAGTATATTTAATATTATATTGTGCGTAACAGATTTACAGCTTACTTTTATATTTTGTTTATTATTTTTAAATTATTTAGTTTTTATTATAATTCATTGAATTTTAATAACTAAAAATGCCAAGTGCTTGTGTTGATCCTGGTTGTTTTATTATAAAAATGGTTCCAAAGTTAGCAGCTTTAAATTTCCTGCTAATGAAGAACTAAAAAAAAAGTGAATTTTATTAATACCTAGACCTAGCAAGTTTCAAAATATTCAAAGGTAAGATCTATTTTCTCATTAATAACATTAACCCATAACCGGAAACTTGCAGTCTGTGAGATTGCTGCATTTACAAATCTATCCTTTACACAAAAATGAACTTGCCCTCAATCTTATCACTCCAGGTAATCATTACGCTATTGATCCTCTTCCTCCCGCCTCATTCACAACACTTGCGCATTCTTAGTTACTGAAAGAAAAAAATATTTTTATTAGACGCAGTCTGCTAGACGGCATGTGTCTGTTTACGTAATTTTTTCCTGTGAAATATCTACATGGCAGGACCGTCAAAGTGAGTATGGTGATAAAGACTTTAAAGAGACTATTTTGAGATAGTTTGATGAAGTTCGAAGTGATGTTAGCCATGTAGATAGTATTTCAGAAGATGAATATATAAATTCAGGACATGAAAGTGATTCAACGTTGACAGAAAAATCTGATAAAAGTGAAAATGGAGAGATAAGAAATGATGAAAACTTAGCAGATAGTAAATATATATATCTGGAAAAAATCGGTACCGATGGTCTGTTTCAGAAGTTCGACCCTCTTCACGAACAAGAAAGCACAATATAATCATAAAAGTGCCAGTTTTAAGAGATAAAGCTAAAGATCTCTGAGAAA
The DNA here is from genome assembly GCA_951213105.1 of Amaurobius ferox. Taxonomy (NCBI): domain Eukaryota; kingdom Metazoa; phylum Arthropoda; class Arachnida; order Araneae; family Amaurobiidae; genus Amaurobius; species Amaurobius ferox. Next base: position 1,546,572 of record OX578149.1, on the reverse strand, counting down.
AGCAGATCCATTCTCTGTCTGGCAGTTATTATTTACAAACGATATTTTACTGCATATCGTGAAATGGACAAACCATAAAATTAATGAAATGCTAATGAAATATGAAACACAGACCAGTATATGAAAGATACAGATTTGATTGAAATGAAAGCCTTTTTTGGTCTTCTAATATTCACATTGGTATTCAACTCAAATCATGAGAACATTGAAACACTTTTCACCACCGATGGAACTGGCAGAGACATATATTTAGGGCCGTAATGAGTATAAAAAGATTTGCATTACTTCCTTCCGCATTGAGGTTTGATAATTCCGAAGACAGATTAGAACGAATAAAACACGACCCAACAGCAGCTATTTACTATATTTTCAGGAGTTTCATAGAAAATTGCCGACGTGTCTATGGAATAGGAAAGTCAACGAAATGCTTGTTAGTTTCAGAGGAAAAGTTCGCTTCAAAATGTATATGCCAAATATACCATATAATAAATAATAAAAATAAAAATCATAATAAAAATCGTAATCATTCATAATATATACCATATAATAAATAAGAAGCATAAAAATCATGGCTCTAACAGACGCCAGGAACAGTTATCTTTACAATGCATACATATATTGTGGTAAAGACTCTGACGGAATTGGGCTACAATCTGAATACAGAAAATTTTCTAAACCAACGTAGTCTGTTTTGTGCCTTGTTCAACCTATTTTTGGAACAAATTGAAATGTTACTGCGGATAATTGGTTCTCATTCATAGAACTTGTAGACATCCTATTAAAAAAAAACTAACTTACAACGGTACAATTAAAAGAAACAAAAGAAAAATTCCATCCAAATTTTTACCTAATAAAACAAGAGAAGTTGGATCAACATTATATGGCTTTCAAGAGGACTCTGCAATAATTTCGCACGTCAACAGGAAAGGTAAGCAACAGTACTCATCTCTTCAATTCATAACAGAGTTTACACTGATATTGAAACGCAGAAACCTGAAATTATTGCATATTATAATGCAAACAAAGGTGGAGTAGATAGTCTTGATGAGAAATGCTCCAAACATTCCTCAAGTGATCACACACGCAGATGGCCTTTAGCTGGGTTTTTTCTGCATTCTGGATGTTTCAATAGTAAATTCATATGTTTTATCACAGTGCTACAAGGAAAATGAGGAAATAAAGGAAAAGTCCGTATTTGCGAAGTTATTAGCATCCACACTAGTCCAGGAACATATGGAAAGTCAACTCCAGAATCCTCAACTGCCTCAAGAATTGTACTTTATAATAGCTCTAATCTTTATGAGGTACGGATAAGAGTTATTCCACTTGCGCTATTTAATTCATTTAAATTTGTCTTTTTATTTCAACTGCATCATTGTCCTATTTTTTTGCATGTATATATTTTAATATCGTATCTGAAATGTATTTGTTAGATAATGGCATTGTAACACAAAGCAAGTGCGACGAATGTGGTAAAGAGATTATACATAAAATTCAAAAGATTATTTCAACTTTTGGAATTATTTGCTTAAATAATTATTCGAAGGTTATTAAGGATAAGCAATTGATAACAACTGATGAGAGAAAATTTAAAAAATTCAAGAAGTAGAAGACCTAAATAACGCTTTTTGATGTGATTAAAATTAAATTTTGGTTTGTTTGAAATATTTTGTGATATTTTAGGGAATTTGCTAGATATTATTCAGCAAATAGAATTTTAAAATAAAATGTGGAAGTGTATTTGTCAATGTAATGGGAAGAAATCTTTTAAAGGGGGGGAGGGGGCAATTAGATTTCAGTTCCTAGTACTATTCTCTTAATTTTCCATGTTAATTCAAGGCTTTGCCCCCCCCCCCCTCCCTTGGATTCGTCAGTGGCCGCAGATAACTGTCGTTCTTGCAGACTAATTTCATAAAATTTTCAAAATACGGAGGGATTAATTAAATTGCAAAAATGTATTTTTTAATAGTTATGCAACTCATACAATAGATAATGTCACTCAGATCTATTTAAATGTGAATGATACAATTTTGCTTATTGCATTGTTATGATAGTAGGTTTGGAACAGCATTGTTTAGGTTGCAGATAAATTTTGGGCTTTTGATGGTGTTGCAGATTGATGCAGAAGTTTCTGCTACCGAGATATAACATATAGTCAAGCCTGACTAGAAATATCTGTGTGTGGAATATTTTCTGTGATCGTCGATATACTATATTATGTTATTATCATAGTTACTATGGTAATAAACTCTATTGTTCATAATTTAATACTATGAAGAACATGCCTAAAACATTGGATCAAATGTAAAAATTTATATATCTATATCTATATATATATATATATATATATATATATATAAATATATATAGCATAGTAAACATATAAAATTAAAATTAATTCCACAGTTATCCAATTATTCTCCAGAAGTTGGCGCAAAGCAGCACACTCTCCTAAAGTAACATACAAGATTCATATGAAAAAAGAAGGAAAATGACCAAATGCAAGACATAAAATGGTAGAGGGGGGTGGCGACCCCTCTTTCCCGTTTAAAAGACTGCTTTTATGCCCGGGCAACACTCATGGTACCAATGCCATGCAAAAGCCATACTTCCATAAATGTGTCAAGTCAAAAACACTCGAAAAAGTGCAAAGTAAACAAATAGGAATCAACCAGGATTGCAAGGGAAAGGAAAAGAATGGAAATGCAGCAAATGCCAGAGTGCCTTATATATAAAAGCAGTTTATGCATGTGTAATGCGTTATTTTTACTTTCATCGTTCTATACCTCTGCCATATCCTTTAAGAAAGCATTTTCTCCCTTTTTTGTATTAAATAGGGAATTATAATAACATGTCAGGAAGACACATTAGAAATCTAAAAATTAATAATAACAGCTGGCTACCTAGTTTTCGGCCTGGCTTCTACAGTAAGTTGAGGAGATATTTATCAAGTTGTGTGTTAAAAGATGCATAACTGAAATATGTAGAATGTACCAGTGTCAGTAGGTAATTTGTACACCTCACAAATTTGTTGATACACAACTTAGATTTTCATATTTTTAGTATAGAGTCTATTAGCCCCCCCACCCAATAATTAGTATGGAGTCAAGTGGGTAATTCAAATCATTTATATGGACAAAAGCATAATTATACTATTTTCTGAATTGTTTTTTTTCTTCCTGCATTATAATATTAATTTGAAAGGAAAGCCACATTTTAATTAATTAAAAAATATAGTGTTAAAATTAACATCAAAACTGTTTCATAGTAGTAAAAAAATTATACAATTTAAAAACTTGCACAATAAAATCTGGTAAAGTGATAAAATTTCTCAAGAATGACTAGTTTCAACGTAACTCATTGGGTAGGTTACTAATTGCAATAAATTGAGTAATAACCTCACTGTATTTACTATCTTGTAAAAAGAAAAAATATGTTAACGGCAAAACTATAGGAAATGACATTAATCCCAAGCTAACGTAAAAACGTACATTAGCTTGAATTACTAAGACACTGGTTTCAGGTGAGGCAGCCAGAAATCGTGACGTCATGAAACACCTACAAGGCCTCTGTTTACGTTGGCCTCAGATTCTCCCTTCATGGTCCACTGCTAGAGTCCAGTGATGCCAATGCACAATGTAGGATTGGGACATTTCATTATCATTTTTAATAACACTAGATGATAATAGAATCCTAGTGTTATTAAAAATGATAATGAAGTTTTTGTAAAGCTGGTTACTTGGACCATTGATCTTCACATTTTGTTTTTCATCAGAATGCTGACTAAGTTGATTGTATAAACAAACACACGTGCAAGCTGTTATGGTGGTCCTCATTCAAAAGGCATGATTTGATGAAGGAGTGGTTTTTTTCATGGCAGCTATTCTGTTTATTTTAACGATGAGGGTCTTGTGTGGCATAAAGGGATTATTCTGAGAATTCTTATCGCTCGTTTTCAGGGGGAGTGTTGCAAACCCAGACCACTCGACTGACCCAGAGGTTTTGTAGCAGCTGTTTGAGTGGCCGGGTTCAGGGGGAGTGTGTATGAGCTAGTAAGTATTGAGTCAGGAGAATATTGCAATAATCATGTTGAAAAGTTTTTGTCATGTCGAAAATATATTTCTGAGACTAAAATTTAACAATGGATGAGTGAATCTCATAGTAATATAATTGAAAAAAGTGAATAGTGAATATGTGTTTTATTGTGAAAGTTTATTTAAAATATAATGTTGTCTGTGTTAGTGTTTTTGGATACTTTTGGTACAGATAATGGGAGTTCAAAAGTTGAAAATCTGCTATCTCTTTAGTTTTCTGAACTCTGGACTCAATACAAAGCCTTTTTCAAGGAAAATTAATTTTTTTTTAATCTGTATTTCATTGATAATATTATACAAGAAATAGTCAACAAAACATATGAGTTTTCAGGGCTCATGTTCGAAAAACAAGGGTGCAGTCAGGTCCCTCAAAATGCAATAATACCCGTGAATTTCTATAATAATGGTAGATGTATTTTAAAGCAAAGTTTTTATAATTCAATTTTTTTCAATGCGTTAAGCTTAGCATCAAAAAGTGCATGGGCCTGGAGTAGGGCACGGTCTCATGGAAACGCTTCTTCCTTCACTCGGCGATCATGAATGGGTTAACTGTAAGATTTTGCAAATATTCTCATTTAAAATTTTTTTTTTTATAATTATAATTGCAGAATTCTTTTTATTGATATATTAACTGAAAGAATTTTATTATTAATATTCCAACCATTTTTGATCTTGGGCTTTGTGCACCATTCCAATCAGAGGGATGATACTGCAAGCCCGGGATCAAAAGCTTCGATGCTAGGTGAGTTCAAATGTCTTTATGTCCCAATTGGTTTCTCCAGTCGGTTTTTACTTTATGTCTGAATTGTCTTTCAGCTTCAGTTAACATATATGAAGAGCAAAACATCATTCAATTACAAGCAGGTATTTTTTAAACAATTTTTAATATTATATAAAATAATTTATTCTAAAAGTGGTTAGTTACAAACAGTTTTTAATTTATTTTTGTCATAAATAAATTTTATATTTATATATTAAAAATAAATAAATTTTGTTTATATATTAAATAATTATTTTTATACACATAATAAACTAGTACTTTATTTTTAATTTTTGTTACTTTTTTAAGAAAATGGTAGCATGTTTCCTTTGAATTATTAGTAAGTATTGAAAGAAATGCAATACATTATTTAATGTATTTCTTAATTATAATCAGTTTTTATGTTTTTTAGAATATTATGTTTTATAATTTATTTTTTATATCTATAATAAACAGTAAGTTATTTATGATTCTGATAATTTTAATTATTTCTCATGCCTTTTGTATGCCTATTCATTCCTTTTTGTGCAATGCCTTAAAATTGGAATTTTGAAGATTAAAAAAAAAAAAAAAAAAAAATTATTATAGATTTTTTTTTTAATTTTTTGAAAGTGTATTTAAGGAAAATAGTAAATTGTAGCTGTTAACTGCAGAATACAGATATAAAAAATTTTTAAGCAGAGAATTTTTCATATATTTCTAGATTTATACATTTTTATATAATATATCTTTGACTGTAGCTGTAATATAAGAAAAAATACTTTCAAAAATTCACTGAACATATTATTCCAGCCGAAATGTAATATAGAGAATAATTTTAAAATTTTCTGGAAAATAGACATCTCTACCTAGAATACATAGAATTTTAAGCAATTGACTATCCAAATAAGATCACCACAATAGATGAAATCTCTCCTTCTCCTACAAGCACATGACCAGTTCTGACCATTCCAACACCGCTGAAGAGTCTTGGCAGCTGGTCAAGTTAGGCGCTTTAGCACAAGTCCGAGTGCGGATGGAGCTTTCATCTCCATGGACTACGATGTCATTTGGCGTATTTCGAAAGATGAAATCGCAGAAAATGTTTGATAAATCTTGGGGTTTTGTGATCGTTAAATCTACTGGTCCTAAGGACCACTTATATTTTTATTCTTCTGGCTAAATCAAACTTTTGGTGGTCAATGATTTTGAACACTAATAGTTAAATGCCAGAAATAAAAAAATATTAATTTATTAATCAAACACGGTGGATAGTCGAATCGTGCAGACAAGAAGTCTGCATTCCCAGCCAAAAGCAGGATTATGAAGAGGATTATGGATCGAGCGGAGACGAGAAGTCTGCATTCCAGAGAGGTGTGGCAAGTGGATTGTCTGGAGGGGGGAAAATATATATATATATAGTCACGGAAAAAGAAAAAAGGGAACACATATTGATAGTAATGGAGAGGTTTAAGAGCAAGCAGTAGTTTGTTTTCAGTTGGATTTTGTATGAGTGCCTTGTACGGTGAACTGCTTGGAGGAGAACTTCAAAATTACATCTTATGATCAAGATGTGGAAATATGTATGAAGATTCTTTATGCGTTTGACTCGGCATGAGTGAAAAGACCTCATCAGGTACTGTATTATTAATGACTATGTGAGGATAGTATAATTATCCAAAATTTACAAATAATGGTTAAATTATCCCATCTACAAAGTCTGGAATTACTTCTCGCTAATAATTTTTAATATGTGTCAGGAGAAGAAGAATATTCTTATTAGATATAATGACGTAAATTGATAATGTAGGAATTGAATAAAATTGAGGATCTCTCTATTTAGCTTTAGGTCTAACTTTGGATTTCTGTAAGATTATTACAATTGTTAATTATCCTGATATGCTGATATTTGGTGGGTTTTGCGGCCACCAAAGCAATGTATTAAACTAAATTACAAATGGCTGTAGTTTATAAAGTTAAAAGCACTTTAGAGCATTTTAAGATTAAGTGTTTTTAAGAATAATTAAATCAATAAAATAAAATCAAACAAATTCGCACAGTTAATATGTAATATATATACATATATTATTTTATTCAAAATGTGCCCAGCATTTTAGATGCAAACCTCTAATAGAAAATACACCGAAACTCACAGCGAACTCCTCAAAACCAAATGTTTTAACAATATGCTCACTTATGACAAAAATCAAATAAAAAAACTGTTGGGCAAGTGCATACAGAACTATGTGGTGTAATTCATTCTAAATCCCAGGCAGCGGATTTAAAATGAGTTACACCACAAAGGATTTAAATAATGGGTAATGGATTTAAATAAGCATATTTTCTAAAGTTCCATATCCTCATTAAAAAGTATATCTTTTACAAATACTCTTAACTCAGCATAAACAATACCGTCATCTCATTTTAATTCCAACTTTTACTAAAAGCCCCAAACTGCAGTAGCTCTGAGTGCAGTTAGTACTTGGGCAGGTCACACCTGTCTCCTCCCTCCTTTCCATGCAATGGCTGTGTTCATTTTTATATTTTATATGCTCACATCAGAGGAATCTCTGAGGCATTCATTTTCTAATTTTATATTTTATTTTTCATATCTTAAAGCTCATGTTAAAATTATTTAATTGATTTTTTTTAATTCAAATAATGTCTTATTTTCAAATGCTGACACATACAGGAGCTTGAAGCATTCAAACTGGGTACTCCTCATAAAGTGATATCGACAAAAGACATATTTTTTTTTTTTAAATCATGAAGACTGTGAATCAAATGTTGCTGTATCTGAACTTTTAATGTTACATTATTGTAGTTTAACATGAATATAGATGGCAGCATCTGCACAGTGTAAAAGGAAGCAAAGATGGTGGATTGTAATTGGTACCTTTTTTCAAATTTAAATAACTAAAAAAAATCTAGCTGAAACATATCATTATGGATCTTGATGTACCTGTGTATCAAATTTCACGTCTGTATGATGTTTAGATTTTCCACTACAGATGCTACAGAAGAACAAACACATCTATTATATATATATATATATATATATATATATATATATATATATATATATATATATATATATATATATATATATATATATATATATATACACAGTAACTAGTGGGCATAATACTTACTCTACTACTGCGAGTAAATTACTTCTAAATTCTTTAAATCAAATAAATGATAGTTTACGTCAGTCTAGCAATAATTACCTTATTCTTAATAATAGTAAAGAATTAAAGAATAAATTAACATCCCTTAAAAATCTAATAGGATTTCAAACTTTTGATTTTAAAGATATTTTCAATAATATCAAGATCTCTGAACTGTATGATGCAATTTTGGCTCTATACAATGATTATATTACTAATCTTACATCTCATGCTAGTTTTGTTAATTTTCCTAAACTTCTTCACTTTGTTATTTTCAATAATTATATTTTTCAAGGAAATAAATTATACCTACAAGTCTCAGTTCCACAGGGTGGCTGCAGTAGCAGTATGTTAGCTAATTTATATCTTTATCATTTTGAACAGTCCTTTACTTCAATAGATTATACAATATACAGATACGTTGATGATCTGATTTGATTAGTACATACTGAAAATTGTGTCATTAATATAGATTTCTATCCTGATAATTTGGAATTAATTCCTAATGAAGCTACTATTAGTAAAAATATTAATTTTTTGGATTTAAATCTTTTTGTTGAACCTTCTAATAGAATAGTTACTAATTTATATGATAAAAAAGACTCTTAATTTTAAAATTAATAAAATCTTACCATTTAATTCCTGCAACTGGTTTCTATTGTTTAGAAATATTATTCTTAATCAGCTTTTTAGAATATATAGATTATATGATAAAAAATCCCATGCTTTACATATGGTTAATCTAAAAATTACCAGCAATTTATATAAATATCCCTCTTATTTTGTAAATGGTATAGTTAAATTTAGAATAGCTGGATTTTCTTGAATTTTATTTATTTAATATTGCTTTAAATTTTAACCTGACATCTCCCTTCTCTTGTTTTAATATTTTATTTATACATCCACTTAGACATTAGCCTTTCTATTATTGCCCCTCTTGATGGTATATTATCTCTTGTACATGTCTTTTCGTATTACTGTTATTTATTTCTTACGAATGGCAACAGTATATCTTATTCCTTTGTGAATAGCAACACTTGTCACTTCTTTCTGTGCTCCCGTGCTTACTAGGTTAGTGTGTTTTTTCAGTCCGTTTTTTGGTATCCATTTTTCCTTTTATTTTTCTTATGTTTCTTATTTATGTATGTCGTCCAAGTAGAAATAGTTTATAGATATAATCTGTCTATTTCTACAGAAACATACATTTTTGTGTTTGCTTCTACAAAAAACTTGGGCTTGACTACGATTTTTGTGGAAGTGAACAACTCATGATTTAGGCTTAGAGCCTTGTCCACGTGTATAGCGTTTGTGCTTGATTTCGTTTGTTATTCTTTTTTCGATTCCATACCTCTATATTGATACTTTTCATTGACTTGTTGAATCGTTATCTATTTTATTTATTTTTTTTCCATTTGCTTGAGGATTTGTTGATTTATACTTTTATTTCATAAGCCTGTTAGATATTTGAATTTTCGTGTTACAGCTTCTCACTTTTCTTTCATTGGATCTTCAAACCTTTTTTTCTTATATATATATAGAGAGAGAGGGGAGTGGTGGCTGGTAAGTTGTTTCCTTTAATCGCCACACTGCACTATTTAATCATCGACCTGTGCAAATACATTTGAGGTCTGCCTACAAAGAAAATAATGATAATGGCTTGATCCTATCCAAATTCCCTCAACAGGGAATTTTCCTATTTTAAAACCACCATTTTCAGTCCTTCTAAAAGTAGGTGGTTTACAGTAGGTGGTTATTAGTACAGTCAGCCAAATGGTTTAAAGTGACACATTTTCTTTTCTTATATACACTGCATTTAGAGAAAGGGGCCTGAAATGAACATGGAAATACAGGTCATCTGCCAAACAAAAATGTCTTTCATACATGATTTTTAAAATACTGTATACATAGTACACATAATACAAACAAATATTCTACTTCTATTGCTGAAGTTTTTAGTAGAATTAAACCAAAGGGTGAAAAAACTATATATACTTAATGCACAAAATAAAAATATTTTTATCTATTAATACATTGATAACGAGATAAATTACCTGAACATTACAAAGAGTGGAGTGCCTATTGAATCTTCTATGGACCTAAAAGATAAGGACAGATTCATTACAAAGGAGACTCATGCTAAACTTAATGAATGCCCATAACATAACAGCTTTGAACTAGAAGGATGCAGCAAACATTGCTAAACATAATCTACATAACTGGATCCCAACATAAAATGGGATACAAATAAATATTAAAAAAATCTATACATACCTTTCAGAAATCAATGGATTTAATCTTTCAGTGCAATAAGTCTCAACTAGAATGCCCAAACGAGCACAGTGGCACCACCTACTGTGACGGTAAGCAAAACAAGGGGAAAAGAAAATCCAGGAAATATAAACATGAGAAATAAGTGTAAAAAAATAAATAAAGTAAAATGCAGCATATATAAACTTAACATGCAGAAAAATGAGCAAAACAAAGAAATAGAAATTAGACATGCTTATGCCAAACGGCGGAGAAATAGGGTGTCACTGACAAATCATTAACCAGATTACTGGAATTTTTAATTTGCCAATGATACTATTGAATTTTGATTTGCCTAATTTTCTGAGGTTTAGCATGACTATACCTAATTTCTGTGTTGCTTTCTTTGCTGCATGTTGAGCTATTTTTATACACTTGCTTCTTCAATTCCTATTTCCTTGATTTTCTATTTTTCCCTATTTTACTTCCCTTTCATCACAGTAGGTGGTGCCACATTCTGGTTCAGACTTGTTGCACTAAAGGAGAAACACCATTGATATCCAAATGTATGTATCCATTGCCTACACAATCTTTAGGCAGTAATAAATACGTTTTAACAATAAGTTATGAATATAGCAGAAAAATATTTGTGTTCTTATTAATTTTATCAAATATTTTTCTTTAATATAAAAGTATACAATACTAATACTGTTTGTGTGTGCGAATTAACGTGAAGCTCGTTTCGAAATTTTATATTCACAATTATAATTGTTCTGGAAAATCAACCACCACTCACATTTCTCTAGATACATCCCTGATATATATATATATATATATATATATATATATATATATATATATATATATATAATAAAAATATTATATGAAATTCCAATGATAGATAAGAGATCACTTGTAACTCATATAACCATAACTTAAGATATCTATGTATAACTTCAAATTTAAAACATTTAGTCTGCTTCAGTATATATATACAGGGTTAGAAGTCGTAACTTGGAAAAATATAGGACATTTTCATAAAAAATATAGGACAAAAGAAATCATCATAAATATCTTACAAATTTTGCTATTTTCATTTTTGAAAAAGTATTCTATCAGATAACAACTATTGATTGCTGCAATTACATACCTGCCAACCTGGGAAAATTGGAATGTGTAAAATTTTGCGTGAATGACATTTATAATGATTTCTTTAACTACACGCGCAAACGACATTTCTAATGAATTCAACTATGTATGTACACGTACCTGCATTAAAAAATATTGCATTAGATATCAGGCTTACTGATAAATTATGAAAATTCAGGACACCAATTTTATAAAATTTCAAGACAATAAATTATAAAGCAAAAATATATAAAGGTTTTATCCGGTGAGAATTACTTTATAATGAAGACAAATATTTATGTTTGGCAAAACACAGGTTTTCACTAAAGAGAGTAACAAATATTGATCTTTAATAAAAAAAATATATATATAGCACTGAATTATATTCCTGCCATAATGGTTTTCCTTTCATTTGCCTAAATCATTGCTTTAATACCACTTTTTGAAAAATATCCCTTCAAAGAGTTTATACCCATTTTTTAAATAGAAAAATTTATATTGTGCAAATATAATTAAAAAATTAACCTCTTAGCATCAAAAAATGAAAAAAATTAAGATAGGAAACATTAAGAAAATTTGTATTACCATGCAGCATGAACCCTTCTTCTTTCACCACGTGTATACACAATCAACCTCAACAGCTTAAAATATCTAGAAACACTGGAATGAACAAGTCAAAATACTACCAGGGAGGCAGTACGAATGTTCACAGTAATACTCCCAAACCAGTCCATTCTAAAAAATTTGTGCATGCTATAGTTTTTCGAAAAAATTACGCAAGTTATCATTTTTCAAAAAAAATTTAAGGATTATTTTTACTTTTTAACAAATTCAAAGACTTTCAAGCATTTGAAAATGAACTTTTTCTTTCAAACACTTTTCAAGGATTTTTACAAACGTACGAACCATGATGCATATTCATCATTGCCGGGGAAAAGTTAATATATATTCTGGAAGCAATTTTAATATAAAGCTGAAGGGGAAAAAAGCCCCACCTCTTGTTATTCGAGCATTGTTCATCTTAGAGCTAATTTCAAGATGTCATTCAATTAGGAATAACATCCTCTACAAATTATGGTGCATAAAATTTGTATAAGGGGCCATCTTCATATTAAAACACACACAAACTTTGAAAAGGCAACACCCCACTTTGACAACCTATTTCAAATCTAGAGCAAAACTCCACCTTTTATATCAAATGTCAAGTCATTTGGATGTAAAGTTTTGAGCTCCTAATGTTAAATTAGTTTCCCATACCCTAATCCTTCTTTGGATTTCCTTCAAGAGCCCCCCCATTCCTAGAAAACCACCCGAGAGTACCAAGTTTGGTTTTAAATTGCTGCAACCGTGTTCTAAAAAAGAAGACCCTGTAGCTCTCAGCCAAAAAGGACTTGAAACAATAGAAAAGCTCTCCCAGGGAGGCTATGCAATTGCCTACACTGATGGCTCCTCTGACAGATCCCTCAACAATGGAGGTTTCATCCTCTTTCCAGATGGCAGGAATTGCAAACACAAAATCAATACAGGAATAATAGGCTCTAACTTCACTAGTGAACTCTTGGCGATTAAAGAAGCCCTCGCCTTATACCTGAATGACTCTCAAGCTATAGATTCTACAGAAGGAATAGCAATTTTTTCAGATTCTAAATCCGCTTTAGAAGCTATCAGAAACGGAGAGACCAACATCACATCCGAAATTATAGTCCTTCTCGAAAGGTTGCACAGCAAGGGAAAATCCTGTGTCCTACAATGGATACCTGCACATGTCAACATTGAGAGAAATGAATGTGCAGATTCTTTGGCCAAAGAGGCTAGAGAACTAGATCAGAAGTGCACCACCATCACACTTGCTGATGCTAACGCAGTGGCCAGATATAGAATTATGACTCACACATATAAGAAACCCCTTTTAACAGAACTCGATTGTCCCAGAAATATAACATCCACTATTGCCAGGCTAAGAACTGAGCATTATAGGGGCATGAAGATCCATCCGGACAAAACAAGAACCTATGTCCCTTGTAAAAACTGCTCCGAAGCCCAGCTCACGCCCAACCACATCTGGGAATGCCCAACTGTTGCGGTGTATCTTTTGAAGATTGGCATAGTTCTACTCAGGGATTCTTTGCGGGAGATCCTTTACAGCTGGGATGCACCAACATTGGCAGAGACTATGATCAATGCTTTTGAAGGAATCTAGACCACTACTCCACTACAATATTGCTTATCCATGGACACGCGACAACAACAACATACCCTAATCCTTGCATATCTTCTGCAATAATTATTTTAACACAGTCATTTTTTGTATTGCGTTACTACTAAGCAACCCAAACACAATGTGATGTTTATTTATTTATGTTTATTTATTTATTTATTAAGAGAGTAACAAATATTGATCTTTAATAATAAAAAAAAATATATAGCACTGAATTATATTCCTGCCAAAATGGTTTCCCTTTTATTTGCCTAAATCATTGCTTTAATACCACTTTTTGGAAAATATCCCTTCACAGAGTTCATACCCATTTTTTAAATAGGAAAATTTATATTATGCAAATATAATTAAAAAATTAACCTTAATAATTAGCCATAATATGAAAATAAGTTAGTTTAGTCGATCTAATATGCAACATTTAAATGATGGAGATGGATGGAAAAAGATTTCATACCCATTTTTTAAATAGGAAAATTTATATTATGCAAATATAATTAAAAAATTAACCTTAATAATTAGCCATAATATGAAAATAAGTTAGTTTAGTCGATCTAATATGCAACATTTAAATGATGGAGATGGATGGAAAAAGATACTAACCTACTCTCGGCAATTCACGTGAAATAACTGAATTCCGCAATCGCACTGTTTATGTGAAAATTGTTGCAAAAAAAATCAATACATCGCGATTCACGTTCCCGTGAACGGGCGTTTATGCAAATTTAATATGAACGACTCTTCCCGTTCACCGGCGTGAACCGTGACGTTTTTCAACATGAGGTTTCATGCAAATCAGTTCTCAATGCGTACGCATCTGATTTGCATATCCAGGGGCGTTTCCGGAACAGTCCATTCTCGGATATATAAGGCAGAGATTTCTTGAAGCAAACATCAGTCAGTCGACAGAGAGAATTCCCACTTAGTCTGATCCAGAACGGAGCCGAGAAGGGCTTTATAAGACATAGACACTGATGGTCTGATGCAGGCAGACAGAAATGCTTTAGACAGAAGCATTGCGGGATGTCTTATCCTTTGGTTTTCCTTTACCAAGTGTGATACCTTCAATGGTGGCTGCAAATACACGTAAGTGATAGAGGTAGTATAGTTACTTACTACCCATGCTTCAAGGAATTTCTGTCTGGTCATTTACAACTGCAAACTTTTTGTACATAGTATTTTTTTTGATGTTTTGTGGCATGGAAACCTGGAATGTGAAACTTGCCTAGTTATGTTTTCTCACGAAATAAAGTGAACGATGTTTTTCTTTAAAACTGGATCTGCATACTTTCATGACCCAGCCAACACTTATTGACTCTATGCCAGTGCGTACTTTGCTATTTATCTTGCTTCTTCAAATTTTAAATTTTCCATCAGAAACATTTACGGGGCCAGTTTAACGCCCAATAGAATCATAAGTGCAAGTATTTTAAAGAATCATTGTTCCAGTGTTCAGATGGGGGCCGTGTCTGGCACCATTTTGAAGTACGTGTGAATAACAAAAACGAAACGTAAACAGTGTACAAAAGACTTTTACTTCTGCTTCTTCAAATCTACGAGTGGCCATGGAGGCAAGTAGAACGGAGTTGCTGACACGAGACAACTACATCACCTGGTGCACCGACATCTCATTCGTCCTCAAGGGAGAAGGATGTTTCGGACACGTAGATGGAAGTATTAAGCCTTTAGAAGAAGACGCAAGTCGCCGAGACTACGATGATTTTTATCGACGGAAAGACCGAGCGCTTGCTACCAAAGCTTATCCTCGGAATACAAGGAGTTGATAAACGTCACTGACGAACCTACCCAAGTATGGAATACTTTGAAAGAACATTTTCAAGCGCCTTCCCGAGCTAATCTCGTGCGCCTACTAGACGAGTTCTTCGACATCCGGCCGGAGCCAGACGAGCCTGTTGACATATTTTGCTCAAGACTGCGGAAGGCCGTGACGAGGCTTAAAGACGCGAATCACCCCATTGAGGACTTATATGTTTCATTTCAAGCTATTAGATACCTTCCGGAGGAATACCGGGGTATCGTTCAGTTAATCTATAGATGGAATGATTCGGACTTCAAGCTCAGCAAAATACAAGCAGAGCTATCAGCTGAGGAGAGCCGGCTTCGTCAACAAGCAAGTGACTTCTCTAAAACTGTGAGTCTAAATTCTGCATATCTTACTTCTAAGAAATGTGTAAATAGAGTAAAAGTGTCTAAATTTAAATCTCCAAATGTATCTCATAATGTGTCTAATGTAAATACTTCTAGTCATAATGTAAATATTTCTAAAAGTAAAATTAAGTGTTTTAAATGTAACAAACTAGGTCATACCAAAGTTAATTGCCCTAAAAGTAATGGATCTAGTATTGTGGAATTTCTTGGATCTCCACATATTGAAGCTAATACTGTAATCGATCCTAACGATAGACTCAGATGGGTAGTATACACTGCTGCTACGCGACATTTCTGTAATAACATTAAGTTATTTTACAAATTTAATGAGTGCAAAGGCACTTCAATGTCGCTAGCAGTAGGGGATGTCGAAAGTCCAGTTGAGGCTATCGGGACGGTGGTAATGTATGTCCAATTTAAGGATAAACAAAGTATTATCAAATTGGAAAATGTTACGTATTCTCCTAAACTTAGGAGATACGTATTTTATTAGCTGCATCTGTTCTTGAGGAACAAAATTTTAGTTTTCAAGGAGCTAATGGGATGCTATGGTTTTTTACACCCAAAGGGGAGAAATTCTTTTATGCAAAAAGAAAGGATGGGTTGTATTTCTTAAAACCTAAGTATAGTACCGAGGAACAACATAACATAGAAAACCGTCAATCTAAAGATAGGGATCGAGATGGAGACAAGAAACACAAAAAGGATAAGAAATCTACGGATAGGGATCCTAGTGCTTCCAGAAAAATAGATAAAGTAAAAATAGCACCTAATTTTAAAGAAACTAAATTTAAATCTGACAAAACAAAAACTAAGCAGAATAAAAATGTGGATAGTTTAATATCTAAACCTAGCAGTTCAGTAACTGAACTTAACAGTACAAACTGTCTTTGGCACAAAAGATATTGCCACATAAACGCTGAATATCTCATCCAAACCAGCAAACTTTCTGCTGTAAACGGACTTAATAGGCTTAAATACAAAAAGTTAAATTGTAAATCTTGTAAATTGGCTAAGTCTAGGAGAGTATCGTATAAACCCACCGGTAGGATAAGGTCCACTAAACCATTACTATTGTTACACATGGATGTGTGTGGTCCCTTACCCACAGCATCATATGGTGGGAACAAGTATATCTTAACTATAACAGATGATTATAGTAGAAAAGTTTTTGTTTACCTTATGAAACAGAAGTCAGAAGTGTTTTCACATTTTAAAGAGTTTCAGGCCAGAGAAGAAAGGCAATTAGGTACTAAAATTCTATGTATCCGGACGGATAATGGAATGGAATTCTGCCATGATAAGTTCAAAAATTACCTGAGGGATATCGGTATTAAGGCTGAAAGGACTAACACATATACCCCACAGCAAAATGGAGTATCGGAGCGATTTAATTTAACCGCATTTGACTGTGTTACAGCCATGTTGAACGAGAGCAAAATGCATGACAGATTCTGGGCAGAAGCAATATTGTGTTTTACATACACTAAAAATCGAATATGTCACAAATTTAAGACTAAAACTCCACATGAACTCTACAGTGGTAGAAAACCTTCAGTCAGCCATCTTAGAACCTTTGGTTGTAGAGCATATGTAGGCAAACTCAGTCAGCTCAGAAAGAAGTTAGACATGAAAGCTACAGAAGGGGTGATGGTAGGCTATGCTACTAAAACTAAAGGTTATAGGATATTTTTGTCAGGAGAAAAACGAACAATTGAGACCTGCAATGTGAGGTTTGATGAGGGTGAGGTAGTGGAAGGCATCCTGGACCCAATTTATCCCAGAAATATCTCCTTAGGGATATCAAGAGATAACCTTTCAGAATACTCCGACGGGGAATATACGAGAGGGCAGTCTGATGGGGGGGCAGGAGAGAGTGAAGACACTGGTGATGATCCATCTGAATCCAGTGAGGAAACGGACTCTCCTGCTGACTCCAGTATGACTCCTTGCTCGGATATTGCTTGGCAGCGAAAGACGGTTCCAAGACCCGATGGGAGTAGAACCGATGTGTATTATTACGCTCAAGGAGATAATAGCTTATCAACCATGAAAGCTGAATACGTATCACTAACTGAAGCCGCTAAGGAAATGGTATGGGTACAAAACATAATAGAAGAGTGTCATTTACTTGGGTTAAACTTTAATAAAAGTAACAGTGTTATTTTTAGCGACAACCAAGCAGCCATTAATTTTTCTAACTCTCCAATTGAAAACAATAGAACTAAGCATATTGATGTTAGATATCATTTCCTAAGAAATTTAATAGTCAATGAATCGTTTAATATTAAATTTGTAAATAGTAAAGATAACTTAGCAGATCACTTTACTAAACCAATGACTAAGGAAATAATACTTAAATTTTGTAATAAAATTTTTTTTAAAAACTAAATCAAACTTTTTGAGATTAAATGTTTAGTCTAAAGAAAATTTTAAATACTAAATTGAATTTACAACTTGGGAATTTTTAAAGATGTGATATATATACATTATTGTTTATTTTAAACCTCATTGATATAAGATAGTATATCTTGAGTATAAATTTTTGTGATATTGAATCTTTTCACTTTACACCTTTGTATATACATCCATTTTCCATTACCCGCATAATGCTAAATAGCAGCTTATGTGTATAAAATTTTTGTAGTTTTCAACTTAGTAAAAAGTATGTGTTGAAAGTTTTGATAAAGGATTTTTTATTATCTGATTACTTGCATCATATATATTTTTAAATATTTGGTATATATGCAGTCTAATAGTATTAATTATGTATACTTGTATTGTATTAATAGACTAAAAATTTTTTTAAGCTTTTTGAATTATAGTGTTTATACTCAAATTTAAAGTAAACTTAAATTCTATGCTTATACAAAAATCTTAATCTTTTAAAGTTGACTTGTTAAATATAATAATATGCTTATACTTAAATTTTGGATACTTATAATTAAACTTAAACTAAAATTTAAATTTTTGAATGCTAATACTTAAGCATTGAAGTTGTGTTGTATATAAATTTCTACTTGATATGAAATGTTGTTGTTACAATATTGTCGACAATACTTAACTGTTTTTCAGATGCTATAAGTACTTATGCATTTTTTTAAATTTTAAATTTAGTAATGATATAATACTTTAAATTTATTCCTTCATTATATGTTTGATAGAATACTGGGGGCGTTGGTGTTTATTGATATACCTTGGTTTCTCAGAGTAAATTTTTCTTTTGCATATGCATTGAGACTTAAGGATTTGCATGAGGGGGCCGATTGTTGGAAATAATCAATACATCGCGATTCACGTTCCCGTGAACGGGCGTTTATGCAAATTTAATATGAACGACTCTTCCCGCTCACCGGCGTGAACAGTGACGTTTTTCAACATGAGGTTTCATGCAAATCAGTTCTCAATGCGTACGCATCTGATTTGCATATCCGGGGGCGTTTCCGGAACAGTCCATTCTCGGATATATAAGGCAGAGATTTCTTGAAGCAAACATCAGTCAGTCGACAGAGAGAATTCCCATTCAGTCTGATCCAGAACGGAGCCAAGAAGGGCTTTATAAGACATAGACACTGATGGTCTGATGCAGGCAGACAGAAATGCTTTAGACAAAGCATTGCAGGATGTCTTATCCTTTGGTTTTCCTTTACCAAGTGTGATATCTTCAATGGTGGCTGCAAATACACGCAAGTGATAGAGGTAGTATAGTTACTTACTACTCATGCTTCAAGGAATTTCTGTCTGGTCATTTACAACTGCAAACTTTTTGTACATAGTATTTTTTTTTATGTTTTGTGGCATGGAAACCTGGAATGTGTAACTTGCCTAGTTATGTTTTCTCACGAAATAAAGTGAACGATGTTTTTCTTTAAAACTGGATCTGCATACTTTCATGACCCAGCCAACACTTATTGACTCTATGCCAGTGCGTACTTTGCTATTTATCTTGCTTCTTCAAATTTTAAATTTTCCAACAAAAATAATTAAGAAATTAACCGTAATAATTAATCAGAATATGAAAATAAGCTAGTTTAGTCGATCTAATATGCAACATTTAAATGATGGAGATGGATGGAAAAAGATACTAACATACGCTCAGTAATTCACACGAAGTAACTGAATTGCGTAATCGCACTGTTTATGCGAAAATAATTAATTAGGATATGAAAATAAACTAGTTTAGTCAATCAAAAATGCAATATTTAGAAGATTGAGATGGGTGGAAAAAGATACTATTGTACTCTCGGCGATTCATGAGAACAAACTGAACTGCGCAATCGCAGTGTTTAAAAATTAATGAACAAAATAACATTTTAGCCATTTATGCTGAATTAGACAACCTTTGAAGAAGCATATTTATTCCTTTCATAAAATAAGTGATCGAGATCTTAATTTACGTTACACGCGGCCATAAATCTCCGTTAATTTGACTGGCATTACCCTGCATTTTATTATGAATTTGCTACGATCCCAGAAATGATAGATATTAGTGCTAAAAATGTGGAAATGCGGTGCTTCCGAGAAATTATACTATGTCTGGTTAATTGATAAATATCAAACATAAAAAGCTGGAGAATTTCGCCGGAGATTGATTTCCTAGTAATGTTAAAAAATTCAAATAAATGAGGAAATGCGTAAAATATAGCAATATATGCATAAAAGCGTAAAGAGCAGTTAAAATGCATAAATTTTACGCATAATGCGTAAAAGTTGGCAGGTATGTTATCAGGATGATTTTAGGGGTTGTATATAAGTTGAAAAATAAATGAATCATTTAATAAAGCAATATTAATTTTATCTCTATTTAATATAAAAGACATTTCTTTTTACACAGTTTTAATAAAATTTTCTATAAAAAGTGCAGTATAAATGCAACGTAATTCTTGAACTGTATCAAAGGGTTAAGGAAGGGGTTCAAACTTGTATTGTTATAAATGGGACTCTAGAAGCCATCTAATGATGTATTATTAATGACTCTATAATTAATAGTCCCAGAGTTAATCAGCCACAAAAGTTTTGAAGTTCATGTGCATTTAAATATGAAGATGGACCCTTATACATGAATTTCTAGAGGACAAGTGCTGATAATATGTGAAATAAAAGTTTGAAAATAATTTCCATACTCATCGTCCACCTCTTGAGGGAATATTTTCCGGCCAAACTCATCTGATAGTATCTGAGCTAAACATAATCCTAAAGTTGAAGTGACGTCTTGATCAAATTCCTGCAACAGAACATTAAGCATGCATCAGTGGAGCAACTACCAAACACTTTGGTATGAGTACAGAACCAATAATCAACTAGAGCACAAATAAAGTCAATTTATCAGGGTTCTATAGTCTTTAGCTTGAATTCTCAAATATAAGAGATTAAAATAATTTGCAACAAAATATAAAACCTATTTTTTTGCTAAAAATAATCTAAGCAAATTAATTTATATATTTTTATACCATAATATTATTAATATGCACATATAATTACTACTTTTTTTAAATTTTTAAAACCTATTTCTGGAGTTCTTCTTAACTGTTTTCAATTTTAAGTTTATCTTTAAACCATAGTCAATTAGTTTCCTTCATTTTTCACCTTTCTTAAAAATTTTCAAAATGTACAGATTTTTATTTTTTTATTTTTAGTTTATTTTCTAAATATTTTGAACATTTATGGTCACTAGATACTTTCTTATTTTGTTTAAAAATCTTATCAATGTTTTTCAGGGCATTTTAGGTGTTTCTTGATTTCCAGAATATCTTTAAAATTTGCATTATTTAAATACTTAGGCAACAATTTAAAATTTATTTTTTCTACAGCAATTTAATAATTCCAGAATTTTTCAAGTGTTATTTTTAGTAAGTTATCGAATATTTTCGATATTACTTGCAATTTTGCTTCTCTAATTTTTATTTTTATTTTTATTTTTTTTTTTAAGGTAAGCAGGCTTCTGCTTAAAGAACATATAAAAAAATTATCAGGAAATTTAAATATGGAGCTCATCTTGAAAAAAATTGTTTTTGCTGAAATTTAAAAAAATAATAATTTTTTTTTTTTACATTTTTCAACTTTGAGACAAAAAATGACAAGGTTTTAATTAAAATGCATGCTGTTTGACAAGAAGCATATATTCTAGAACATACATAGGAAAAAAAATATGTGTTTCTGCAAATTAGGTGCAGAACAAAAAAGGATTTTATCAAACACAAGGTTTTCATTTCATTGCATCCACAAAAGCAACACAAAGTAAATTCTCCATTTCTTTGAAAATGTATTGCTGAAAAGCTAATGCATGGAATGAACTAAAATTTTGCCTGGTGCTATAAGTTTGTTGTATATAACTTTGTATAAAATTTCAGAGGGTGGGTGATATGGAGTGACCGTACTGTTAAACTTTCCATTACAGAAATTTAAATGGCAGTTGAGTAAAAGCATATTGACCAAAGCCGAAACAGTTGATACACAATACATTTTCAGGCAGAAATGACACAATAGTTAAGTAAATTTAAACTTCAAATTTTATTCAAAAACATCCATCTAATAGAAATTTCTAGCAATACAAAACACAGTATGACCAACAGAAATGCCAACTCGGCATTTTTCATCGATAAAAAAAACGAAGTCTGCAGAGCCAAAGTTTCAAACTGCAAATGAGCAGAGACCAGTTGTGATGAACAAGCTGAGCAGGCGATGGACTTACTGACTCGCAGTTCTTATACCATATTAAACAAAGCAGTGCCAATATTTGCATGCTTCTTATTGAGACAAATAATTTGCATGACCACCCATCAAAATTGGAAAACCTAAAACTGACTAGTCGATGATGTCATACTTGTGATCCACGGCGACATAAATAAAATCATGACGTCACTATGCACCTGATGATGTCATACCCCAAAAAGAGAACACTAATGATTAAGAGGAAAGTAGATTTAGACTTGTTTTCTAACAGGTACCCAGTGCCATACATACTCTCATTGACTAGAGCTGAAATAGTGCAACTTCATACACTATAATAAGCTTACTTAGACGCATTTCGATATCTGTGCATCAGCCGAGACATCACTCACCATTATTGCAAGTGGCCTAAAATGTGACTCATCATTTGTTGAGCAGTGACCCATATTTGTGAGGATTGTTTGAAATGAAATGAGAGACGGGTGGCTCAAGAAGAGCCCAGCACAGCGACCAGAGGTCTATTGTACTACCCCAGACAGAACAGATCTCTACGAAAAGAGACCAGTAGCCGACGCAAAGATGAGCAGGCACTTGACAGGAATGTCATGCAGTTCCCAGAGTTCAATCACATGTTGACCAATGTGTTCGAATCTGTGAGCAGAGTAAACCTTACATTCACAGAGGATGTGAACAGCAGTTTCTTCGCTGTATTTGCAGCCCCTGCAAAGCGAATCTTTAGTGACACCCATAATGTTGAGATGTCTCTTGAGGGTGCAGTGCCCAGAAAGGAGCCCAACAGCCCTCCTGAATAGGAAGGCTGTTGGAATATAATAATCCTGTTGGAATATAATAATCCTGAGGATTGTTTACAACGAGTGCAATGTTTGTATTCACCATAGTAGATTAGTTAAACCATGTTTCCTATTCCATTAGTTAAACCATAAAAAATAAAAATGGATCATATTAAAAAAAATTAAGGATTTGAAATAAATAATTAAGCTTAGTTTGTTTGTATAGTCTCTAAATTGACTTAATATACAATAATTTATATAAAGTACAAAATAATAGAAGATTTTAAAATTGGAAATGGCATTGATAAAATTTGAGAAATTAAAAAAATGACTTTCATGTTATTATTAGCCACTCTAGTGCCTAGACATAGTTCAGAAATTCATACTTGGCTTGCAGATGACAAAAAAATAGTTTTTAATTTCTTGTCTATTTAATTTCAAATATTTTGCACACATTCCCAGATTACCTTAAAAACTTTTTTAAAAAATCTTCACTTTTAAAAAAAGAAATAGTGAGTTTGTAGCCAAAGAATTAGCATTTTAAATGTACCGGATACATATGAGTGTTAAATTTTGGCTTTCTATGGAAGTATTTCTTTTTTCATAAATAATTAATAATTGAAAAGTAATTATGTAATTTCAGAAGCATTCCCAAATCATTACCTCGCATTAACCTAACATGAGTTTCTAGACCAAGAATCAGACCTTTAAACATTTTTTTTTTCTTTTACATGGTCAGTCGGAATTGAATAGTGTTGATTTTTCAATCAACATTAACACATTCAGTTTGATTCAAACAGCTTTTATTTTCAAAGAAGCAAACTTATCATCCTTTTGAAAGCAAGCCTTTGTTAACTAATAGTAATTTGTTTTTAAGCTTATCAAAACAGAATTGGACTTTAAGCTATTAACACATTAATGTACATTGAGCCATTTCATTTACTATGCAAGAAAAGAGGGAGATGAAGATGCCTTTTAAATACAGAAACATAACAGTAATGTTACTTGAAAAACTTTACCTCCTGCAGAACAGCTTCGAGTAACTTCTCCATAATTTCACACCTTGTTTCTCCATCCCTGACAAGACAGAACAATAATTAACACAAAGACTGGTAAAGGGGTACATCCAAATGGTAACAGCACAGTCATGCAGTGTCTATTGTACAAAAGCTAGTACCATTCAACAAAGTAAAAGCTTTCACCATAAATGGTTCATATTGGATTAAATCTTGCTATTGCATTGAATATAATTAACCATTGTTGTATGAAAGTTGAAATAGAGTTTAACATTCAGCCTCATTACCCAAGTATTTTCTTTACTTATTTTACTTGCATTTTTTCCCATAGCATCTGCTATGTATTAGCCGAATCAAAAGTAAAAAAAAGCAAAACATCTCCTATAATTTCTCCTGGGAAGAAAAAAAAAAAGCAAAACATCTCCTATAATTTCTCCTGGGAAGAAAAAAAAAGAAAAAAAAAGGTAAAGTAGAAAGCGAGAAAGCAAGATTATAAATGGTATGTTCCCTTATCTGCCTGATAAATTGAAAGTTTCTTTTTCTGTACAAAAATTTTGTTCGATTATTCTTCGTTTGATGTCAATTTGGACTAAAAAGTTATGAAAATTTGAACTCTTTTTGAAAATTTGAACTCTTTGAAAGAATTTTTGCTCTAAAATCAATATTTTCAAATATAATTATTTGGACAGATTCCCTTATGTTCCTCATTTGCGTAAACACTTTTTACACCAAGTGTTTATGTTGAGAGAGCAGTCAATCAAAAACTGAGCAGGAGCGAGAGTTGGTAATTGTTGGCTATGGTTAACGATTTCATTGGTTACTGATTTCATTTCACGTTTGTTGTAATAATGGGATTAAGGAGGTCAAATCTGGAATTAATATATCTTTTTACCTCAAAGGAAAACTTACTTTCCCGTAATTATTCTTACTTTGTCATACAAATAGTTAAGAAAAGGTATTGTTTACACAAAAAATTTTTATGTTATCATTTTGATGCCAATATATTTTTAGGACCTCCTGAACACATCTTGACTATTTTTAACGTGATGTCTGTGTCTGTCTGAAGTTGATTTCTTGTATACACAAACATTAATGGATGTTTACGAAACTTTACAGCTTTGTTAACAAAAAATCTAGAACTAGATAGATTTTTTCAAACTCGAGCAAAAACTTCAAAATTTATTCAAAATGTTAAATTTTCTTAACATGATATCCTAGGACAAAATGTGATATAATTATGCATAAAAGGGGTTATTTATGGCTCAAGGATCACAAAGTTTAATAGTTACAATTATTGTAATGAAAAATAGCCACAATGCAATTTTTTGCATTCGTGGCATCATTAGTCAAAAAAACAGTGAGTGAGATTATAACAAAAAAGAACATAACATAACGTAAAGGGAAAACAAACTATTTTGAAAGTCATATGAGCTAGCTTTATTGACTAAATTCAAACAGTATTCGATTGATCAATTGACTTATGAATAAAACTAGGGTTAAGAAGGATATAACAAAAAGAAGGAACCTTTATAGTTAAGGTGCATATAAAGAATATTTTTCCAAGCTATGAAGATATGTGGACCTGTTAACTTATTATTAACAAAATTATGAGATCTGCCAAACCTGGAACTTTAAACTTTGAACTTCAAACCTGAAACTTCAAACATTTACACAAAAATTAGGAACATGATTGTGTCACATTATTATTGGCATTTCACCTAAAATGCCTTAGGGATTTTTTCCTGAGAATTTTAAAATCAAATGAAATGACTTTTGTTTTTTTAAATAATTTCTCAAAATGGTCCAGCCAGCAAGCAATGATTTTATTTTTAATAAATAGTAGAGAAAATAGTAAATTTTCAAAAGATAGAAAAAATATAGTGTTAAAAAGCAACAATGTAAAAACTTAAGCGGATTTAAAAAAAAACAAAAAAAAAAAAAAATCCCCCATAAAATAAACTTAGTAAAAATTGATTAAACATATATTTTATTAATTATTTTACAGACGTAACCAAAGCATTTTCATTACTTTTAAGGGGATCTTCAGAAAGGAATATCACTAAGAATTCTTATTTTAAGTAATAAAACTTTTGTTACTATTATACAAATGTGAGTTTTTGATGCTGTTTAAGCAATTCTAGTGTTATTAAAATCTTTTTTTTTTTTATTTTCTTAATGGAGACTACTGAATTAACCACTCACATCTTTCTGCTACACAGTTATTTGGAGAAGCCAAATCTTTCTGTAAAACAGCAATTTATTCAAATAATCTTCTGCTCTTTCTTCCATTATTTTTTTGTAGTAGTTTTGAAATGAAAGTAAGCTAAAATTTGCAATTTTTGAGAAAGAGTGTAAGTGATATAGAGTTACATTTTCAATTTTAAAGAAAAGATGTTAAAATTTGTGATTTTTTTTTTTTTTTTTTTTTTTTAAGTATAGATAACATTCACTTTTTTAATTTGAAAGTGAAAACATTCACAAGTTAGTTAAAAGTGCTAAAATTTGCAATTTAATTTTAAAATACTAAAGTTTGTGAAAGCTTATTTAGAAGCGCTAAAAACGGGAAGAGTTGTCTTATTGATTGTGATTTTTAAAGGTTTTCTGTTTTACAAATTGCGAACTTAGTGCAGCTCAGATACTTATGTCAACAAGCATCCAAACATACTGCAGTAATCACAGAGTTGAGCTAATGGTAAAGGATGTTGTAGAAAAAATATTATCCTTGTGCTAAAAGAATTTTTTTTTTCGATAAATTGAAAATCTGCATCTCCAAATCGCAAATTAGAATAGGTTGCCCAAGAAATAGCTGCCAGTTTAAATGGAATGGGGTGTATTTTGGATGCACGGTGAGTGTCCTCAAGTGCATGATCTGTATTAGCTACATGGGAAAATTGCATGGGACTGTACAGAAACTTTGACGAGATTTCTATGAGCAATAAATGAATAAGAAAAAAAAAAAAAAGAATGTACAGTGGCCTTAAAAGAAAATGGTCAGACATTTTTGTGCATAATATTGGACAGATGGTCAATGTTTTGTTGGAAGAAAATTTTCTCTTGCAAGTTTTTTTACCCAAAAAATCTACAAAAGAAAAACATTATGATTCCTGAAGCATAAAAGAATTTAAAGGCAATTAACAGGAATGTAAATTACAAAGTGAGAAGTAAATAAAATGGATCAAAAAGAGTTTTTCCAAATATTAAGCAAAAATATTTCAAGCAGAATGTTTACAAAAAGAAAAAAAAAATCATGATTTTGTTATGTATTAATTAATGAAGTAGAGTTTTAGAGAGAAAAACATAATTTGATTGAAAATTTCAATTTTTTTGTTTAAACTATATGGAATGGAGAAAATAATCCATGTTTTAGAGAAAAATGTAAAAATTTTGGCATAAATCTTAAATAATAAAAGGCAATGTCTGTCTGTCTGTCTTATACACTATACGTTTCGCGACCGCGCGTCGAAGAGCTATGAAATTTGGCAATCGGAGACCCTGGGGGGTGGGAAGGGGACACGTGAAAACCGATTTTTAAAATTTTAATTATTTTTTTTGTTATTTAATGTTTTATGCGATTTCGACCGTTTTTTGACCTTTTTGCTCTTTTTTCTCCACGATCCAGACATTGTAGAAAAAAACAAATCACACCATCGGAAAGAGCAGAGAATTTTGAGTAAAAATATATCAATTTCAAATCTCAGGAACAAATTCTAATATTTTTTTATGATTTTAAAACAAAAGTCACTTTTGACTCAAAAAAAACGATTTTTGGTTTTTAAATTCTCGCATAGTAAAAAGTACTCAGAATTTCGACTAATAATTTACATTTTTAGAAAGGTCAAATATCTGGCATTCTTACAAGTCCAATCTGGTCAAGAAATATTCCGTATTGGCCACAGGATCGGGATTTTAAGATTTTCCGAATTTCAATTTCTCGGCGATCCGCTAAAGCATTTCTTAACCGACATTTCTCCCCCACAGAAGCAGGAAAGGTGGTGGGTGGGGACGTCAAGGTGGAGGTGACGTCATGGTTCTGTATATGCATAGCGATGGGTGGGACAATAAGAAACCGAATTAGTTTTTACTTTCCGTTTCCTGCGCTTCCGATTTTAAATGAAATAAGAGCTTAACATATGCATTGTAGAAATTATTATATTTATATTTTAAATGATGGAACGATATGGATTTTTTAAATGGATATTTTAAATGATGGAACGATGGATATTTTAATTTTATGGATATTTTAAATGATGGAACGATGGATATTTTAATTTTATGGATATTTTAAATGATGGAACAATGGAATGAGGATGATGGAATTAAGAGCTTAGAGAGCATATGGTCATTTTAAATTGTAAATTAGCGCGCGGGAAGTTAGCGGTAGGCCCGGGTACGATTCCCGCCACTGCCAAAACTGCCGAAGTGTTCACGCGGAATACGATCACGTTAAACATGTGGGCCCGTAAGTGATTCCGAGAGGTTGGTGGTAGGGGAAGGAGGGTACGGTCCCTGTGGATGCCTCCCTCACAGGGTTCCCGTCTAAATTGGGTGAATATAAAAAAAGTTGCGGAGGGCGAGGCAGCCCAGTGGTTAGCGCTCAGGAATTGCACTCGGTAGGCAGGGGTTCGATTCCCGCCACTTCCAAAACTGCCGCCGTGTTCACGCGGAGTACGATCACGATAAACATGTGGGTCCGGAAGTCTTTCCGAGAGGTTGGTGGTAGGGGAAGGAGGGTACGGTCCCTGTGGATGCCTCTCCCACTGGGTTCCGTTTTAAATTGGGTAAATAAAAAGAATGTTATGGAGATTGTCGCTGGGGGCGAAGAAGCCCAGTGGTTAGCGCGCGGGAATTGCACTCAGTAGGCCCGGGTTCGATTCCCGCCACTGCCCAAACTGCCGCCATGTTCACGCAGAGTCCGATCACGTTAAACATGTGGGTCCGTGAGTCCTTCCGAGAAGTTGGTGGTAGGGGAAGGAGGGTACGGTCTAAATTGGATGAATAAAAAGAAAGTTATGGAGATTGTCGCGAAGGGCAAAGTAGCCCAATGGTTAGCGCGCTGAAATTGCACTCGGTAGGCCCGGGTTCGATTCCCAAAATTGCCGCCGTGTTTATGCGGAGTACGATCACGTTAAACATGTGGGTCTGTAAGTCCTTCCGAGAGGTTGGTGGTAGGGGAAGAAGGGTACGGTCCCTGTGGATGCTTCTCCCACTTGGTTCCGGTCTAAATTGGGTGAATAAAAAGAAAGTTATGAAGAATATCGCGGAGGGTGAAGTACCCCAGTGGTTAGTGCGCGGGATTTGCACTTGGTACGCCCGGGTTCGATTCCCAAAATTGCCGCCATGTTCACGCGGAGTACGATGACGTTAAACATGTGGGTCGGTAAGTCCTTCCGAGAGGTTGGTGGTAGGGGAAGGGGGTTCGGTCCCTGTGGATGCCTCTCCCACTGGGTTTCAGTCTAAATTGGCCGAATAAAGTTATGGAGATTGTCGCGGATGGCGCGGTAGCCCAGTGGTTAGCGCGCGGGAATTTCACTCGGTAGGCCCGGGTTCGATTCCCGCCATTGCCAAAACTGCAGCCCTGGTCACGCGGAGTACGATCACGTTAAACATGTGGGACTGCAAGTCCTTCCGAGAGGTTTGTGGTAGGGGAAGGAGGGTACGGTCCCTGTGGATGCCTCCCCCATTGGGTTCCGGTCTAAATTCGGTGGCACTTCCTGGCCGTCCCAGCAGTTACCTTACACCTTTCTGGTAGGTCGCGCCAACAAGTTTGCCACGGTCAGAATTTTCAAGGGTAGCGAACAGGCTGGTCGCCAAAGGCGGCTAGTCTATATAATAAAATCTATGTGTTTGTGTATCTCATCCTCATGGGAGAACGGCTGCACCGAATTTAATAAAATTTTGTGGGTAGCCTTCAAATAGCAACACAGAAAATTGAGTCCATGTTTCGAGTTTATAGGACCAGAAGCTGCCTAGATATTAATATTTGTGGCACACTTATTTATTATATACTTATGAATATTAATATCTATGGCACCCAAGGAGCTTATTTAAGGCATATTAAAGAAGCATATTACACCCACGTTGTATAATAGGTATGGTTGTGCAAGGAAAAAATGGAATACAAGAATGATTCTGGTTCAAAACAGGAGATTTAGAAATTAAACGATGTTATGGTTACCCACATTATTTAAGTAGCAAGTGCTTATTTAGGACCCGGACAATGTGGGGTAATTCCTATAAAATAATTAAACTTTGATTGTAGACACTCAGTATACTATAAGCATTCATTTATTTTCAGTTCATTGATTTTGACAAGATTTTTTTTATCACATATCAAACTAACAAGACGTGACAGACTTCCTTAAAAATTCAATGCCACAAGCAAAGAATATAATTACAAAATGCTCCATTTTTGTTACGTTGATTTCAGTTATTAATTCTACATAAAAATTATTGAACTAGAACAATCCAAAATATGATTACTTTTCATCCTGTAAACTCAAAACATGTTGCTTTATGTTCCCATTTAACTGTTGTATGAGCTCAGCAATGACGATCTGATCCACTTTGGCTGTTTCTGGGATGGGTCGAAATTTCACATCACGTATTCGAAGTTTATCTGCTTGAATAGGGAAAGCAAAAACATTATTTAGCAAAACAAAATATCATCTTTCAAAACAAACTTAAACATCATGAATTTAAATAATAAATTAGTAAACATCAATTTTCATCAAACATCTTTTAATATTTTTCCATCCAAGCAGATGTACAACCCAACCCTTCATAAAAGGGAGATAAAAAAGAAAGTATACCTAAAGGAATGTCATCTTCGTCTTCACTAAACTGGGCCTCATGTTCAGTGTTGTTGCCACAAGTATGGTTCGTTTTTCCCATTAGCTCTGATGAATCTCTGAGAGCCTCGTCTACCTTAACTGAAATCGAAACAAAATGTCAAATAAATACTGGATCGCTTCTCTTGTATCAAAGATTGATAATTATATAGACTAAACTGGAGTCTAGAATGTAGATGTACATGTACATGCCAGATGCATATATTTTCAAAATATTTTAATATCATTTTAAAAGTCTTTTTAAAAAACCTTTCCTTTCATATACAATTGCAATATGTTTATTTTGCTATATTTAGAACCTAAGACCCAATAATTATTTGTTTAAGCAACTTTTTTTACTAAGTATTACTTTTCAAACTATTGTATAAAGTATTAATTTTCTGAAATTTTTTAATTCAATATTTTTATGGAAAAACAAATTTTAAGAAACTGCTTCACATTTCAAACATTTGATGTCCATCCGTATGTGTGATGTTATAATGCACTTTAAATCAGACTCAAATATTTAAGAATCCTCAGAAACATCAATAGTAATAAATTAAATTTGGCCAGACTCAAATGTTTAAAAAATTTCACTCCCCTCCAAAACATAAACAGAAAAGTGAAAATCAAGCACAAATCAAAATCGAGTGCAACAATTTATTCCAAGTTTCACAGCAACATCTGCCTATTATTTGCATACAAAAACAAAAAAGAGTTTCGAATGCATACTTACACATTAAAAATAAATTTAAAAAAATGGTGAAAATGGCAAATCATAATTTTGAATGTGTTGGGAAAACGTATGTAAACATCGCAATTCACATTTCCTTTGAACGTGTTTTTGGTAAACGACTCACTTCATTCTCAGGAGTGAATCGTGACGTTTTTTAGGCATACGAATCATGCAAATCATGTGCTCCACGTGCATGCAAGTAATTTGCATATCTGGGTGCGTTTCCGGCTATGGTTACGTTTCGGAATGATCCCATCTTCGGATATATATAGTGGACTAATCTTAAAGAACTTCAAGGCGACAGAGGAAGAGTCAGAGACGGACGAACGACTTAGACTTGAGTCCATGTTTAAATGACCTTGTTAAGTATGACCTAGTTACAGGTCATTATGCTTTATTTAAGATAAGTTGTTGAAGTCGCGAAAGGTGATTTATGGTATTAAATTTACCTGGAAGTATCTTTTCAAATGAACCTACTTTGCCAAGTGTGACACCAGTTATGGTGGCTTCAACAAGAGCACACATCTAGTTTTAGGTAATATATTTGTTTTCTATTACCTTGATACTCAGAGTTGCTTCAAGATGGTCCAGAATTCGGCGGAACAACTTTGTAGAACTTACCAGTTCACCTTTTGTAAATAGCTCTGCTTTACCTAAACATTACAAGTGTTGTAATTCTTACTGGTGATGGATATCTTTCACGAATAAAAGGTGAATAGACTTTCTCAACTTCGTCTTCTCTTTGCTTCTTTGCACAAGGACATTTTCACACAATGCTTTAATCACTCTGCTAAAACAATTTGCCAAGCACATGTATTGCGCACAAAGTACAAATTGAATTGGGAAAATTTTTCCCTCAATCGAGGTAATACCCTCTGTATATCCAAACAAATGGTTATGGGCCATTGAAACGCCCAATACTACAAGTGAATGCCCTTAAATAAGTGAAAAATGTTGTTTACGAGAAGGACTTATGCCTTTTTTAATTTTGTGAGCTACAGAATCCAGCAGATGGGGGCCATGAAAGTGCCCATTTGCATGACAGAAAAGGTAAACAAAAGTGCCAAGAATTCTTTTGCTTCTTCATTACACGAACTGTCATGGAGGTGGTAAAAACCGAGCAGCTGACACATAATAATTACATCACGTGGAGTACCGAAATCTCATTGGCTCTGAAAGCAGAGGGATGTTACGGATACATAGATAGAACCGTGAGACCAGTGGATGAACATACGTCACGTCGTGACTATGACGAGTTCGTACGTTGAAGAAACAAAGCTCTTGTTATCATCTACCAAAGTCTGTCGCCGGAATACAAAGAGCTAATTAATATCATGGATAATCCGGCCGATGCTTGGGAGAAACTCAAGCAGCATTTCGACACCCCTACTCGTGCCAACTTGGTCAGTTTGCTAAATGAGTTCTTTTCTGTATGCCCGGAACATGAGGAACCGATAGACATTTTCTGCTTAAGACTCCGAAAAGCTGTGACTATATTAAAAGATGTGAACCATCCAATCAAGGACTTGTACGTCTCCTTCCAAGCCATCAGGTACTTACCAAATGTATTCAGCGGTATCGTCCAGATCATCTACCGATGGGACGATAAAGATTTTAAATTGGACAATATTCAAGTTGAACTTTTGGCAGAGGAAGGGAGACTACGACAGCAGAATAAAGACATGAACCATGTAAGTGTTAACTCTTCTGCATTTTTAATTTCAAAGTCCAAATGTGCCAAAAATAATGTAAAAGTGTCTAAAAATGTAAATAAATGTGTTCGAAGCCCCTACTCATTTCGATACCCCTACTTGTTGTCCCTACTCATGTCATTTTAAATTAAATTGCCCTAAGTTGAAATCTAGTTTTTCAAACATAATGGAGTTGCATACATCCACAAGTATTGAGGCCAATACTGTTACTGATCATAGCGATAGATTCAACTGGGTAGTAGATACTGCTGCTATGCGACATTTTTGTAATAACAAAGTTATTTTCTAAATTTAAAGAGTGCAAAGGAAGGCACATCTATGCCGCTAGCAGTAGGGGATATCGAAAGTCCAGTTGAGGCTATCAGTATGGTAGAAATGTTTGTCCAGTTTAAAGACAAAAGAAATGTTATTGTCTTAGATAATGTGATGTATTCACCCAAACTTAGATGGAACCTATTAGCAGCATCTGTTCTTGAAGAACAGAACTTTAGTTTTAATGGGGGCTAATGGGGTATTGTGGTTTTTCACACCTGAAGGTGATCAATTTTTCTACGCCAAAAGAAAAGAGGGTTTGTACTATTTGAAACCACAAAATAGTGCTAATGGACAAAATCAATAACATAGAGAACCGTAAACCTAAAGTAAGGATCGGAAAGGAGATAGGGATTCTAAAAAGAATAGAAAACCCCAAAATAAAGAAACTAGATTGTCTAAAAGTGAGAATAATATGCCTAAGTCTAACGAAACTAAAGTCAAAAGAGAATCTGATTCATTAAAGTCAAAGACAAAGCAGAAAATTGATGTAGGCAGAACTAAAGTTGAGCCTAGTAATTCAACAACTGAGCTGAAAGATGATGATAATTTATGGCATAAAAGATATTGCCACATTAATGCTGATTATTTGTTTCAGACCAGTAAAGTTTCTGCAGCTAATGGACTTCCTAGATTTAAGTACAGAAAACTTAACTGTAAACATTGTAAATTGGCTAAATCTAGGCAAGTGTCATACCAGCCTATAGGTACGATAAGGTCCACTAGACCATCACAGCTACGTCATATGGATGTTTGTGGTTCCTTACCTGCAGTTTCTTTAGGTGGTAATAAGTATTTTTTGTCGATAACAGATGACTTTAGCTGAAAGGTGTTTGTATTTTTCCTTAAACAAAAATCAGAAGTATTTCAAGTTTTTAAAGAGTTTCAAGTTAGAGAAGACAAGTAGCTAGGTAAAAAGATTCTAAGCATCCGGGCGGATTGCGGGATGGAATTTTGTCACAACCAGTTCAAAGCCTATTTGAAGAATCTTGGGATTAAAGCGGAGCGGACAAATACCTATACACCGCAACAAAATAGGGTCTCTGAACGCTTTAATCTTACAGCCCTTGATGGTTATGCTACAGGAAAGTAAGGTTGATATTTCTTTGGAACAAAATGTGGGCAAAAGCCATTTTATGTTTTACCTATACAAAGAAAAGGATTTGTCATAAATTTAAATGTAAAACTCCACACGAACTTTACAGTGGTAGAAAACCAGCTGTTAATCACCTCAGGAACTTTGGTGGCAAAGCTTATGTTGGCAAACCAGAACAACTTAGAAAAAAGTTGGATATGAGGGCTCAGGAGGGAGTCATGGTCGATTACGCTACAGGCACCAAAGGATATAAGATTTTGATCCCAAGAGAAAAGCGGGTTATCAAAACCAGCAATGTAAGGTTTGAGGAGAGTGAAACAGTAGAAAGCATCCTGGACCTTATTTATCCCAGAACTATCTCCTTGAGGATACCAAGTGATAGCTGTTCTGTAAATTCTGAGGGGGAATATTCGATGGGGAGGTCGGATGAAAAAGCAGGAGAGAGTGAAGACACTGGTGAAAATCCATCTAAATCCAGTGAGAAAATGGACTCTCCTGTGGATTCCAATCTGACTCCTTGCTTGGATATTTCTTTGGAACAAAAAATTGTACCAAGATCTGATGGCACTAGAACAGAGGTCTATTATTATGTCAAGGGAGATAAAAAAAGGCTGAGGTCACATAATGAAGTTAAGAAATATTGTGCAAAAGCTAATGTACAATATGATCAGCACTTATTTGATGTTAGGGTAATTTTCAAATGAATTACCTTTTTTATCTTTACATCACATAAAAATGTGATTTAGATTATAAATAAAATTATACTCTGTTATTAATATTTTGTAATCTTTTTTTATACTAGATAAGAAGGAACACTATGGCTTCCATTAGCTTTGTTACCAACTGCAGAAATCCAAACCTATTTAAAATAATAGTAGTAACACTCATGCGATATACAGGGGACACATGAAATTTAAATTTTGAAATATTAATAATTATATTTTAAAGGAATCACTTGCAATTTTGTTAATTAAAATGTAAAACCACATTTTTTAATTCATATACAAAAGCTAATTTAGTTTGAAAGCATAAAAAGAGGTGGTGTTTTGAGTTGGGACATGCCAATTTATTACTTAAAAGCTAAAAATAATAGAAAATGGTTAATATTTTTAAAACAAACACTTTAATGAGTACATTTTATATGTTCTAAAAGTATAAAAAAAAAAAAAATTTATGGGTTCAAAGATTGGGACATCAAACAGGCAATCATTTTGAAATTAGGGAAAAGAAAACAATGTTAGGGACGAGAAATAAAGCAGAAATCAAAGTACTTAAGAACCAGAATATCTCCCCAATCTAAAAAATGAACGAAGAAATAGCCATAATGCAAGAGAGGGGTGTTTGGGAATTAGTTCCTCACAAAAGCAGATAGGCAGTAGATAGGTCTACACAATAAAGAAAGATGAGAAAGATTTAAGGCAGGTTTGGTAGCTCAAGGGTATACCCAACAGCAGGGAGATTCATATGATGAAGTATTTAGTCCAGTGGTCAACTTCAGTATAATCAAAACCTTTTTCTCCATTTTTGTTTGTATGCTCGGCTGAATGCATTTTCAACTTGATATCAAATCAGCATATCTCTACGCTAAGTTGAATAAAAAAATTTACATGAAACAACCTCAAGGCTACATCCGTCAAGAACACCATGATTATGTTTGTTTGTTTGTTAAAGAGAACCATATATGGCCTTCATCAAAGTGGAAGGGAATGGTATATAGAACTTGACACCCTATTAAAAGGGTTAAACTTTTCAAAATTTAAATGGTGCAATTGTGCATACTTATACAATGATAAAACTCTAATGCTAATTTATGTGGATGACATAATTTTCGTTTCTAAATATCAGAAGGATATATAGACCCTATTGTTTCTTTACTTAGTAATGAATTTGATATAAAGATATTAGGAAAAATTAAGAAACTTTTAGCTGTTGAATTTAAAGAAATGGATCATCAATTTTTTATACATCAAGGCCAATACATAGAAAAAGTGTGCCAAATGTTTAAACACTTTAAGTATCCTACCACTTCACTTCCTATTGCTAAAGTGCAGAATTCTAAGTAAAACTGATTGTCCACTGACAAGGAGGAATTGATTCAAATGCAAAACTTTCCCTACAGAAGTTTAATCAGATGTTTGGTTTTTCTATTCAGTAGGACTAGTTATGCAATCTATGAGATCTATGTTATGCAATAAACATACTATCTCAGTTCCAAGAAAATCCAGGGATTAAGCATCGGGATGCATTATTGAAGTGGTTAGGATACGTTGAGAAAACTAAGAATGACATGCTAAGCCTATCAAATATTAATGAATTAAATTTAAACTGCTATTCTGACTCTGATTTTGCAGCAAACAGAGATGACCGTGTCACTAGGGGGTATGCTATTTTTCATTGATAGAGTACCCATTTCTTGGCGAACCTTTAAACATAAGTGTGTCAGTCTGTTAACTATGGAAGCTGAATACGTGTTGCTTGCAGAGGCGGCTAAGATAATTGAGGAATGTAGAAGGCTAGAGTTAAAGTTTAACAAAAGTAACAGTGTTATTTTTTGTGATAGCCAAGCAGCAATAAATTTTTCTAATTCTCCAATTGAAAATAATAGGACTAAACATATAGATGTTCAGTATCATTTTTTGAGGAACTTAGTCAATGAGTCATTTAAAATCAAATTTGTAGATAGTAAGGAGAATATGGCAGATTTTTTCACTAAAGAAAGGGTATTTAAACTTTCTAAAGAGATATTTAAAATGTAATTTAAAATCATTAACTTTTAAAATAAATTGAATACACATTTCAAATATGGTATTATTATATATTATTGTTTACTACTCCCTCACTGTGATAGAAGTGAATGTATCTTGAGTATATATTGTGTTGCCATGAACTTTTAGACATTGCACTAATGAATATATATCCATTTTTGAATGCAATTTAGTTGCTTATGTGTATAAAATGTGTGTTAATGACAAATCATTTTTTTTTTTGTTATACTTAAATATTATTTTAAACTGAAATTCTGCATTGATTTATTTGCAGTGACGGACTTCAATACATTCTATTTATGCACCATAGTTTCATTTGTCGCATGTTCGTCGAATGTCTACTTCGACGAAAGCAGAGTTCAGTGATGTATTGCAAACAAGAAGTAATTTCTCCTGAACTAAAACACCGATAAGGTTTATTGTAGGCTAATTCGAAAGCTGGTGGAATGGAAAAGTTTTTGGTAAATTTGACCAACTGTAGCTAAAAGGATTTTTGCGAAATAGCCAGTTACAGATTTTGGCAATATTTCGAATTTGCACTTCGCCAATGTTTCAGCGCTTGTAACTCGCCGTTAAATCCACATATCCTGATGGAAATGGTGTCATCTTATAGGATTGTTTCTGCTCTTTTCAATTATGTGCTTTTTTTGCATATAGACCTTTTAGAAACCTCACAAATTTGGGTTTTTTCAGACTTGACACACTTTCTTTCTGTATAGATACTCTAAGTCCTCTGGACGAGTCGGACGGCCTGGGGCTTTCACACTTTCTTTCTATCCACCATAACTTGGAAACAGTTAGAGATAGGACAGGGTTGCTATGGTGTTTTATACTGCACATGGGCTCTTCTCTCACATCCTTTCGTTTGGCAGATTAGGTACAATTCACCCAGTCTAATTGCTCTATCATTGGACTTTCATATTATATTTTTATTACATATATATATATCTATATATATAAAATTGAAAATCTGTCTGTCTGTCTGTCTGTTTGTCCCATCATCACGGGAGAACGGCTGAACCGAATTTGATGAAATTTTGTGGGTAGCCTAGAAATAGCCCCACTTAAAATTTAGTCCATGTTTGGAGTTTCCATAACCAGTGGTTCTCGAGATATTAGTGAAAAACGAATATTTCGTTTGTCTCATCATCACGAGAGAACGGCTGAATTGAATTTAACGAAATTTTGTGAGTAGCCTTAAAATAGCCCCCCATAAATTTTGCCCAAGTTTCGAGTTTCTAATACCAGGGGTTGTCGAGATATTAATGAAAAACGGAACTTTATCCTAGGAGATCTACTTTCTAACTCCGTGGTTTATCCAAACGGAAAGGATGAAAATCGTTTGTTTTAAACGCCAAAATGAAATAAAACTTTATTTCCGAGTTTGGTGCAGGATTTTTGCATTAATTAGTCACTATCTGAAAGCATGAATTGTTTGAAACATGAATTTTAATGGAAAATCTAACTCCATGGTCAAGCATTTACTAACCAATGGAAAGTATAAAGAAATCAAAATGGTTATTATTTTGGCATTTTATGGGGAAGAGATCAAAATGGTTATTTAATTTCGCAGTTTATGAGGAAGATTCTTTATTATATTATGTTGCTCAGCAACGCAATTAAATTAAATGTGTTTCTTAATATTTGTTATTATTTTTTCTATTTGAATAATAAATAAATAGATGTATAAATATATTTTGTAAATGAACGGTTTGATTTTTCTTTTAATAATATTAATTACAGACTGCGTACATCACTTTCATTTGACAAAGAGTTTTTAAGCTTTTATATTGTGTTTAGCTAATAAACTCATATTGTGTTTACCAATAAAGTCATTTAGCCGATTGTTGAAGCAGAAAAAGAGTAGAACGGGTGTATCTTATAATACAATTTTAGTG
This sequence comes from Amaurobius ferox, assembly GCA_951213105.1. Lineage (NCBI taxonomy): Eukaryota > Metazoa > Arthropoda > Arachnida > Araneae > Amaurobiidae > Amaurobius > Amaurobius ferox. The sequence continues at coordinate 1,506,988 of OX578149.1, read as the reverse complement.
TTTTCATTTAGTATAGACGAACGGATCGAGATATTTTATTCTTCAAATCTGCAATTTCATAGCTACGATTTTAGCGGGATATCTCTAAATAACTTGGTAACTTTTCTTAAACTTTACCAAATTAGCGGAAATATCGCCAAATTGCTAAAAACGACGCAAATCAATGAAATTAAATTCGTTTTTTTAGAAGACAGTACTGAAAAGATGTTTCGGTAGCATTTGTGGGTCAGTCTATCCATCCTACTTAGTCACATTTATCGAATTTTTAAAATATCACCAAGTTGATAAAAATGTTTGTGAATCTATAAAAATGTCATGAAATTGATAAAATTGCGCTTAATAAATGAAATTAATTGTGTTTTGTTAGGGGATAATATTATGATGATGTTTCGTCAATTTGTCGCAAAATGGGACTTTCTGTTTTACAGTCCCACTTGGCGATAAATTTGGCGATTTTTTAAGTTATCGCTAAATTGAAGAAAATATCGCCTAACCTTTCATGGAGATAGCATTATTCAGACGATATGATTTCCATCAATTTATTTGAAGCAACTGATATCATGTCGTTTAGCAATGGATGTAAATCCAATGTGTTATGTGGCATACGATTTTAATTAAATCTTTTCCGATTTGAATAATAAAGATATGTATATAAAATAAATTTCATTGGCATTGCATTTTTGACTGGATAATATCGATTACGGTCTTCAGGTTACACATTATTATTATTGATATTATCGGGGATTATTGATTCAGGGATTATTGATATTTTCAAATTATCATACCATTGTTTTATTATGACAAAAATTGTTGAAACTCACATATTGTACGTTGTGCGAGTAATCTTCTATAAATGCACGTGTTATCTTCTAATCTACGAGAATATAAGTAGTACAGGTATATAGGCATATATTTTGATATATATTGGCATATATTGGAATCAATTGCGACCTTCTGGTATAAAGATTACGGGGATAATTGAAATTTTCAATTATTGAAACTCACATATTGAAAATTGTTGAAACTCACATATTGTACGTTGTGCGAGTAATCTTCTATAAATGCACGTGTTATCTTCTAATCTACGAGAATATAAGTAGTTCAGGTATATAGGCATATATTTTGATATATATTGGCATATATTGGAATCAATTACGACCTTCTGGTATAAAGATTACGGGGATAATTGAAATTTTCAATTTATAATGTCATCTGTTTTATTTCGGCAAAGATTTTTTAGACTCATATTGTAATAAGGGTAATCTTCTACTAACATACAGGCATATTTTCTAATCTGCGACAATATAAGTAGTATGGGTATATATATATATATATATATATATATATATATATATTCAAATATAATTTTAGTGCTTTCATTCTGGCATATATTGCAATCAATTACGGGTTTATTGATATTTTCAATTTATACATGTAATCTTCTAATATACGCGAATATTAGAAGATGAAACCTGTATAAGTAGTACGGGTCCTATGCAATTTTAATGCTTTCATTTTGCATATATTGATTCAATTCCTTTTTTTTTTTGTAAATGTGCTTTCGAAAGGGGCCAGGATGTTTTATTCTGCAGATCTGCCCGTGACGATAATTTTGCGTGATGAGAACAGATATTCATAAACTTCTCTTTAGGAGCAATAAATTTAATATTTTAACATAATTTGCATATGAATCTGAATTATAAGTTTCTTTATATTTTATACTCCGTACGAAGAACGGGTATGCTGCTAGTATATATATATATATATATAAATATTAACATTGAAAATCCAATGAGAGAATAGAAATACAGTACAACCTCGAAAATCCGGACTTTGCCGATTCCGGATTTTCGATTTTTTCGGATTATAGAATTTGAATAAAATTCAGATTTGATATCAACTAAATACACTATAAAGCACTATTTTTAGTAAAAATAATGGCAAAAGTTAAGTTAATCAATTAAAACATATTATTTAATCTAAAAAATAGGGCAAAAGAAATTTCAAAGAAAAAATATACACATTAATAATTTAGAATGTGTGAATGAAACGAAATGATAAAATTCCATTTTATCATTTCATTTAAATATTTGAATTAACATTTGTTATTTCATTAATTTTGGTTTATGGGAAAGTAGTTTTCTTTATTCTGTAGATGGACATTACTTCTGCTCGGTTATAATGCTTCTTTGTTCAAGCCCTTTAATTGCATGATCGATTGTTTGCATAAGATTATCAATGGGTATTTTTTCTTCTCCACATTTATCGTCACTACTTCGATCTTTTTTATTTAATATCATATCGCGAATTTCGCCATCATTCAATTTATTTACGATTGGCGCATCATCATCAAAGTGCAGAACTTCCGTTATATCGGCTTTGTCGAGATTTAATGAAGCGCCGGAAGATTTAATGCAGTGCTGAGATTTAATAAAGATCGAGGATTAGCACTTTTAACGATATATTTAAAGGTGTAAATGTGTTTAAACCGTTTTCGCTATTAACGAACGAAAAACAAAAAATAATAACTTAAAAGTTTTATTTATTATCTAGCATCTATATAATGTTATGTTTAAAAGGACTGATGACTCTGAAAAAAGTAAAAACTTTATTAGTAATAGTCAAATGTGTAAAAAATATCGCAGTAGATAAAATAAATATCTTTTCCAAAAAAGAAAAATATCTCTCCTCTCAATGATTATTTTAAATTACGATGAGTCATTACTAGGTTACAGCAGCACCCGGACGTGGTGGGGCAGGGAAAGCGAAGAAAGAAATTTGCTTAGTTCCTAATCGTAAACACAGCCGACTGTCACCGGTGGCAAGCCGACCCCTTTGAGAGGTCTGTGTGTTAATGACCTTGTTGCTCGGTTCTGTGCGATACGATATTATTTAGTTATTTATTTGCTATTTATAGTATGTAAATATGGCTTTCTAAACAAAAAAGGCAAAATATACAGTCGAATTCAAGCTGACACGTTTGACGAGAACGAAAAAATCGTCAGATATCGGGAGGGGGAGGAGATTCTAAAGACAAAACAGAATACATTGAAGAATGGAAATCGTACAACGAAGTGAATAAAATAAATTTCCGTGAGCGTTAATATGAATTCTCGGGATTTTTAGATTTAATTGAACATCTTTGATAAAATGTTACGATAACGTTTTAAAGTGTTTAATATTAAAAATTACATTGTTTCAGAAAAATGCCTTTTTCAATAATGAGAAAAGGAAATTTTGATAATAAAAATTCCGTATTTAAATAACGATGTATATTTTACGCGAAATAATTCATCAGGAGTTGTGATTTGAATAAGGGGGAGGAGGGATTAACGCTAACAACTCAATTCACGCTCCAACCACGAGCCTATCTACTGCCGTCCATCTAAACTTTCGTTTCATTTCCGGGTTCAGAAAGTCGACCGGAAAATACGGTAAAATAAATAATCTTATGTATAAAATAAATAATCTTACCTTATTATATCTTTTTTAAATCCGCGACTTCGTCAGTCCGGGGGGAAAAAAAACGAAAATTTGGAAAACGTCCGGATTTTGGAGGTTTCCGGATTTTGGATGTCCGGATTTTCGAGGTTGTACTGTAGTAACTCATAATACACTAACTAACTTAAAAATTGCCAACAAAATACAAAGAAACAAAAATGAAATTCAACCATAACGAGGTAATTAAAATGCATATTACTGCATACCTGCCAACCTGGGAAAATTGGAATGTGTAAAATTTTGCGTGAATGACATTTATAATGATTTCTTTAAACTACACACGCAAACAACATTTCTAATGAATTTAACTATGTACAAGTACCTGCATTAAAAAAATACTGCATTAAATATCAGGCATAGTACTGGTAGAATATGAAAATTCAAGACACCAATTTTATAAAATTTCAAGACAATAAATTATAAAACAAAAAATATATAAAGGTTTTATCAGGTGAAAATTACTTTATACCTGTAATGAAAACAAATATTTATGTTTGGTAAAACACAGGTTTTCACTAAAGAGAATAACAAATATTGATCTTTAATAATAACATATATATATATATATATATATATATATATATATATATATATATATATATAGCACTGAATTATATTCCTACCAAAATGGATTCCTTTTTATTTGCCTAAATCATTGCTTTAATAAAATTGGAAAACATCCCTTCACAGAGTTCATACCCATTTTTCAAAATAGAAAAATTTGTATTAAGCAAATATAATTAAAAAATTAACCTTAATAATTAGCCATAATGCAAAAATAAGCTAGTTTAGTCGATCTAATATGCACATTTAAATGATGGAAATGGATGGAAAAAGATACTAACGTACTCTCGGCAATTCAAGTGAAGTAACTGAATAACACTGTTTATGTGAAAATAATTAAGACAATAACCATAATAATTAATTAGAATATGAAAATAAGCTAGTTTAGTCAATCAAAAATGCAATATTTAAAAGATTGAGATGGATAGAAAAAGATACTATTGTACTCTAGGCGATTCATGAAAACAAACTGAATTGCGCAATCGCAGTGTTTATGAAAAATTAATGACCAAAATAACATTTTAGCGATTTATGCTGAATTAGACAATCTTTGAAGAAGTATACTTATTACTTTCATAAAATAAGCGATCGAGATCTTAATTTACATTACACATGGCCGTAAATCTCCATTAATTTGATTGGCAGTACCCTACATTTTATTACAGATTTGCTACGATCCCGGGAATGGTAGAAATCAGTACTAAAAAAGCGGAAAATCAGTTGTTCCGAAGAATTATACCATGTCTGGTTAATTGATAAATTTCAAACAAAAAAAGCCGGAGAATTGCACCAGAGATTGATTCCCTAGTAATGTTAAAATATTCAAATAAATGCAGAAATGCGTAAAATATCAATATATGAGTAAAAGCATAAAGAGCAGTTAAAATGCATAAATTTTAAGCATAATGTGTAAAATTTGGCAGGTATGTTACTGGTCATTAAGCTAAAGATAAATAACAAATATCAATGGAGTGGAATCGAAAATAAGAATACAAAAAATACCAAGCATTAAAGCGTGCACATGGAAAAGCTCTAGGCTTAAGAATTGTTCATTTCAAAAATATTCTTTTTCAAGTCCAAATATTTAATCGAAATGAACACAAAAATGCTTGTTTCTGAAACACGAGATAGATTTTATCTATAAACTCGTGTTATTTGGATGACAAGCATAAAGATTGAAAAAATAGATAGGAAACATAAATATCTGAAAATACACCTCAAATGTACAACCATGACGAGCAATAAATGACAAGACCAATGTTGTCATTCACTAAAATTTAAAGTATATATATATATATATATATATATATATATAATCCAAATAGAGTAGTTATCAATACGGTAAATTAAAAGAGAAATATTTCCTTGTAGTCATAACTGCATTCCTCCTATAAAATTGATATAAATTAATAATTTTCTTATATGGTATGTTTATAATATAAAAACTAAACTAATGTGATCAGTTATTAATAAATTACTTACTAGGTCAATTATTTTTAATTTTGACTTCATGAAAATACAGCCATTTTACATCTTACAAAAAAAAATGTCACATTTTCCAAAAAACATTTTTTTTTTTTTAATGGTAAAAAGGTTATTGTATAAAGAACATGTAAAAAAATCTGATGTGGGCAACACATGACTTTCCTTATATAATGCAATGAATTTCTACTTTTACAATAAAGAAATAGGTTTTTCTTATAGCAGATATTGAATTTTCGTCAATTAGTCGTCATTTTCATTGATTTAGTGTCATTTTTATCCATTTGGCGAGATTTTCTTTAATTTGGCAACATTAAAAAAAGTCGCTAAGTTGGCAACATTCTGCCAAATTCGGTGCCAAAATCTCACCAAGCATTATGGACAGAGAAATAAGTTTTTCTTACAGCAGATAAATAACTATTGGCGTTCAAATACAAAAGTATTACTCAGAGTATCTTTTCTCATGAATGAAACGAGCTAGATCCACGAGAATGCTGTCATCATATTTATCACATGATATTACATATGAAAAGTGAACATGTCTCTCAACAATTAATATATTCTTTTTAATTTATGGGATTTTTTGATAAATTTATTTTAAAAATGTGCAATATCTAGAGAACGATTCATGCTAGCATTCTAAACTTTATGTCAGTCGTTTTCTAAGGAAAAATTACATAAAAAATGTCTATTTGCATAAGTTTAGTAAAGGTTTTGAGTTTTTGATGATTTTTTCAAAATTTCACTCAAAAAGTTAGGGAGGGTTCTGAACATTCGATTACGTTTAAAAACAATAGGCTTCCAGTATTCATGGATTGTGATTTTTGTACCAAATTTCATTTGAATCCCTTTATTTGTTTGTGAGATATCGTCTCCACAGACTCACTGATATACACACACACACACACACACACACACACAGACATCACCTCAAAAATGTTTGATTCATGATCAGGGATGCTTGAAACGTGCTCTCTCGTTGAAAACTCGAATTCGAATTTTCGACTCCGTCACAATACTTTCCTTATACATTATGTATATAAGGAAAGTAAACATTATCAAGAAATTTAAATATGGAGCTCATCTTGAAAAAAACTATATTTTTGCTAAAATAAAAAAAAAAAATTTCTTTTTACATTTTTCAACTCTGAGACAAAAAATGACAAGGTTTTAATTAAATTGTTAGCAAAATGCATGCTGTTTGACAATAAGCATATATTCCAGATATCCACAGAAAAAATTATGTGTTTCTGACAATCAAACTTTTATCAAACACAAGGTTTTCATTTCATGCATCCAAAGCAGCACCTAGTGAATTCTCTTTCTTTCAAAATTTATTGCTAAAAACTAATGCATGAAATGATCTAAAATTTTGTATGGTATTATAATGTAAAACATTTACAAGCATGTTACTGAAAGTTTCAGGAGAATCAGCTGTCCATAATGGGGAGATAGGTTCCTGATAGTTATGTTAATTTATATAAATAAAATTGAAAATCTGTCTGTATGATGGAGAATGGCTGAACTGAATTTAATGAAATTCTGTGAGTAGCTTTAAAATAGGCCCACGTAAAATTGAGTCCTTTTGAGTTTCTAAGTCCAGGGGTTGTCGAGATATTAATGTAAAAACGAAATCACTCATAGGAGTTCTCCTCGCTATCTCCTTGGTTCCTCCAAATGAAAAAGGATGGAAATCGCTTGTTTAATACATGAGAGTAAATAAAACTCTATATCTGAGTTTGGTAGGAGTTTATTGTACTTATCAATTACTTTTGAAAATCGCAGGCTTGAAAGATGAATTTAAATGGAAACTATCACCATGGTTTTTTTTTCACACTCACCAATGAAAAGTATTAAGAAATCAAAATGGTTATTTAATTATCAGCATTTTATGAAGATTTTTTCTTGTATCATGTTGATCAGCAACATAATTAAATCAAATGTGTTTATTAATTTTTATTATTATTTTTTCGATTTGAATAATAAATAAATGGATATAAAAATATATCTTACAAATGAACAGTTTGATTTTTCTTTTAATTATATTGATTATGGACTGCGTACATAACTTTAATTTATTTTTGCAAAGTGTTTCGGCAAACTTATATATTATGTCTAGCCAATAAACTCATTTAGCCGATTGTTGAAACAAAATAAGAACAGAATAATGGGTATATCTTCTAATATAATTTTACTGTTTTCATTTATTATATACAAACGGGATCAGGATGTTTTATTATCTGCAAATTCAGGTCTACAAATTTGGCGAGATATCGTTAACTTGGCAACTTTTCTTAAACATTGCCAAATTGATAAAAACGACTCTAAATCAATGAAATTAATTTTGTTTTGTTAAGCCCGCCATACACCGGGAGTATTGTTACCAGACAGAGGGATTTATCAAAGGACAAGCTTTAAGTTTCCCTGTATGTGGTGGTGAACGCAGGGAAACACTTTACGTCGTTTTGCTTGATATTTGGATGGTCTGCGGGGGACCTTGCGGTTGAAGGGTTGTATGTTTAATGACCGTTTGGCACAGATTCATTTTTCTTTGGCGTATTTTTTTTTTTTCAGAATCATTTGTCGTCTTTTTTCGTCGGGGTTCAAAAAATACTCATTTAGCTAAAATATTTTTGCTTCTGTAAACAGCTGCGAAAATATGTAAAGTTCTTAAGTAATTCTAGTAGAGTGAAACTTTGCACACTTGTGGTATCGTGGACATAACCGAATTGAACTCTCTCCCCCCCCCCCCCAAATTCCCGAATGAAATTTTGAAAAAATATTACTTATAATTTTATGAGCTATTAATTAAAATGAAAAATAAATTGAAAAGGAATGCATATCATTTCAATCCGACCTTATTTAATTTCTATACAGTTATTTTGGGCATTATTTTTTACTCAACTTTTTCGAAAAATCATACATTAACCATCGAATTTTGAAAATACACTTTTTCAAGGCGCTCCTTAAAAACTTCATTTTTACACGGAAAAGGAAGGGAGGGGTTATTAGGTGTTTCACTCTCTCTCATTATGGAAAAATTACATTAGTCCATACAAAGGAGTCCATATTTTAAAAACAAACCCTTTTTACCAGATGATAGGTGTGTGTATGTCCATGAGTCTGTGGAGACGATATCTCACAAACGAATGGTGCGATTTCAACGAAATTTTATACAAAAACTACAATCAGTTACTACTATAAGTCTCTTGATTTTAAAAACGTAATCAAATGTTCGGAAGACTCTCCCCCCCCCCCCCAAATTTTCGAATGAAAAAAATTATCAAAAAATCGGACCCTTCAATAGCATTTATTACATGAATAATCATTTCTTATGTCATTTTTAATTAGAAAACGATTGACACAAACTTTAAAACGCTAGCACAAACCTGTCTTGAATTACTGTGCTTTTTCTTAAATAAATGTATTAAAAAATTACAAAATTAAAAAAGTATTAAATATTACGAAATACGTTCACTTTTCATATGTAATATTATGCGATAAATTTGTGAACATCATATATATATATATTATACAATTGTAATGCAATTTAGTATACTACTATTCTACTAAATAAAGAATAGTATATTTTGTTATACTGTGTACTACTATTTGTTATACTACTAAATAAAGAATAGCGCTAAGCTGCCGAATTCAATCGAATCGAATACAAACATAGCTAACCAAGTGTAATAAAATTGGACTGGAAAATGGAGGCATAAAGCATGTGTGGGTGTCCCCCCCCCCCCCCTCCTCCAGCCAATTTGTGGCATCTTACTCTTCATTTTGTATTGTATTCCAATTTTCAAATTTGGTTAGCTATATATATATATATGTGTGTGTGTGTGTGTGTGTGTGTGTTGTAGAATGTAGCAATAGTGCATAGATTTTCATTGTCCGTTTAAATAGAGAATTAAGTATTTGAAATATATAATACCCTTTTACATTTTCCCACTGCATAAACTAGCCCCAATCATCAGATACATTTAAGAAGACACCAGTGCAACACCAGAGAGTAAGACACCAGTGCAACAGCAATTTCACCATCAAGCGACATTTTGCAAATAAATGACAGTCACATATGAGTGCGATCGAAACTCACGACAGAAAGCGACAACCAAAGTTATTATTTATCACTCTTTGGCGATAACCCGCCAAATCAGCACACTTTCACTCTGTCACTTTCTCGGACCTTTTAAGATTGATGACTTCGAGAGTCTACGGAGGGCGACAGACCCCCTGTAGTATCCGTATCGTCTGGAAATAAAATTAGTCTCTTTGATTCTCCAATATATTGGGGGCTTTAGAGGAGAAAACTGAAATGATGTTTTGGTAGCATTTGTCTGTCAGTCCAACCGTCCTACTTAGTAACACATTTAGTGAGTTTTTAAAATGTTGCCAAATTGATAAAAATGTTTGTAAACCTATAAAAATATCTTGAAATTGATAAAATTGCACTAAATCAATGAAATTAATTGTGTTTTGTTAGGGGATAGAATTGTGATGATGTTTCGTCACTTTGTCACCAAGTGGGACTGTGAGACCCACTTGGAGATAAATTTGGCAATTTTTCAAAATGTTGCTAAATTGACGTATATGTCGCCAAATTGATGAAATGAAATTAAATTCATCAAAATGACATTGAATCAATGAAAATTCAATATTTTGCATAATTAAGTATGATTTTCTAGATAATCTCTGTCGGTTTGTGAGAATTAAAACATATTTTTTCTAAATTTATTTATAAACTGGACCAGGATGCTTTATTCTTCAATCTACCTGTGAAGATAATTTTGTATTTCACAGGAATAGTCAAGGAAATTTAAAAAGGCATGAAAAATCCAAAATTTTCAAGTACATTTACCAAACATATCATAAACGAGGGTTCGATAAACGAATAAAAGGAATAAACGAATAAAAGGAAAAAAAACTGTATTGTCTCTGTTAAATTTTTAAAGTGTGCCTTTTATTTTGGTATAACAGCAACTAAAAATGTTCTAATATCTGCATCTTTCTTGAGGCTTTTACACCTTTTTGATTAGATCTGAAAATTGAAATTTCCACTAACTATCCAGTGGCCAGTATTCTTACACATTTATTTTAATAAAAAATTTTGAATAACAAAGTTATTTAGAATAGTATAGGAATTTGCACATAATTGGGAATTTTATGCTTCTTTATAGTATATATTCTGTATGAAGGACGGCTATGTAGTACGGGTAATCTTCTACTAAATGTATGGGTATATTTTCTAATTTACGAGAATGTAAGTAGTAGGGGTGTATCTTCCCATACAATTTTAGCCCTTTCATTTTGATATATATTGGCATTAATTACGGCCTTTGAGTTTAAAGATTAGGTGGGTTACTGATATTTTCAATTTATTACATTATCTGATATTTTTTGGCAAACATATTTAAAACTCATATATTGTAGACAGGTAATCGTTTACTGATACACAGGTTAACCTATGCAATTAGCATAGCAGATTTTCAAAATGGTTTGCCTTTTATTAGCGGGTACATGCAACATGTAATATTGATATACATGCTGGCACAGACATGTGCAATCCATGTAGTGCTGAAATAGCTGTCAATCGCATACCAACCCATTACATGATTTCAAAGCTAACAAATAAATCCGTTTCACGAAGCATGCGATCAGTATACATTCATAGTATAAATTGGCTCTTGTTAGTGAATTTGCCTTAAGACCATTGTGCGAGCACGCTATTTACATACGTTACATGCAATAACTACCAACTTACCAACTAGACTTTTGCTCTTAAGGCTGCAACTTGTTTAATTCCACAGTTCTTCAAAATTTTATATGGTGATTTTATGGAGTTTTTTTTTTGGGGGGGGGGGGGGAGGGGGGGGGTTATTTTGGTTGTTTACATTTTTTTTCTTCTGATTATATAAAGTAACTTAAAAATGAAACTAACATTTTTTCTCTCAATCATTATATATATATATATATATATATGTGTGTGTGTGTGTATGTGTGTGTGTACACAAAAAAAAAAAACGTGACAGAGAGCCACTAAATTTAAACTGTTTACCGGCCACTGGATAGTTAGTGGATATTTTAATTTTCAGGTCCAATCAAAAAGGTGTAAAAGCCTCAAGAAAGATGCAGATATTAGAACATTTTTAGTTGCTGTTAAACCAAAATAAAAGGCACACTTTAAAAATTTAACAGAGACAATACAGTTTTTTTTTTCCTTTTATGGAAAACCATCATTTATGATATGTTTGGTAAATGTACTTGAAAATTTTGGAGTTTTCATGCCTTTTTAAATTTCCCTGACTATTCCTGTAAAAAAACCTAACTTCTCAGCATCGCCGGACACCCTGTTTTTATGATCGTGAGAAAAATATCACGTTGATAACAGCTTTAGCTTTATAGATAAAATTGCAGCAAACGTTTTTGTTAAGAAAAGTTTAAACCATGTTATGGAAGCATTTCATTAATTTTATTTTTATTAATAAATTTTACTTACATTTGTTGCAGATCAAACACTTTTAATTTAATTAAACCAAAACTTATTATATCAAATTCATAATATATGCAAAATACGTTTTCGTTTTGATAATCTGCACTAAATGGTGCCACTGGTATACCAATTAAATTTGCCTCCGAGAATATTTCTCATCACAGCATTTAATTTAGCTAAATATCTGATTGTGATGAGGATTTGATATGTTCTCAAAACTTTCATAATGTAGTCAATTCCTTTGGGTAAGCTATAGGCAAATTCAAATTATAAACATATCTTCATACAAATGAATAACAACAAACAATGTTTATGTTGAGTATAGATGTTAATAAATTTTTAGACATTTTACTTTCCTTTTTTCTTTTATTCTAAATGAGCCGCTGAAAAGGAGAATACAGGATTTCTTTTTAAAATCAAAGTAATAAAACTCTCTTTGCCATTTAGATGCGTTTGAAGCAGAAGTTTAAATTTTTCATTATTTGTGGCATTTTTGAGCAACATTTTGAAACAGGTGCAATTTGGCCCAAACTTTCTATCACTGTGCTCTACAGTGCCCAAAATATGTAGATCTGATTTTCAACGCTATTCCAGTATTTTCCCTATACATTTCCATGTAGTGTAGAGAAAGTAAAAAATGGATTAATTATATGAAATATTTTTTTTACATTAATGAAAATAAACTTATTTAGTGTGTCAATGTTTTCAATAATTACAGTATGGAGAGGAAGTGGACTTCTGAAATGCAGTGGACTGAATTGCAGAATCAAGCACTTTAAGGAATAGGTAAAAATGTGAACACAAATTATGAAATAATTTGGGAACATTGTAAAAGATGGAATTTCTCTCGAACATTCCTTAACCCATTTTACATGTCGACTGTCATTCAAAGATGATGGAGAAATTTACCCTAAAGGATGACAGACACCAACACAAGTTTTCATACAGAACACTTTTATTTCAATTTATTTGAATACTAGATGATGCTAAATGTTCATTCTTACATTTATAATGTATTTTGTCCTATGAATCAACACTTTATCTAGAGTGGTAAAACATGGTTTTGAAATACAAACAAATGGAGAGGAATTTATTAGGTTATTTCAGATAAGAGACATTTTTTACATATAGAAGAATATACTCGCATGGTAGTCGAACAGGATAGTTATGAAAATAATGCAGATAGTGAAGATTTGTGGTATTTCTGATGAGCACATAGACAGTTTTTATGGATGCAAAGATTGCAATGATGGTTTTGTGCGTGAATCCATGTTTAGAAATACATTATACGTAAAAGGTATATTAATTAGTAAAAAAACTATTTTCTTCTTAAAATTGTACATAATCTTTATTAACTATATAAAGTCATTTGGATATTATTTCTGCATAACAAATAACCATTTTAATCAAGTTAATTAATCATTTTTAATCATTTAAATTTTTAATATTTAAATAAAAGATCATTTGAGTGGAACGTATGCATCTAATGGGAAAACAAGTATTTCCTTTATTCCTGAAAAAAGTAGAATACTGTGTTGAGTGGGTGATTAGTGAATTTTTTTCCGGAGTTAGGCTTAGTGCAAAAATGTGTCGTTCTTTGTGAACAGTTTGGATGCAAAACACTCCGTCCTTTACGCCACAGCAATTCTGGAATGCTGTCACCCACAAAGGGCTAAATATAGGGATTCATTTAGATAAACTTGAAATGGAGGAAAAAAATATATAAAATAAACACATACAGTAAATTTTGGGAAATCACTAAAACCTAATAAAATATACAAAAGACTAATAAAGGAAAAAGAAAACATATTTGTCTGTTTAAACAACAAGAGGTAACCATGAATCACTCAAAAGAGGTAAACTTACTTCCAGATGGAGAACAAAACTCAGGAAATGTTTCACGTAACAGAACTTGTAATTCAGGATCTAACTTAGAGCTGTCAAACAAAGGCGATAGAGACCTACAAGAGTGATATATATTTAATTCATTGCATTTGGCTTTTACAATACATAGAGAACACCTAACGCTCAAATTTTTATTTATTTTTTGATTTCATTTTATAACAATCTAGTAAGAAGTCAATTTATATACAGTATCAATGGATATATACAGTAAAATGGAGTATTGGTATGTAGCAATATATCTTGCAAGCAAAGATATATTGCTTGCAAATGTATCAATATATTGCAAAATACAAACGAAGAGTTTTTCCATATAAAATGAACTAATGGTGTAACAGACTCAGATTTACTTGAAATTTTGGAGAAATATGAAAACTTTAGTGGACTAAAACAACTAGGTACAAAGCTATGTGACTGATTGTGAAAAAGAGTAGCATCTAAGTAATACTTATGGCTGGTAATCTAAGTAATACTTATGGTGATGCTGGTTTTCTGACCCCTTTATTGTTTTCTAAATTACAAGTTTAAACTTCTGCTGTTTAACATTTTTATTAATTATAAATTACTCTTAACGTTAAACTTGATTTCAGGAATTAAATATACAACATTATTTCCCTTTATTAGAAAGTGTTTTTTGAAATGATTCTGTGGCTCAATGCAAGTTCTCCTTGAACTGTCGTTTGGGCCATTTCCAAATACATGTTTCAAATCCACAATTTTCTGCCACTTCTTAAGCATTTCAGCATTGTTACACACATGAAAAAGATACCTGTCTACCAACATTTCAGAGCCAGGGAGTTACTAAGCAATATTTTTTTAATGAAACACTTTTTCATTTTCATGTATCTATTTTTTACTTGTCCTGCATTATTAGCAGAAAATGCTGTTCGCCTGGGGGGAACTCCAGAGAAATTGCTTCACCAAAGCTTCCAACATGGAGAAAGAGGTGCTGGTTGAGACTGCAGAAATGAATGGCATAGCTGCCAACCTTGGAAAATGAAAATTAGAGAGGTTTTTAAATATATGCAACTCATTTCATATCAGCGCGATAACAATTTCTTTTTTTACAGAAAGCATGAAAGGGAATTTTCAAGACAGAATAGGGATTTTTTTCCCTTCTACTACAAAACTGCACCATAAAAAATAGACAAATATGATAAACAATCTGTATTGTATCTATAAACACAATTTAATTTCAACGAATACAAAATAATTTAAAAAATAAGCACATTCGTTAGAGTTATTCTCATCAGAGTCTATAACAATGTTCATTACACTGAATATGATGCATAAAGAAAAATGTCATTGGTTACTGTTTAATAATCATTCACATGTCTTTGACACAGAAACACTTCTCTGCAGATAAAATATTGAATGAAAGAAATCTTTTGGTAAGTAAAAATACAGCACGTAAAAGTTCTATATAATTAAAAAATGTCAAATTCAATCCTTCTTACTACTTAATAAAGTAGTAGCTCTTTTTGCTTTTTTTAAGAACTCCTTACTAAATTATTTTTCAATATCCCTTCACAGAGTTCATACCGATTTTTCAGAAAAATATTTCTTTAGAAAAAAAAAATTTGTATTATACAAATATAATTAAAAAAGTAACCTTAATGATTAGCCATAATATGAAAATAAGCTAGTTTAGTCAATCTAATATGCAACATTTAAATGATGGAGATGGATGGAAAAAGATACTAACGTACTCTCGGTAATTCACGCGAAGTAACTGAATTGCGCAATCGCACTATTTATGCGAAAATAATTAAGAAATTAACCACAATAATTAATCAGAATATGAAAATAAGGTAGTTTAGTTGATCTAATATGCAACATTTAAATGATGGAGATGGATGAAAAAAGATACTAACGTACTCTCGGCAATTCACGCGAAGCAACTGAATTGCGCAATCGCATTATTCATGCGAAAATAATTAAGAAATTAACTATAATAATTAATCAGAATATGAAAATAAGCTAGTTTAGTCAATCAAAAATGCAATATTTAGAAGATTGAGATGGATGGAAAAAGATACTATTGTATTCTCGGCGATTCATGAGAACAAACTGAATTGCGCAATCGCAGTGTTTATTCGAAATTAATGAACAAAATAACATTTTAGCGATTTATGCTCAATAACCTTTGAAGAAGTATGTTTATTACTTTCATAAAATAAGCGATAGAGATCTTAATATACAATACACGCGGCCGTAAATCTCCGTTAATTTGATTGGCATTACCCTGCATTGTATTATGGATTTGCAACGATCCCGGAAATGATAAAAATCAGTGCTAAAAATGCGGAAAATTGGTGTTTTTGAGGAATTATACCATATCTGGTTAATTGATAAATTTCCAACAAAAAAAAGCCGGAGAATTTCGTTAGTAATCCGGAGGCCGGAGAAGTAATGAAAAATCCGGAGTCTCCGACCAAAATCCGGAGAGTTGGCACGTCTGCATAGGGATTTTTTTAGGAAAATCTCTTTTGTAGGGATTTTTTCTAATTATTGTAAAAATTCGGGAGATTTAGGAATTTTTCGGGAGTTCGGGAGATTACATCAAAATTCGGGAGACTCCCGGAAAAATCGGGAGATTTGGCAGGTATGGAATGGCATATCTCTTTCGTTTCAGGGGTCATGCTATGGAAAAAGAGTCAAATGCAGAAATGAAATTGACTGGGCTGAGCTTGAGCCCGAAAGCCTAAACCCAAATTAGGCTATAGCTCTACATTAGTTTTTTGTCCTTTATTAGATATTTATTAGATACTAAAACCAATTACCTGGCACTGCCCAGGTCTTAAATAAATGCCTTCTACTTAAAAATACCATTCAGTTTCTAAATCACCAAATCAGTTTCAATCATAATCACCAGAGATAATGTGAAATTCTTAGTTTAGTTTAAGTGCAAAGAGCACTGCTCCGCAAACAAAATTGTATGCTTTCCACATAAGTAAAAAATAAATAAATAAATGAGGAAAGATGAGGTCTGGAGTCTAAGCGAAATCCCCTGGCAGAAAAATGGAATATGTGTAAATTGCATCAGCAATCACTAAATGCGAACATTTAATAAATCACCAAAATTAAAATTACTTATGAAATCAGTTTTTTTTTTTTTGTTAGAATAGCAAAATATGTGTGAGACATTTTGCAAAACTGTGAAGTTGTGCTAATTTTAGTTTTTTGGATGCGATGAAAAAAGTATTACATAATTTAAAATATGCAAAATTCAATGTATTTAAAAAAATATATAATGTGAATTCTAAAAAACTAATGTCAAAGTGCACCTTCCAGGGTTCTGAAGCTTCTGTGTACCAAATTTTATGTCCACATGACACTAACATTTCCCAACACACATACACATATATATATACTCTAATATATATATATATATATACTCTAATATATATATATATATATATATATATATATATATATATATATATATATAATTTTAAAATTGTATAAATATTACCTGTCTATATACAATATATATTTAAAATTCTATTTTATCATGATCATATATGCAGCCAAAAAATTAATGTCTTGATATTACTTTGGATACTTCGTGTTAAGGCAAGTCTAACTCTGATACAGAGATTTGGCTTTGGCCTAAAAAGTTTTGGCTTTTTGCATACATCTACTCGAGAAAGATTTGTATGTATAAAATTTAAAGAAATTCAAGCTCCTTAAGGAACTAATTTGGGTTGACTCAAAGTATCTCAGTTTGTATCTGGAGTTGAAGGATACACAATGGCATTGTGATAAAAATTCAAATTATAAAGACGTAATTTTAGGAAATGGATCCAAAGCTTAACTAGCATAATTGGTACGGTACATATAACAAGATCAAGATGGCATATATCAAATATTGTATATCCTCCCCTTTTCTACTCAATATACTAATCTTTCTTCAATTTAGTAGATTTCTCAGCCTTTTCTGAGTTTGAGATTAACCTTAAACATGACACATTTTGGACTGTTTAACCAATTTTTCTAATTTGCTGGAAAAAATGACACGATTTGGGACAGACTTTTAACATATGCTATGCATGAAAAACAAATTGCCTTAGATTGAAAGCATTAGTAACATTTGATGTCACTGCACAATAATGGCAATTCCATGCAACATTTTAATTAAGCACATGACAATTATAACAACATTTTTAATCAGTTCTTCAGGTAACATACAATATCGGAAATAAATACAGAAAATATTTTCTTTAAAAACTTTTACAGGAGAAATTATTTTAATTAAGAAAATCAGCATACAGATGTGTCATGCAACTATTCTATTAAATTCCAAATAACATAAATTAAAGTAACTTACGGCAAAACTCTCTTTTCTAGAATCTGCCGTAAAGATGTGTAAATGCCTTGTTTTACCTGAGCTTTAAGTGATAAACAAAAATTGGGCATTATCTAGAAAAGACAAAAAACAATTTAAATTTAACAATTTAAACACATGTTATATTCAGTTACATTCAATGCAATGGAGTAGAATTTAAATACATACCCGACATAAAAAGTCAAGTAATGTTGCTGTAATTACAGGATGAGATCGAACGGAATGATATATTACAAGAATTGCAGGTTCTGAAACAGAAGAAACAAAAAAACATCAACTAAAATTTGGGACAAGGTGTCTCATAGTCCGTAATGCCCAACTTTGGAATATCTATATAAATGACATTGAAAATCGGTCTGTCTCATCATCACAAGAAAACAGACTAAATTTCATGAAATTTTGTGGCTCACTTAAAATTCAGTCAATGTCAGTTGTATAGATATTAATTAAAAATGCATTTTGCATAGAAATAGCATTACACAGACGATATATTTTCCACAAATTTATTTCAAGAAAATCTGTCTGTATGTGTGTGTTTATCTCATCATCACAGGAGAATGGCTGCACTATATTTCATGAAATTTTGTGGATAGCCGTGAAAAAGCCCCATCTAAAATTGAGTCAATGTTTAAAGTTTCTAGGACCATGGGTTGTGGAGATGTTAATAAGAAACAAGCAACTAAATCTTCCATAGAGATAACATTACACAGATTATATTTTTTCAGATTTATTTGAAGAAAATTATATCATGTCACTTCACGGATTTAAGTTCAATGTGTTTATGCAGCAAATGATTTTTATTAAATCTTTTCCAATTTAAATAATAAAGAAATGTATATAAAATAAATTTTATGAAAATTACATTTTTCACTGAATTATGTTGAAATTACATTTAAACTGGATTATATTATGGCCTACAGGTTTAAAGATTACAGGGATTATTGATATTTTCAATTTATAAAGTCATCTATTTCATTTTCACAAATATGTTTTAAACTCATGTGTTGTAGTACAAGTAATTTTCTTCTAATACACGGGTATATCTTCTAATCTACGAGAATATAAGTAGTACAGGTATATAATATATTATCTTCCCATACAATTTTAGCACTTACATTTTTGTATATACTGATTCAATTTCATATTTTTTGTAAATTTGTTTATAAATGGAACCAGGATGTTTTATTCTTTAGATCTGTCTGTAAAGATAATTTTGCATTACAAGAACAGAGATTCTTGAGCTTCTTCTGAGGAGCATTCACTTAAATAATTTAATAGAATGCTTTAAATAACAATTTCATTTAGGATGATTGTGAATTTTAAGTTTCTTTGTATATACTGTACAAAGAACAGGTATACTGCTAGTTAATAATATGTGGAAACAATGTTTAAGAAAATGTAATTACTGTTAAAATAAACAACTGCAGGAGAAAATTCCAATAAAAAAAGTGAAATATGCTTATATATATGTCAAGTTTCCAGAATTTAGTCGAAACAAATAAATCTGAACTGGAAAATGAAACCCCCAGACTTACCCAATTTCGAATAAATGCTAAAAATTTTGGCAAATCCAAGGATTCCAAATTTCAGTTGATAAAACCTTATCAATTTATTAAAATCAATTTTCCTTCAGTAACAAAGAAATAAAATACATTATTAAAGTTAAAGAGGATAATAACTGTTCAACATATTGCAATACTAATTGGAGTTTTAAGGCTGAGTCATTTCATGGACACTCAAAATCTCAATGTTTACAAAAACCATTCTGTATCTCAAACAATTTCTGTTTAAAAATGCATTAATAAAGTGCTGAGATATGCATTCTGTCCCAATTTTTTAACCAGCTTTCTAACATCGTCTTACAGTGCAGACAAAAACATTTTATACTCTCAAATTTTATTTCAATTTATTCACCAGCCAGTTCTTACTTATTATAATTAACCTACAGAATATTCCTCAGCATTTTCATCGTAACCGAGCAACAGAAGAAAGTAAAATGGAATCAATGTCTTAAAATCTGAATGAGAACATTTTGCAAAACAGCATTAAGTGAAATCATATTAAAAATTTAACAAGCAAAGTAAAATAAATAATAAAGTTTTTGGCACAATAAGGAATCCAATTTGAATTTTACAAAACAGCTTTTGTTCCATCTTCTTAATGTAAGTTTTTTTTATAAAAAAATGAAACATTTTTCGTTGGGATTTGAAAGTTACCTTAATATAGGAACTGCAATAATAAAAGATGTTTGTGCAATGATGTGATTACAAAAAACTCTTTTGGAGCAATTTTTGGAGCAGTAAATTTCTGGAATTGTAGCAGTTTGTAGCAGGCAATATTTCGAAAATGTAGCAGTTTGTAGCAGGCAATTATTCGAAATTGTAGCAGTTTGTAGCAAGAGATTTTTCGACATTGCAGCAGTTCGATGCAAGGCATTTTTTTTATTTTAACAGTTTGTCATATATATAACAAGCAAATTCAAGACAATGAAGTTTTAAAAATCTAATGAACAGAATTTAAGTATAAACATTTTTAATTTTCAATTAACTTTTAATAAACTAAAAGAGCATATAAATTGCATTAATAAAAAATGCTTATTTTTTATTAAGAAAATATATTTTTAATACATATTCTTTAATACAAAAAAACTGCAATAAATAATTTTAATAAAGATCTATAAAATACTTGCAATAAATAATTTTTATTGCAATAAATAATTTTTGAAAAAATATGAAAAAAATTGAAAAAATAATTTTACAGATCTAAACAAATTTTATTACATTAAATAATTAGAAAAAAGTCTAAATTAAAAAAAAATTGCAATAAGGAATTTTAAAACAAATTTTAAAAAATTAAAATAAATAACTTAAGATCTAAAAATATCTTATTGCAGTAAAATTTTTAAAAAGATCTAACAAAATGAAATAAAAAATTTTAGGGGGGAAAAAATAATATTTAGGAAAAATATATAATTTTAGGAAAGATCTACAAAATTAAAAACTATTTTTCAAAAAGGATACTGATCTTCTATATTGCGCTAAAAAAAGAAATAAAGCAAGAAAAAAAAAATAAAATCATAAAATTAAAAATAAACATAGCGCAATAAAAAAAATAATAATAAGAGAAATCCCCCATTAAATCAAAACGGAAATTTTATTAAGAAGGACAAACGGAAGGATTAACGGAAGTTAATCAAGCTAAAGTAAATAAATATTATGCTCAATACATTAATAAATTATTAAAAAATTCAGTAAACTTCCGTTAATACGGTGTTGAAGACCCAGACCGTCCGACTCGTCCAAAGGACTAAGAGCAACTATTTGGACGGACGGCGTTAATACGGTGTGAAATTCCACGAGATTTGCCTGCTGTCTATTGTCTATATCAAAATTTTAGGTACTACATACATTTTTAATGATGCCAATTTAAAAAAATAACTTTAGATTTAATTGATACCGTGAATATATGACAGTGTAAAAAAAGCCATTCAAAATAACTTGAAATGTTTTATACATTTTTTTTTACATATACAGTACAGTACAACTTGGAAAATAAGGACCAGTCCGGACTTTACCGATTCCGGAATTTTCCGAATTATAGAATTTGGATTTTTTCCATTTTCAAATTTCATAAGAAAATTTTGAAAAATCTGTATCATTGTTCCAAGTGATTCAAATTATAGCATGTTACCCTTCATTTTGAAGGGCTTGAAAAAATATTCCGATTGATACCAAGCTTGATAATGTTCCATTGGGGGGCTTACTCCCCCAATGGAACATTGGGGGGATTAATTTTGGGGTGTTTGCATGACTGCCATTGTTTTGGTCTTATTTTTGTAATTAACAGCTTATTTTTGTTGAACTGTCTAGTTTGCTATAATGCACATAGAAGGGCATGGAGTGCCAATGAAATTAAGAGAAATGAAGCTGATAGATTTCGACGTGCAGAAGGAGATATTGAAATAAGTCTCAGCAAAGAAAATATGCAAAACGTAGAGCCAATTAAATTTTTATTTTCAGAGTTCTGGAAATAAAAATTCCACATATACCTAGAGTGCAGATGCTCTGCACTGATACAACTATACATAATAAAAGGAAGATGCCTGTCCACATGTGTGTGTAGTCTATAATGAGAAAGCTAAGCGTTGTATGTACATGAAATTTGATACACAGACACTTCAGTATCCATGAAATTTGGTACACAGGTGCTTCAGTATCCATGAAATTTGGTACACAGATACTTCAGTATCTATGAAATTTGGTACACAGGTACTTCAGTATCCATGAAATTTGGTACACAGGTACTTCAGTATTCAGAATGATACACCCTTGTGATATCTTTTTCTGTTGTGGTTGTTGTTATAAGTGGGAGCGTATACTTTAAATTTTGTTCACTGGAACTTACAGCGAACTCTCAAAAACCAAAAAACGCTTTATCAATAGGCTGCTTATAACAAAAAATAAATAAATAAACTGCTGCATGGGTTTTCTATGCCATAAACCCCGGTCAACGCTGGGTACATTTTCTAGTCTAAAAATATAACTAACTTACCTATGTTCATGATGCTATCTTTTTCTGGATCGAAAAATAACCAGTCATAAAACAAAGACAGCTTCGCACTAGAGGCTGCAACATTGGATGTACATGTGGTCAGCAACCAGCCAATGACTGCCCAACGAGGAATGATATCAGAGCACAAGACTTCATTGGATGGGTGAATGACGCCACAGATGAAACGGATGAGATCACAGCGTAAGGTTTGACTTTCAGGGGTAGAAAGATACTGAAACAAAATACAGGATGATAGTTGCCTATAATAAACAGGTTTTTTTTTCCCCTTCAGAATAACACTTTATAATAAGTCTTTATTTGATCACATTAATAAGATGCTAAAATCACATTAAAACCCAGAGCACTTTTGGATGTCAGACATCCATCGTCAGTAGGAATTATGAAAAAAGGGGTGGATACATGGGTTCTTATACTCAGTTAAAAACTATACACAAGGAAATATTTGAATGAAAAACATTTAATTATACAATTCACGAAGTAGAAGTATACAAATAAGAACATTAGATGACAAATTAACTAAATTAGAAATCTAAAAATTCAGATAAAAATTTCACTCTCAAGAAGTTGTTTTGCCATTTTTACTTTATATACATAGTATAATGTATAAAGACAGGATATTGTGACAAGTATTGTGACAGGATCAAAAATTCGAATTTAAGTTTTCAAAGGGAAAGCACATTTCAAGCATCCCTGAATATGAATCAGGCATTTTTAAGGTGATGTCTGTGTGTGTGTGTGAGTCTGTGGAGACGATATCTCACGAACAAATAAAGTGATTTTGAAAAAATGTTTTCAAAAATATTTTCAAAAGTGAAATTTTGAAAAAATCATCAAAAATCAAAACTTTCAATAAAGTTATGTAAGTAACCATTCCTTGTTGTTGTTGAGACCCAGACCGTCCGACCTACCAGAAAGGTGTAACTGTTTGGACGGCCGGGAAGTGCCACCCAATTTGGACCGGAACCCAGTAGGGGAGGCATCCACAGGGACCGTACCCTCCTTCCCCTACCACCAACCTCTCGGAAGGACTTACGGACCCACATGTTTAACGTGATCGTACTCCGCGTGAACACGGTGGCAGTTTTTGGCAGTGGCTGGAATCGAACCCAGGCCAACCGAGTGCAACTCCAGCGCGCTAACCAATGGGCTACCGCGCCCACCATTCCTTGTGTAATTTTTCATTAGAAAATGATTGACACAAACTTTAGAATGCTAGCACAAACCATTTTGGAGATATTGTACATTTTTCAAATAAATTTATCAAAAAATCACATAAAAAAGAAAAAAATTTTAACCATTGTGAAATATGTTCACTTTTCATATGTAATATCATGCGATAAATTGGATGACATTATTCTCGTGGATCTAGCTCTTTTCATTAATGAGAAAAGATACTTTGGGTAATACTTCTGTATTTGGACGCCAATAACCATTATCTGCTATAAGAATAACTTAATTCTCCATCCATAATGTTTGGCGAAATTTTGATGACTTTTTTAAGTGCTGCCAAATTAACAAAAATGTTATCAAATTGATAAATACAACACTAAATCAATGAAAATGACAACTAATTGATGAAAGTTCAATATCTTGGAAAGAACATAAGAGTAGACTATAAGAATAATACATTTCTCTGTCCTTTAACGCTTGGGAGAAAAAGTTAGCAGGAAGTCGGAAATTTGGCGACTTTCTTAAATGTTGCCAAAGTGACAAAAATGTCGTCAAATGAAAGGTAATGTTTCACAAATTCTGATTTTCTTGATATGATGGACATATTTTCTAGTATATAAGAAATGCTCTTCTCTCTATTTGTCTGTAACACTTGGTGATACATATGGTAAACTTGATGAATAATCTAGCAAAGTACAGCCAACTTGGTGATATTTCTCCCAGATTGACGAATAATTGATGAATTAACTGTTAAAATATTTTAATATATAGACTATATTGCTTTTTCAGGATGCATAATATTGATAATTGTTTATATAGAGTTACGTGAAATATATAATTTAATTGGGTACTAGAAAATAGTTTTACATGTTGTCATCCAGAAAATTGGAAAATGTACAATTCAATATTAAAAACACTGTACGTTGGATCTCATACATTATTTTTGCACTGCAAAAATGTAAATTCATTGCATTATATAAGGAAAGTCCTGTGCTGCCCACATCAGATTTTATCATCCTGTATCCAACAGGACCTACTGGAGCATACATATCCTGTATAGTTTATGTTCATCGAGATTTCAGGAAAGGCATACAGTATCAGTGGGTCAAAACATATCCACGGTTTCAGTTATTCATGGTTTAGTGAGGCTCGAAAAAAAAAAGTTACATTAAAGAAAGAAATGGTTAAATCCTTTGCTGCTCATATCAGATTTTATCATCATGTATTTA
Organism: Amaurobius ferox; assembly: GCA_951213105.1. Taxonomy (NCBI): domain Eukaryota; kingdom Metazoa; phylum Arthropoda; class Arachnida; order Araneae; family Amaurobiidae; genus Amaurobius; species Amaurobius ferox. The sequence continues at coordinate 1,481,724 of OX578149.1, read as the reverse complement.
TCTAACGGGACCTACTGGAGTATACATGTCCTGTATAGTTTATGTTCATCGAGATTTCAGGAAAGGCATACAGTATCAGTGGGTCAAAACATATCCACGGTTTCAGTTATTCATGGTTTAGTGAGGCTCGAAAAAAAAAAGTTACATTAAAGAAAGAAATGGTTAAATCCTTTGCTGCTCATATCAGATTTTATCATCATGTATTTATCTAACGGGACCTACTGGAGTATACATGTCCTGTATAGTTTATGTTCATCGAGATTTCAGGAAAGGCATACAGTATCAGTGGGTCAAAACATATCCACGGTTTCAGTTATTCATGGTTTAGTGAGGCTCGAAAAAAAAAAGTTACATTAAAGAAAGAAATGGTTAAATCCTTTGCTGCTCATATCAGATTTTATCATCATGTATTTATCTAACGGGACCTACTGGAGTATACATGTCCTGTATAGTTTATGTTCATCGAGATTTCAGGAAAGGCATACAGTATCAGTGGGTCAAAACATATCCACGGTTTCAGTTATTCATGGTTTAGTGAGGCTCGAAAAAAAAAAGTTACATTAAAGAAAGAAATGGTTAAATCCTTTGCTGCTCATATCAGATTTTATCATCATGTATTTATCTAACGGGACCTACTGGAGTATACATGTCCTGTATAGTTTATGTTCATCGAGATTTCAGGAAAGGCATACAGTATCAGTGGGTCAAAACATATCCACGGTTTCAGTTATTCATGGTTTAGTGAGGCTCGAAAAAAAAAAGTTACATTAAAGAAAGAAATGGTTAAATCCTTTGCTGCTCATATCAGATTTTATCATCATGTATTTATCTAACGGGACCTACTGGAGTATACATGTCCTGTATAGTTTATGTTCATCGAGATTTCAGGAAAGGCATACAGTATCAGTGGGTCAAAACATATCCACGGTTTCAGTTATTCATGGTTTAGTGAGGCTCGAAAAAAAAAAGTTACATTAAAGAAAGAAATGGTTAAATCCTTTGCTGCTCATATCAGATTTTATCATCATGTATTTATCTAACGGGACCTACTGGAGTATACATGTCCTGTATAGTTTATGTTCATCGAGATTTCAGGAAAGGCATACAGTATCAGTGGGTCAAAACATATCCACGGTTTCAGTTATTCATGGTTTAGTGAGGCTCGAAAAAAAAAAGTTACATTAAAGAAAGAAATGGTTAAATCCTTTGCTGCTCATATCAGATTTTATCATCATGTATTTATCTAACGGGACCTACTGGAGTATACATGTCCTGTATAGTTTATGTTCATCGAGATTTCAGGAAAGGCATACAGTATCAGTGGGTCAAAACATATCCACGGTTTCAGTTATTCATGGTTTAGTGAGGCTCGAAAAAAAAAAGTTACATTAAAGAAAGAAATGGTTAAATCCTTTGCTGCTCATATCAGATTTTATCATCATGTATTTATCTAACGGGACCTACTGGAGTATACATGTCCTGTATAGTTTATGTTCATACAGATTTCAGAAAAGGCATACAGTATCAGTGGGTCAAAACATATCCACGGTTTCAGTTATTCATGGTTTAGTGAGGCTCGAAAAAAAAAAGTTACATTAAAGAAAGAAATGGTTAAATCCTTTGCTGCTCATATCAGATTTTATCATCATGTATTTATCTAACGGGACCTACTGGAGTATACATGTCCTGTATAGTTTATGTTCATCGAGATTTCAGGAAAGGCATACAGTATCAGTGGGTCAAAACATATCCACGGTTTCAGTTATTCATGGTTTAGTGAGGCTCGAAAAAAAAAAGTTACATTAAAGAAAGAAATGGTTAAATCCTTTGCTGCTCATATCAGATTTTATCATCATGTATTTATCTAACGGGACCTACTGGAGTATACATGTCCTGTATAGTTTATGTTCATACAGATTTCAGAAAAGGCATACAGTATCAGTGGGTCAAAACATATCCACGGTTTCAGTTATTCATGGTTTAGTGAGGCTCGAAAAAAAAAAGTTACATTAAAGAAAGAAATGGTTAAATCCTTTGCTGCTCATATCAGATTTTATCATCATGTATTTATCTAACGGGACCTACTGGAGTATACATGTCCTGTATAGTTTATGTTCATACAGATTTCAGAAAAGGCATACAGTATCAGTGGGTCAAAACATATCCACGGTTTCAGTTATTCATGGTTTAGTGAGGCTCGAAAAAAAAAAGTTACATTAAAGAAAGAAATGGTTAAATCCTTTGCTGCTCATATCAGATTTTATCATCATGTATTTATCTAACGGGACCTACTGGAGTATACATGTCCTGTATAGTTTATGTTCATCGAGATTTCAGAAAAGGCATACAGTATCAGTGGGTCAAAACATATCCACGGTTTCAGTTATTCATGGTTTAGTGAGGCTCGAAAAAAAAAAGTTACATTAAAGAAAGAAATGGTTAAATCCTTTGCTGCTCATATCAGATTTTATCATCATGTATTTATCTAACGGGACCTACTGGAGTATACATGTCCTGTATAGTTTATGTTCATACAGATTTCAGAAAAGGCATACAGTATCAGTGGGTCAAAACATATCCACGGTTTCAGTTATTCATGGTTTAGTGAGGCTCGAAAAAAAAAAGTTACATTAAAGAAAGAAATGGTTAAATCCTTTGCTGCTCATATCAGATTTTATCATCATGTATTTATCTAACGGGACCTACTGGAGTATACATGTCCTGTATAGTTTATGTTCATACAGATTTCAGAAAAGGCATACAGTATCAGTGGGTCAAAACATATCCACGGTTTCAGTTATTCATGGTTTAGTGAGGCTCGAAAAAAAAAAGTTACATTAAAGAAAGAAATGGTTAAATCCTTTGCTGCTCATATCAGATTTTATCATCATGTATTTATCTAACGGGACCTACTGGAGTATACATGTCCTGTATAGTTTATGTTCATACAGATTTCAGAAAAGGCATACAGTATCAGTGGGTCAAAACATATCCACGGTTTCAGTTATTCATGGTTTAGTGAGGCTCGAAAAAAAAAAGTTACATTAAAGAAAGAAATGGTTAAATCCTTTGCTGCTCATATCAGATTTTATCATCATGTATTTATCTAACGGGACCTACTGGAGTATACATGTCCTGTATAGTTTATGTTCATCGAGATTTCAGGAAAGGCATACAGTATCAGTGGGTCAAAACATATCCACGGTTTCAGTTATTCATGGTTTAGTGAGGCTCGAAAAAAAAAAGTTACATTAAAGAAAGAAATGGTTAAATCCTTTGCTGCTCATATCAGATTTTATCATCATGTATTTATCTAACGGGACCTACTGGAGTATACATGTCCTGTATAGTTTATGTTCATCGAGATTTCAGGAAAGGCATACAGTATCAGTGGGTCAAAACATATCCACGGTTTCAGTTATTCATGGTTTAGTGAGGCTCGAAAAAAAAAAGTTACATTAAAGAAAGAAATGGTTAAATCCTTTGCTGCTCATATCAGATTTTATCATCATGTATTTATCTAACGGGACCTACTGGAGTATACATGTCCTGTATAGTTTATGTTCATACAGATTTCAGAAAAGGCATACAGTATCAGTGGGTCAAAACATATCCACGGTTTCAGTTATTCATGGTTTAGTGAGGCTCGAAAAAAAAAAGTTACATTAAAGAAAGAAATGGTTAAATCCTTTGCTGCTCATATCAGATTTTATCATCATGTATTTATCTAACGGGACCTACTGGAGTATACATGTCCTGTATAGTTTATGTTCATACAGATTTCAGAAAAGGCATACAGTATCAGTGGGTCAAAACATATCCACGGTTTCAGTTATTCATGGTTTAGTGAGGCTCGAAAAAAAAAAGTTACATTAAAGAAAGAAATGGTTAAATCCTTTGCTGCTCATATCAGATTTTATCATCATGTATTTATCTAACGGGACCTACTGGAGTATACATGTCCTGTATAGTTTATGTTCATACAGATTTCAGAAAAGGCATACAGTATCAGTGGGTCAAAACATATCCACGGTTTCAGTTATTCATGGTTTAGTGAGGCTCGAAAAAAAAAAGTTACATTAAAGAAAGAAATGGTTAAATCCTTTGCTGCTCATATCAGATTTTATCATCATGTATTTATCTAACGGGACCTACTGGAGTATACATGTCCTGTATAGTTTATGTTCATACAGATTTCAGAAAAGGCATACAGTATCAGTGGGTCAAAACATATCCACGGTTTCAGTTATTCATGGTTTAGTGAGGCTCGAAAAAAAAAAGTTACATTAAAGAAAGAAATGGTTAAATCCTTTGCTGCTCATATCAGATTTTATCATCATGTATTTATCTAACGGGACCTACTGGAGTATACATGTCCTGTATAGTTTATGTTCATACAGATTTCAGAAAAGGCATACAGTATCAGTGGGTCAAAACATATCCACGGTTTCAGTTATTCATGGTTTAGTGAGGCTCGAAAAAAAAAAGTTACATTAAAGAAAGAAATGGTTAAATCCTTTGCTGCTCATATCAGATTTTATCATCATGTATTTATCTAACGGGACCTACTGGAGTATACATGTCCTGTATAGTTTATGTTCATACAGATTTCAGAAAAGGCATACAGTATCAGTGGGTCAAAACATATCCACGGTTTCAGTTATTCATGGTTTAGTGAGGCTCGAAAAAAAAAAGTTACATTAAAGAAAGAAATGGTTAAATCCTTTGCTGCTCATATCAGATTTTATCATCATGTATTTATCTAACGGGACCTACTGGAGTATACATGTCCTGTATAGTTTATGTTCATACAGATTTCAGAAAAGGCATACAGTATCAGTGGGTCAAAACATATCCACGGTTTCAGTTATTCATGGTTTAGTGAGGCTCGAAAAAAAAAAGTTACATTAAAGAAAGAAATGGTTAAATCCTTTGCTGCTCATATCAGATTTTATCATCATGTATTTATCTAACGGGACCTACTGGAGTATACATGTCCTGTATAGTTTATGTTCATACAGATTTCAGAAAAGGCATACAGTATCAGTGGGTCAAAACATATCCACGGTTTCAGTTATTCATGGTTTAGTGAGGCTCGAAAAAAAAAAGTTACATTAAAGAAAGAAATGGTTAAATCCTTTGCTGCTCATATCAGATTTTATCATCATGTATTTATCTAACGGGACCTACTGGAGTATACATGTCCTGTATAGTTTATGTTCATACAGATTTCAGAAAAGGCATACAGTATCAGTGGGTCAAAACATATCCACGGTTTCAGTTATTCATGGTTTAGTGAGGCTCGAAAAAAAAAAGTTACATTAAAGAAAGAAATGGTTAAATCCTTTGCTGCTCATATCAGATTTTATCATCATGTATTTATCTAACGGGACCTACTGGAGTATACATGTCCTGTATAGTTTATGTTCATACAGATTTCAGAAAAGGCATACAGTATCAGTGGGTCCAAACATATCCATTGTTGCAGTTATCCATGGTTTAGGGAGGTTATAAAAAAAATAAAAATAAAAAAATGGAAAATTAAAGAAATAAATGGTTTAATCCTTTCAAACCAAAACCGGGTTTGCATTCTTTGAACAGCACTATTTATCACTCTATCGTTTCTTGGGGTGGGCATATTTTCAAAAATAACATTTTCATTACTGGTTATGTACAGGTATGTACATGGGATATCTATTGTAAAATATGTAATAACATGTTTTTTCAATGCTCATGCAGTGCTTTGATGGAAAAGAATGATTTTTATTCGTCTGTCGTCCCTTGAAACTGGATATAATACACTATATTCATTGGTCTATTGTATATTATGAATTTGGCTAAAACATCAGAATCCTTTACTTTCATCTGTACAAGAATACACTGTAAATGTACAGAAAGTATATTTTATTATTCAGACAGTACAGCCCTTCAGCAGAAAAAGCTAAACTTTATAAGACATCAAATGCAACAAGTCTGAACTTGCGCAAGTACGCTATATACTACCAGTAAAAACTTAACATGGTAAATTAAACTATGCATAGATTGAAATTAATTCAAGAATTCAAATTATAGAGTATTTAATGGAAATATAACAAATTATGGACTCATTCATTGCATTGAAAAATAAGATTAAAAAATATTGTATGACTTATTTTTAGAAAAGTCTATTAATAAATATTCTGTAAAAGTCGTCCCAGATCCTAGTACTGATTCACAAATTATTTAATACATGTAAAATAACATAAACTTCAATTTGATATTTCTCTTTTAGTAATTTTTTTACTTATATTTTAGAAATGAAAGGTAAAATAGGGAAGGAAAGGTAAAATATTGAGGTGTCCAAACAAAGTTTAGATATATTACAAAGGGGGACATTATTTTATGGTGAGACAACATTTAGTGATGATGCAGAAATTGCTGGAGATGGTTTCAGAAAAAATCTGCTTAGCAAAGTGGGTTTGCATTTCAACAAACACTTTCTCCCTGTGCTGTTTTTATTTTCTAGTGGTCAGCTATTGCCACATATCCTCTTTTACCAAAGTAAATTAAGTCACAACAAAGACTGCACAGAACTTTCCCACTCACATCTACTTTTTTATGCTGTCATAAACCAACACATCAGTTTACTTATCACAAGTTTCAATTTTACAGATTTTGTTAACCTGTCATATCTAAATATTTTTTCTTTAGAACAGCGGAGTTTTTTTTTTTTTTAAGTGTGTTCAGTGGAGCCCTGGGGTTCTGTGGCGTGACAGTTTTGAATAAATTATAAACGATTCCGTGACTAAAAAGGTTTGAAAAACTAGATGATCAATAAATGATCTACATATCATTTTTTTCTGTGGAATCTTGGGGTTCCATGATATGACAATTTTATGTAAAATAGAATAAAACAGAAAAAATGGGTGGTAAAGTTTTGAATGCATAATTTGGACCACAATGAACATTTTCTAATTTTGAAGTTTTGCAATCAAATTGAATTTCAAAATGGTTCTGTGACCAAAAAATATTAAAAAAGACTATTCTAGATAGTCAATGTCATGTAATTTTGGACTATCAGAAACAATATTCATAATTCTAATTGCCATATTCACGATTTAAATAAAAAACCAAAAACTAAACTAAAAGCATATATTTCAATAAATAAAAGTCTATGAAAAGATGGTTGAAATAGAAAAATTACTGAAACAAAAGACTTGCTTTTCATATCTGAAATAACTAAAATAAAATAGGAACATCAGAGAACCAAAAATGAGCACAAAATCAAAATAATTTTGTACTCAATTTTTCCAAGAAGCGGGGCCAGATTAGCAGCAAGGAAATAAACAACCATGACTCATAATGAAATACACCATGGATATGCAAGCCCCTTGTGTCGGTAACAATGGCGAGGTCCTTGTCTTATCCTGAACTTTGAATTTCCGCTGGCCATCCCTCCCCTATGAGTGTCTATAGTCCAAAAAGGTCTGAATTCACAAAGTTCATATTTCTCTCCTCAGCACGATACCATAGCTGCCAAACTGGGGCACTTCAAGCGGTATCGATATGCATACTAAAATGTCACTTTTCATTCACAGGCAATTGATATTATAAAAGGGATAAAGCATGCAAATTGTTATTAAGCATGAACAGTTGTTTTTAGATGGTATCCAACTAGTACACATTTATAAAACAAGAATACTTCATATTTTAATTTATTTACTAAATGTTTCACTTTCTTCTGAGTTATTGAAACACATTTAGGTGTGTAACTATTTTGTACAAATTAATACAAAAATTCTAACCAAAGATGATAAAAAAAAATAATGCTCAATAATAAAATGTTTTAAAATTTGTCTGTTTATCACAATTTACATGTCTGCTTTTTAGAAAATGGAACTGTTGTTGCAGATTTAGCCTTTTTTAAGAAAGCATTATCAAATACTTGCGAATAACAAGCTCCCAAATCATAGGTTTTGGCAACTGAAATTGCCTATAGATGAGCTTCGGAAATCTGTTTTGTTGCGTCGCACAAAAGCTGAATATTCACTCACAAGAAGTGTGAGTGAATATTCAGTGTGAGTGAATACTGTGTGTGGAATGTTAAGATCCCCAACATGTCAAACTTATGGGTCCCATTTCTTTTGAAAGCATAACCCATTAGTCATCAGCTCGTTCTGCAGAAAATACATTTTCTGGAACAGAAGCCAATTGATAATGTAAAAATTATAATTCTAGTTTGTCAACAGCATCAAAAAAGATTCTGTTTCTTTCTTTAACAACAAGCAAAAAAACAAAGAATCAATGAAATGCTTAAGTGATGAAAATTTAACACAGCTTTTTTAAGATACATCAGCAACTTCAGCCTGCTGTAGTAATTCTGAGCATCTAGGAAAGCTACAAAAATATTTTTTCACACAGCTCATTACATTTTACATCAAACACAGATTGTGGATTTTTCATTGTGAAACTTTCATTTCCAATAAAAAAGAAACTGTAATTGATGTCTGCATTTCCTTCAATTGAAATTTTTTTTGTCAACACGCCTTTTGGTTTCGGCTTGGGCAATAATATCCCCTCTTCCACTGTGAAATTTTGAAGTCCATTGCACAGATTGAGCAAAAAACATATTCAAATTCGCTACCTTTAGATAATTTCAAAATAACATAGCTGCCAACCTACCAGAAAGAAAAATAGGCACACATTTCGCGAGGGAAAAAAAAATTAAGAATTTTGGCTACACTAACAGAGCTCATTAATGCAATTAAACCTTAAATTGCACAGCAACTAATATATATATTGCGCTTATTTAACACATACTCAACAATGAAATGGAATAATTTGATCAAATTATTTTTATTAAGGACTAAAATTCATTGCAGCTGATTTAGCTTTTCTCAGCATGCTCTAATAATTCCGAACCTATATTTTCTTACTTTTTTTTTATTCTCAGATATCATTTAAACTAACATTATTATGCTATTTTCATTTAAACTAAATGATGAAACAAATGTTAATTTTTAATTAAAATTCTAAAAATATGTAAATATAAATACACATCAAATTCTAATTTATGCTTTTGACAATGGTTGTATTTCTTAAGTACCCTTATTATTTTAATATTGTTATTCAGAAAATAGTTCTTCATTTCATTAAATAATAAGTTTGAAAAATAGTTTCTCTGTATAAAACATGAAATAATTACAAAAATTTTAGACGATGCAGACAAATTGCAAAAGTGAAAATTATTTTCACAATTAAACGAAATATAAGGAGGATCATACACAAATGCTGTTTTTACCTATACTACTGCAAAATAGCCTTTCATTTCATTAATAATGCATTTGAACAATAGTTTTACTGTATAAAATACGAAATAACTATAAAAAATTTTGACTATGCAGACAGATAGCAAAAGTGGAAATTATTTTCACAGTTAAATGAAATATAAGGAAGATTGTGCACAAATGCCGGTTTTCACGAAACTGCTGCAAAATAGCCTTTCATTTCATTAATAATACGTTTGAACAATAGTTTATCTGCATAAAACACGAAATAATTATAAAAAATTTTGACGATGCAAATAAACTGCAAAAGTGGAAAAACAGTTTCACAATAAAAATGAAATATAAGGAGGATAGCTCACAAATGCCATTTTTAACGAAACTGTTGCAAGAAAGACTCATTCATTAATATGTTTGAAAAATAATTTTGTATATAAAACAATATAATTTAATAAAATTTTAGTAGATGCAAATGAGCTTATCCCAGATTAATTAGATAATCATTGGTCATCTCTCTCCGTGACGCTGTGGGAATAATTGTCATTTGAGATAACTGAGAAACGGATTTTTAGATGAAAGAACGGAAAAACTTCAATCTCAAAATTTGTGACTTCGTTTCTCATTTCATGACATTTTCGGAACATCCGTGATCTATTTCAGATTTTTTGTAACCTGTAGATGCAAATACAAACATCACTCACGATCCATTCCTACACCGCGATAGCAGAAAATTGACATGCAAAAAACAACTGAAAATCAAGACTTGCATTCGAGATATTTCTGTCTAAAAAGGGGAAAAATAAGGGCAGCTGAGTGAAAACTGGGAAATTGCGCGAATTACCCAGGAGATATAGAGAAAAACTGAGAGTCTCTGAAAAGTTCGAATGTGTTGGGATTATGCATTGGATCTTTTTGCCATCTCTTTCTCTAAACAAAACCATGCGTTTGTGAGAATTTAAAAAATAAGGGAAATATGTACATATATTTAAAAAGATTATTTACTTTGAAAAATCGGATTTCTGGAGCAAGCTATAAAAAACAGAGAAACTTGGGTAAATTGGAACTATGGGGTTGGCAGCTATGCGATACCATCGAGGAGCAAACTGACACTCATCACCCCTTTTCCTCCAAAATTCTCCCATGGTGCTACGGTATACGGCACTGCTGTCTGAAGAGATTAACGATCACCATCAAGAATAATTAAAACCTTAGAACTTCAGATTAGATTTTTTACTTAGATTGCTATTTTTTTCTTTGTTTACATCCTGTTAGTTTTGCAATTTTCCACATATTATAATTGGCCATTTCCATTTTAATACAAATTAAAGTTGAGGATGTTTTGCTAGCACCAAAATCTGCAGAGTAAAAATAAGTTCTTACCAGTTTGTAAAGTATGGCACATTTTCTTATCTTCCATTTCTGAAAAGTGCTAATCTGCGACTCTACAGAATACAACACCATATTTATCTGTAATAATTCAGTGAGAAATTAATTAATTATATTACCAATTTTACTCATCACTTTCGCCAATAGATGACAAACGTCTGGGGTGAGACCAATATTCATTAATTTTCCAGGTTAATCAAAACTGCCTCCAGAAAGTTAAGACATCCCAAATGTATGTTTTTAGCCCCTCTTCCTCAGGTCCAAAAAGTGTGCTTATGTTACTCAGTGCATGGCAACATAAAATCTTGTTATAATATACGGTAATTTTAATGTCATGCACTGTCATTTTGATGGTCTCTATAATGGCAGACAAATTCAGCTATACTAGCACTGACATCCATTTCTTAAAGATCATAAAAAGTAAAATCAGATGTACAGCATTTCGCTGCACTCAAGAAATAATTCCATGTACTTCATCTATAGAATGTAATAAACATAGAAAAAAGTGACTACTTTATACAGGCATAAGATTGCAGAAAGACAAAAAAAAAGAGGAAAATTTGAATTCATGTAAAAAAAGTGTGAGATGAACACCCTATTGTGTACATAATAATTAAATTCTTCAAGCTGGAAAATTCCAACTTTAAATACACATTTTATGAAATTTTAATTTTTCTAAGATACAAAATTAAAATATCTCATCTTCAGCATTTTCCCACAGGTTACACTTTTCTTTACAACTTTCCTTGGAGACAGCAGTGCAGACCTGGCCTACCTCTCGGTTTACAGGTTTAGTTCCGCATCCCTGAGGACTTACGGACCCACATGTTTAGCGTGATCGTATTCCGCATGAACACAGCGGCAGTTTTTTCTTTTTCCAGCAGAGGGAATCGAACCCGGGTCTACAGAGTGCAGTTCCCGTATGCTGACCAGTGAGTTACAAAGCTCACTTTCTTTACAACTTATCTGATACTTCTACACAGTAATACTACTATAAAAAAGCCCTTCATTTCATTAAAAATATGTTTGAAAAATAACATTTTTATATACAACTTGTAATAATTATAAATATTGTACTCGATGCAAAAAGATTACATGAGTATAAAATATATTCACAATTAAGCGAGATACACCATGGATCACGCATAAATGCCATATTTCACGATACTACTATAAAATGGCCCCTTCATTTCTTTAATAATATGTTGGAAAAGCAACTTATTTCTATAAAACTTGTAACATTTCTTCAAATTATTATGCAAACTGATTGCATAAGTGGAAAATATTTTCAGAATTAAATGAGGTATACCATGGATCATGTTTTTTGTGAAATTGCTGCAAAATAACCTTTCATTTCATCAATATGTTTGAAATGAAAGTTTTTTGTATATAACACAAAATAATTAAAAAAATTTTTAGTTGCAAATAGATTATAAAAGTAGAAGAAAGATAATCACTGGTCATTTCCCTGGTGATGCGAAAGGAGTCGCCACTTGAGTGTGCCAATTTCGCAATCGCATGGAAACAGATTTGCAGATGCAAGAACGGGAAAACTTCGATCTCAAAATGCGTAACTTTGCTGCCCATTTTATGACGTTTTGGACATTCATGTCTGATTTCAAAACATTTCACAAACTTTTGTGCCCTGCTAAATGAAAAGAAATTACAGGGGAAAACATTTTCACCCACAGAAAAAAGAAAATTTCTCCAAAACAGTGGAAATATTTGGAAAAAAGAAAACAAACACAAAAGCGGAAATTCACGGATCTGCGAAAGAATCTCTTGCCTATTTGTAAGTAAATTAAAATAATGCTCTTACCTGTTTCTGAAACCACTCCTGATACCTTTTTTGCTGTCCAAATTTAACCTTAGTAGGAAATTTAAAATAATTAGTAAAAACAAAAATATTTTAAGAGCAAGATATGTAAAATCAATGACAAAGTACAGATCAAATTAGAGTTGCTACTAATTTATTGAGGGTATATCTTTTAAATTGAATGGCTGCAACATTTTTCTAAAGTGCATAATTTGCAATTATTATTAAAAAACTACAAATTGTACTAAAGTTGCCCAGTATTTAAAACAGGGAAGAAAAAGTTTTTGAATGATGTCTGCGTACACATGAGTACACACTTAAATTACAAAACACACATGAGCACAGGCTGCAAGCAAAATAAGCACCTAATCACATCTTACGCCACTGCTCAGATACATAATATGCCTTGGCACTGGGCACATTGAAAACTACAGTTAACATGACAGCGTATTACACTCTAATTACACTGTTTTCTCTCTGTGCAGATTATAAGCTTTTTTGATATACCCTTAATTAAGTGTGCTCCGATATCCAATACTGATACACTACACGAGATAGAAAATGCAACAACATGAAGATTTGCCCGTATAATTATGCAAATTGCGAGACAAACGCAGCTGGTCAATGTATGCAAATGATCTGAAATGCAAGTAGGTCACTTGATTAGAGTGCAGGATAAAAGGAATGAAAAGGGCAGATGAGCCAACAGTTGTTACCAGGCTTCCGGAAATCGTCCGTCTTCCCAGGTTAAAATTCGACGAGGACGGCCAATTTTCGGAATGAATGAAAATTGAATGAAAATTGAAATGTTGTCACCTGAAAATTCCCCCCCTCATAAACTTAGCTAGTGTGCATTATCAACACCTTCTTTCTAGGAGAGCCATCAGATCTGCATTGTAACCACAGATGCTAGTTATTATTTCTCCCTCATCCTCCCCCCAGTGAATCTGATGACCGAACAAAAATGCGATAGCGCGCTCACGGTCGTTCTGTTCCTTTTATCGAGGTCTACATGTTGTTGTTGTTGATGTTGATTGAAACCCAGACCGTCCGACCTACCAGAAAGGTGTAAGGTAACTGTTTGGACGGTCGGGAAGTGCCACCCAATTTAGACCGGAACCCAGTGGGGGAGGCATCCACAGGGACCGTACCCTCCTTCCCCTACCACCAACCTCTCGGAAGGACTTTCGGACCCACATGTTTAACGTGATCGTACTCCGCATGAACACGGCGGCAGTTTTGGCAGTGGCTGGAATCGAACCCGGGCCTACCGAGTGCAACTCCAGCGCGCTAACCAATGGGCTACCGCGCCCGCGAGGTCTACATGTGCCGAAATTTGAGATTTTCACCCGACCAACAATACCAATGCTTACACTTGGGCCAAGTCCAAAAAAAAATTTATAAATGTAGAATGAACTCTGCCTGAAGACAACTGCGTTTCGACAGACCCAAAATGATTTGCATTCAAATACGTTAAAAACAAATTTATGAAAATTTTGTACGGAGAATCGAGTTTGTTTTCTTAAACATTTATTTTTACATAGCTGAAATAAATATAAGTTAATGTATTCAATTTAAATCCATTGAAAAAATTTCAGAATAAATATGTTCGGCCAGGTCGTAACGGAAGTTTTAAAAAAAGAAGACTCAATCCGGCCTGAAACAGCAGAAAACCACAAGCAAATAAATTTTTTTGGACTTGGCCCAAGTGTAAGCATTGGTATTGTTGGTCGGGTGAAAATCTCAAATTTCGGCACATGTAGACCTCGATAAAAAGAACAGAACGACCGTGAGCGCGCTATCGCATTTTTGTTCGGTCATCAGATTCACTGGGGGGAGGATGAGGGAGAAATAATAACTAGCATCTGTGGTTACAATGCAGATCTGATGGCTCTCCTAGAAAGAAGGTGTTGATAATGCACACTAGCTAAGTTTATGAGGGGGGGAATTTTCAGGTGACAACATTTCAATTTTCATTCAATTAACAAGACTTAACAAGACTTAAACAAAACAAAACCATTCCTAGTCTGATATATAATATAGATATTAAACTTGGTGTTTCCAATTAAGGACAGAGTTGCCAGATTGAATGATACATTGGGATAATCTGGCTACTTTGAACCCATACAATAACTTTTTGAAACATAAATTAACTAAAAGACTAAAATTTAAAAAAATAATCACCATGATGCACCTTTCTGAATTCTTGGCTATTTTTTCTATTTTTAATATCTTATTCTTTATTATTGTTTCTATTTTATTTTTCATCAGACATTATAAATTCTTTAAAATCAATTCTTTAATTTTTATCACACACAGTGTGATAAAAATTTGCAAAAAAAAGACATGCACACAAGAAGGGGAGGGGGATTTTAAATATCCTTGTATAACATCCGAGTAGGGATCAGACTGAAGTTTTCTTGGCGGAAAAGAAAAAAAAAACAGGAATATAAAAAAAGTAGGAAAAACAGGAACTATAATTTCCACCACCACCCCTTTTTTCCCCCCATAAATATAGTGATGAAATATGCCTAACACAATGATCTCACAGTCATAGAGCGTTTTGGAACAGTAAATATCTGATTTTGTATGAGTTTTGAGCACTAAAACTTGACTTAGAGCAGAAATTATTTTAAATCTGTAGCAAGAATATTGAATACTACTTCACAGAAATAAAACCTTTTTGTAGCAGTATGAATCAAGGAAATGAGAATTTTGGAAATTTCTGGAAATATAGTATAAGCATTTTTATCTGATTAAAATAACATATCAAATTTTGAAACAGCTTACAAGAATGAATCCTCAGGATCAATATGAAATGGAAGCATTAGTCATTATTGTCAAAGGCACAGAGATTAGAAGCAGCAATGCTGCATTTTATTGCAATTTTATTAAGTAACAAACTGCAGTAAAACAAAGTTAAGGAAATATTAAACAACATAATTATGCACAAATCAACTCAATAGAAGAATAGATAGATAGATCCTCCATTTAAGTCTAAAAGTGCTATATATATGCTGTGTTGCATAATAATCTGTGCATAATTTTTTCGTTTAATTGTTGTTTAAATTTTTGTGTGTGCTTTTACTTATTGAAAATCAAAGTTTCCTAACTAGTAGCAAGTTTCGGTATTATCTTAATTTTCATGTAAAGTGCTAAAAATCATGATTTTTATTAAAAATTGCTAAAATTTGAATTTTTATAAAAAAAAAAAGCTGTGAATTTTACAAAAGAGCACTTTTTATGCAATAAATGAGATTCAAAGAACGTTTCTATGGCATTCGTGAAAATTATGAAATTTTCGATCTTTTAGATAGACTGATTAAACTCCAAATTTTTGCGAAAGAGCACTAATAGTTAGGTCCATTTCGCCAGCCCCGCCCATCTCGAGTTTAAAGTTCAAATTAGGCTCAATCGTTAGTGCATCGTTAGTGCACGTTAGTGCACGTAAGCATTTCGTTAGTGCACAGCCCCCTCTTCAGGTATTACAAAAAATAAAAATAACATGGGCGGGGCTGGGGAAATGGCCTCCCCACACACCCACCTCGAATTATAAGTTCAGATTAGGCTCAATCGTTAGTGCATCGTGAGTGCACGTTAGTGCACGTATGCATTTCATTAGTGCACAGTACCCCCTTCAGGTGCTGCGAAAATAAAGATAACATGGGCGGGGCTGGGGAAATGGCCTCCCCACCCACCCACCTCGAATTATAAGTTCAGATTAGGCTCAATCGTTAGTGCATCGTTAGTGCACGTTAGTGCACGTATGCATTTCGTTAGTGCACAGTCCCCCCTTCAGGTGCAACGAAAATAAAAATAACATGGGCGGGGCTGGGGAAATGGCCTCCCCACCCACCCACCTCGAATTATAAGTTCAGATTAGGCTCAATCGTTAGTGCATCGTTAGTGCACGTTAGTGCACGTATGCATTTCGTTAGTGCACAGTCCCCCCTTCAGGTGCAACGAAAATAAAAATAACATGGGCGGGGCTGGGGAAATGGCCTCCCCACCCACCCACCTCGAATTATAAGTTCAGATTAGGCTCAATCGTTAGTGCATCGTTAGTGCACGTTAGTGCACGTATGCATTTCGTTAGTGCACAGTCCCCCCTTCAGGTGCAACGAAAATAAAAATAACATGGGCGGGGCTGGGGAAATGGCCTCCCCACCCACCCACCTCGAATTATAAGTTCAGATTAGGCTCAATCGTTAGTGCACGTATGCATTTCGTTAGTGCACAGTCCCCCCTTCAGGTGCAACGAAAATAAAAATAACATGGGCGGGGCTGGGGAAATGGCCTCCCCACCCACCCACCTCGAATTATAAGTTCAGATTAGGCTCAATCGTTAGTGCATCGTTAGTGCACGTATGCATTTCGTTAGTGCACAGTCCCCCCTTCAGGTGCAACGAAAATAAAAATAACATGGGCGGGGCTGGGGAAATGGCCTCCCCACCCACCCACCTCGAATTATAAGTTCAGATTAGGCTCAATCGTTAGTGCATCGTTAGTGCACGTTAGTGCACGTATGCATTTCGTTAGTGCACCGTCCCCCCTTCAGGTGCAACGAAAATAAAAATAACATGGGCGGGGCTGGGGAAATGGCCTCCCCACCCACCCACCTCGAATTATAAGTTCAGATTAGGCTCAATCGTTAGTGCATCGTTAGTGCACGTTAGTGCACGTATGCATTTCGTTAGTGCACAGTCCCCCCTTCAGGTGCAACGAAAATAAAAATAACATGGGCGGGGCTGGGGAAATGGCCTCCCCACCCACCCACCTCGAATTATAAGTTCAGATTAGGCTCAATCGTTAGTGCATCGTTAGTGCACGTTAGTGCACGTATGCATTTCGTTAGTGCACCCCCCACCCCCTAAGTAATACAAAAATAACGTGTGCGTTGCTGGGGTAACGGCCCCATCAGCCCACCTCCAATTTCTTAACTATCCAAATTTCGAATTCTACGTACGTCCCTGATGTGCACCCCCCCCCCCCAATTAATACAAAAATAACATGTGCGTGGCTGAGGAAATAGGGGGGGGGGGGAATGGGGAAGATTTAGCTTAACTGGTTTCTCATTTTTTACAATGTAACTGTAACGTTATCAAAATTTACTAACATCCCCAAGTCTGATTTACTTTACAATTCCCAATTTTTATAAAAAATTATTTGTAGACTATTAGGCCTTTGAACGTGTTAAAAGAAATTTTGTACTAAATTGTAGAACCTGAAATATAATTTAAAAGAATTTAGTAAAAATAATACACTTTACGAAATGGTCCAGAATTTACAATAAACATTCGTAGCATTATAAATGATGATATAAAACTGCAATTTATACCATCAAAAAATTTATATCATTCCAAAATAAAAGCAAAAACATGAGAGGCTATCATAACACAATTAATGTAATATATAATTCTTGAAATGAATATAAACGCCTACTTAAGAATGCTATCATTTCGGATATGTAAAACATGAATCGTTTTTATTCTGTGTATACCAAAATTTGGCATTTTTGAACTTCAGTATTTATCCTTACGAGTTAGATGGAATTGGAGAGATCATCCACTTTCTCCCACACATTGTTATGCAGACGAAAGCAATGACCGATCGCATTGGACGTTTTTGCTGACGGAGCCAGGAAACTAATCTCAATTGGTATTTCTTACTACCTAGATTCAATATATGTGGGACTGATGATAATGGTATGTTGATATCCAAGTTGAAATGGGATGGATGGTCATTGTTCACGTAACAATTCTAAAAAATATATGAGACTTAAAATTATACTGTATTTTAGTAATTCCTCCACAGATGTTGCATTTTATGTTTGGATTTAACACACTGTGTAACGCATCTTGAAAATAATCCATGTTGTTGTTACTTAAAGAAAAACTAATGACAATTTTAGCAAAGTTATTGGTAGCATTACAACTGAAACTTTCCAAGCCAACGGCCGTACCGTGCTGAAAACACCGGTTCTCGTTAGATCATCGAAATCAAGTAGCATCGGGCGCGGTTAGTACTTGGGTGGGTGACCACTTGGGAACACCGCGTGCTGTTGGCACATTTCGGGCGGGGTACCCCGGTGGTTTGTGCGCTGGATTTGCACGCTGCCACAACTGCCGCCGTGTTCATGCGGAGTACGATCACGTTAAACATGTGGGTCCAAAAGTCCTTTCGAGAGGTTGGTGGTAGGGGAAAGAGGGTACGGTCCCTGTGGATGCCTCCCCCACTGGGTTCCGGTCTAAATTGGGTGGTACTTCCCGGCCGGTTACCTTACAGCTTTCTGGTAGGTCGGACGGTCTGGGTCTCAAACAAACAAATTAAAACATTCCACTATTTCGGTAGCACTTTAAAAATATTTAAATAATTTCCTTAATAAATATTTTGCAGTTATGGCTGCGTTTACATAAATGAGATCCGCATTTTTTTAAAATGGTTCTCCTTTAAAATGGTTAAATAAGATAGCAGCCCGTTTTCTATATGTTTGAACTGTGATACAATCACGCACCCCACTACGAATTAATTCAACAAGTAATTCTTTTGTATAGTTATCTACAAACTCCGAATATTTTTCACTATCTGCATAGGCTGCGAATAATATTTGAATAATGGAATCAAATGCACAGGTATTGCTGAACGTGTGATGCTTTCCATCAATATTAATCGACTTCAAACCTAACTAATTGGCATTTTTGAGAATGCCAAGAACTTTGTTTTTAGCTTTACTGCTTCTGCTACATGTTAATATAGATGGTTCCGAGTCTAAGTAGTTTCTGCGCTTCCGTTTCTTTGCTGTAGCTAAACCGCGCCAATTCTCTAAAAGAATAGTTTTTCTTAATTTCTTCTTGTTCCGGTGGATGCGGGGGACTGCTATGCTCATGCCTCTTAGGGTCTGGAAAAAGATGATGGCTGCTATCGCATTCCTGTTCTATTGATGAAAGACAATTATTTCTGTTTTTATGTTCCTTCCTCAGTATAAAAATAATCAACAATTCATCTTTGTCATCGCCTGTTTTGTCGTTTCTGTATGTTTCTTTAGCACCAATCAAGTTTATAGCTCCAAGAATGGAATCTATAAGTTCAGGAATAAATTTATCAACATGTATTGGCAAATTCACGTGATGAAAGACACGATTTTTCAAGTCGTTGAACATGCTTTCTGATGAACAACTTGATTCGGTTGCTTGGTCATAATTGAAAATACTATTCATCACGGCACCCCTATTGGTAAAAGACGGCAAAAATCTAACAATTTGTTTGCTAACGTGGGGGTATAATGGAGATTGTCTCTATCTCCTGTACAGCACTGTGCTTCCTCCTTACAATTTTCATATATTTTCATTTTTGTATTACTTGAGGGGGGGGGGTGCACTAACGAAATGCATACGTACACTAACGATTGAGCCTAATCTGAACTTATAATTCGAGGTGGGTGGGTGGGGAGGCCATTTCCCCAGCCCCGCCCATGTTATCTTTATTTTCGCAGCACCTGAAGGGGGGACTGTGCACTAACGATGCACTAACGATTGAGCCTAATCTGAACTTATAATTCGAGGTTGGTGGGTGGGGAGGCCATTTCCCCAGCCCCGCCCATGTTATCTTTATTTTCGCAGCACCTGAAGGGGGGACTGTGCACTAACAAAATGCATACGTGCACTAACGTGCACTAACGATGCACTAACGATTGAGCCTAATCTGAACTTATAATTCGAGGTTGGTGGGTGGGGAGGCCATTTCCCCAGCCCCGCCCATGTTATTTTTATTTTCGCAGCACCTGAAGGGGGGACTGTGCACTAACGAAATGCATATGTGCACTAACGTGCACTAACGATGCACTAACGATTGAGCCTAATCTGAACTTATAATTCGAGGTGGGTGGGTGGGGAGGCCATTTCCCCAGCCCCGCCCATGTTATCTTTATTTTCGCAGCACCTGAAGGGGGGACTGTGCACTAACGAAATGCATACGTGCACTAACGTGCACTAACGATGCACTAACGATTAAGCCTAATCTGAACTTATAATTCGAGGTTGGTGGGTGGGGAGGCCATTTCCCCAGCCCCGCCCATGTTATTTTTATTTTCGCAGCACCTGAAGGGGGGACTGTGCACTAACGAAATGCATACGTGCACTAACGTGCACTAACGATGCACTAACGATTGAGCCTAATCTGAACTTATAATTCGAGGTGGGTGGGTGGGGAGGCTATTTCCCCAGCCCCGCCCATGTTATTTTTATTTTCGCAGCACCTGAAGGGGGGACTGTGCACTAACGAAATGCATACGTGCACTAACGTGCACTAACGATTGAGCCTAATCTGAACTTATAATTCGAGGTGGGTGGGTGGGGAGGCCATTTCCCCAGCCCCGCCCATGTTATTTTTATTTTCGCAGCACCTGAACGGGGGACTGTGCACTAACGAAATGCATACGTGCACTAACGATGCACTAACGATTGAGCCTAATCTGAACTTATAATTCGAGGTGGGTGGGTGGGGAGGCCATTTCCCCAGCCCCGCCCATGTTATCTTTATTTTCTCAGCACCTGAAGGGGGGACTGTGCACTAACGAAATGCATACGTGCACTAACGTGCACTAACGATGCACTAACGATTGAGCCTAATCTGAACTTATAATTCGAGGTTGGTGGGTGGGGAGGCCATTTCCCCAGCCCCGCCCATGTTATTTTTATTATTTGTAATACCTGAAGAGGGGGCTGTGCACTAACGAAATGCTTACGTGCACTAACGTGCACTAACGATGCACTAACGATTGAGCCTAATTTGAACTTTAAACTCGAGATGGGCGGGGCTGGCGAAATGGACCCCTAATAGTTATGATTTTTGAAAAAGAAAGCTATTTTTAACAGCACTAAAATTCAAGAACATTAAAAATTAAGTGTGATTTCTTTTAAATAGAACTAAAATTTGCGACTTTTTAGAAAGAGAGTTAAAATTTGCAACTTTTTAGAAAGAGAGCTAAAATTTGCTATTTTAATTCAAAGTGCTAAAATACAAAACTTTATTTAAAAGTGCCAAAATATGTGTACGTGATTTAATATAAAAGTGCTAAAATCGCGATTATATTAAAACAACAATTGAGTTCATAATTTGTTTGAGTTTGTATCAGTATTCAGTTATCTAGTATAGGATAATGATGTATGTACAGCTACGGAAAAAAAACCCGCCCCACCCTCTGTTAATCGAGCATCGTTCATCGTAGAGAAAATTGATAGATACTATTTGATTAGGAATAACATCCTCCACAAATTAATGTGCGTAAAATTTGCATAAGGGGCTGTCTTCATATATAAACGCGCACAAACTTTGAAATTTTCAATGGCAACAGCCAATTTTGATGTCACCCACAAGTTCTAGATCCTCAAATTAGTCCAAATTCAAATTTTCACGACCTTTCCATCTTTATATCCGAAGATTTCAATATTCCGGAATGTGCAATTTTCGGGGATCAGCTCCATATTGCAATCCGCAATTTGAAGGACGATGTTTCGTTGATTCACCACAGCACTGTTGTAAAGTATTGAACTATTCTCTTGACATTCAGCATTATGGCTTACCTAACAGCCAAAAGGTCACAGGTTCGATTCCTGCATAAAGGTGAGCATTTTCATGGCTGGATGTGGTGTTGTCTTGTATGTATGTGTGTGTTACTAAGGCAGTGGGCCTGTAATGGGTAGGATTATTTGAGCCTTAAATAGGGTACGATTATTAGGGGTAAAAAACTGTACTGGGTACGTTGTTAAAAACTAATGGGACATTCGTGTCAGGGTCAATAAAAGAATAAAGAAATAAAGAAGAATGAAATGTTTATTTTCAAATGTTATTTTATAATTTGTTATTGTTCTATATAAATATTTCTTATTATAAATTATCACATTTTGTGGGCGATTTTAACTCGCAGTAGCTCCGGAACTATTAATCGACAGTAACATAAGTAGATCCCATTTATACAAGTTTTCACCCTTCAATACAGTAACAGAATTAAATTGATTAGGTTGCATCTATACAACACTGTTTATACAAAGTTTTTATTAAAACTGGGTAAAAAATAAATGCCTGTTTTCTTAAATAAAGATTAACTTACAATTAATATAACTTTTTCAAATTAGTTAATGTTTGGGTTGTTTAGTAGTAACGTCATACAAATAATCAGCGTGAGCAGATAATTATTACAGAAGATATGAATGAAAGTCTTAGAAACTAATTTAACATTAGGAGCTCAAAACTCTACATACTCATAATTCGGAAACGCTTCATCCAAATAACTTGAAACTTAATATCCGAAGTCAATTTTTAGTGATATATTCGAATATTGCGTCAAACTTGGGTGTTGCTATTGAAAATTTCAAAGTTTGTGAGCATTTAGATATGAAGACGGCCCCTTATGCAAATTTTATGCACATTAATGTGTAGAGGATATTATTCCTAATAGAATGGTATCTTTCAATTTTCTCTACGATGAACGATGCTCGATTAACAGAGGATGGGGCGGGGTTTTTTTTCCGCAGCTGTACATGATACATACGCTGCTCATGCCAAAAATGGCAGCGCTAATTGTGTACATTTTCATACTGGCATAGTTGTCTGATGTTCTGAAATAAAAGTCATTCCTGGATTTTCTGTGTAAGAAAACACATTGTCTTCTTTGATTCACTGTACAATTCTGTAATTTTTTTTATTCACATCACCTAAGTGGCATGCTTACCTGTTCTACATATGTTAAGCCTAACTGAAAGTGATACATCATACGCACTTTCCTGCAATTACTTTTTCTTGTTCAGCAGTGTATGTGTAAAAACTGAGAGCAGTTAGCAGTTACAACACATTTATGTATTACTAGAAAAAAAAATCTGAATAAACTGGAGCAATTGGCATACTAAACATGTACATTTCCACATTTTAAGCATGTACATTTTCATATTTTAAGCAACTTTCATTTACCATTTCCATCATCAATAGAATCAAGTCTTTGGCAGTCAGAAGTGAATAACATGAAGTTTAACAAGTCTCAATTTTAACATATGTTTTCTCAATACATTAGGAAATATCCCATTAACTTAGTAAGTAAAGTACCTGTGAAGTTAAAAAAGCAATTTTCTTTTCCATGTCTGGAGTTAACCGACACTGAAGGAACCGGCGAGGTGTCCGCATCGTTAACAACTGTGCAATTCCTGCAATAACAAAACTTTCATTTAATTTTTAACAAAACTATTGGAAAAATAAAAAAATAGAATAAAAAGTGTTAAGATATGGCCTTGGCAGATCATGTAAAATATTTTTTACTAAGCAAATAAAATACAATGTTGTCAAAGCATAGACATTACGTAATATCTTGGTATACAAATAAATGTATACTCGCTATACATAATATCGTATCATGTCACTGCAGTGGTCAAGAATTCTGAAAAAGTTGAAGATGCCAACATAAGAAATGAATGTTAGTGTTGTCATTTATAGTTTACATTATAAAAATCTTCCCTTCCTTAAATTACAAACTCCTCAAAAAGTTTTGAACACATGATTGGGGCCTTATAAGTAAATGTAGGAGTTAGAAAAGGCAGTTGATCAGTAGTGACTTCAGCACTAATGTCAGAAATAGCAGGACAAGCTTAAGTAGAATCAGGAAGGGCACAACAGCCTAATGGTTAGTGTGTGAGGATTGCACTCAAACAATCCAACGATTCTCACCTCTGCCCAAGCTGTCGCTGAGTTTATGTGGAATATGATCCTGTGAAGCATGTGGGTCTGTAAGTCCTTCTGAGAAGTTGGTGAGAGGGAAGGAGGGTAAGGTCATTCTGGATGTCTCCTCCACTGGGTTTCGATCTAAATTGGATGGCACTTCCCGGCTCTCCAAACAGATACCTTACACCTTCAGATGGGTCAGACAATATGGGTCGAAGAAGTAGAATCACGCGATTTTTCTTGAGAGGAATGTCAGATAGTAAAAGTACTCCTGTATCTGTTGTGCATTTGTACAATGTGGCAACCAAGGTTCTAAATAAGATTTTAAAACTGGCAAAAAATACTGCAGTGAACTTTTGTAAGCTAGCAGCAAAAAATATTCATCTTATGGTAATCCTAACAATAAAAAAATTATTTCGAAATTTAAATTGTAAATTTTTTTGCTAAATTTTAAAAAAGTAATTTCATGGCCCCAAAAAAGTTTTATTTACTTCAAATTTCTCTAGAAATTTATATAAAACACTAAAATACATCTCAAATAAAAAGGAACACTTAAATACATTGTAGATATAAGCACACATTTATTTCCTTAATATAATCTGATTTTATGACCAAAACCAAGGTCTATGATCACATGCACAAATCCAATTCTGAATGTCTCAATCATCCTTGAAATCTGAAAGCGGAGGTTCATCTTCACTTATTTTAACACGCTCACTGCCAACTACGAGAATACTCGTAGTTGGCAAATTGAGTTTATTTGCCAGCTACGAGATAACTCGTTATTGATCGCCTTACCTAAATCACAGAGTACAAGTATTGCCGTAGCAAATGTATGCAATATTTAGGCGCTTGGCATACAGGAAGGGACTAAATACTCTTGGCATACTGAAATGGATCATTTATTTCTCAAAACATAGATACAATAATTAAATGTTTAGAACACAAAAACATATCTATTCACGATATATTTTGAAGAACACAACAAATAAAAGATATTTTTATTATATTATGTTGAAATTTTAATAAGTATAATGAAACAAAATTATTTGTGATAAGTTTTAAAACAATTTTCCAAGCAAAGTGCTGCTTTTTCTTCACATACCGAGCAAAAAGTAATCTGTTATATCTATATTTAAAAAATAAAACAACAGAAAATAATTTAAAAGCATAAACATGCAGATTGGATCTTGGCGTGTGTGAACGGACGCACCATATCAGCTTTGGCAGTGAACGTGTTAATAGTGCACATAATGTGCCCAAGGTTAGTACACTTTCCTTAAAAAAAATTTCAAGGACTTTCAAGTACCATGCAATTATTTTTCAAGTTGTATGCGTTTCGGGGAGAAAAAATCATGGCAAACTAACATTATGGTTTAATGTTGAAACCTTTGAGGAAATTTTTGGGGGAAAACAATGTTTAGGAAAATTTCAGTTACGACATAACTGCTACGGAAATTTCTAGAAAAAGCAGAATTTCTCAGAAGAAACACAATGCTATGAATCTGCAGAACACTTTCAACCCTGCATTTTTCAAGCACTTTCAAGGACTTAACCAAGAAATTGTGAATTTCAAATACTTTCAAGGACTTGATAATGTTAATCCAAAATTCAAGTACTTTCCTAATTTTCAAGCACCCATATGCACCCTGTGTGTCTTTGTTTAAAGAAGCCCTCCAGTCACTCTTCACCCACTTCATTACACTGAACATCCTCCCCCACTGGGTTCCGGTCTAAATTGGGTGGCACTTCCCGGCCGTCCAAATGGTTATCTTACACCTTTCTGGTAGGTCGGCAGGTCTGGGTCTCAACAACAACAACTGAACATCCTTTCTACGATGAATATTAATATGGCTCATCACAACATCCAAATTTCCATCCTGCCACAGTTGAAGCTTTTATTAACTTCATTGCTGGTTCTTTAATTGACTTCAAAATTTGTTTTTGTTTTTTACTTTTCGGATCTGTGTTTAGGGTCCGCTTTAGAAAATTCACCATTTTAATAGCTCACATCACATAGAGATAGCTGAAAACTTTGATCACAGACTAGCAACAACAGAAGTTTCTGCTCTGCACTTCTGAAAATGCAGCTGCTGCAATCAAGACGGCTAGCTGTACCAGTGTTTCTCACCCTACATTTTTCTAGAGAAATGTGTCTCTACTGTCCCCTAGTTGAAATACTTTTGGCACTCCTAAGACTTTTAATCCCTACTTGGTGGTGGTGTCCTACTTGAGATGAGTTTTAGAAAGGGAAGTGGGTTAAGAACAAAAAACAAGGTTTTTAGCATAGACATATATAGTAGCCTTTCACGTCTATGGTATTTAAAGGGAGGAGTGGAATTTCCAGGTGTTCTGCTGAGTTAAAGTCGTGGACTCTTTAGGCTGAAATGTAAAGGTGAGATTGCTAACTAGCATCAAAACGGGAAATGATGTGAACTTTTAAGTTATAAATATTCACAGCAAAATCTGTCATAAGAACAATTGATTGTCGTGGCAGATTTAAGGTGGCTCACAGCATTTGCCACAACTTCTTTTGAGTCCTGACAGCAATGAACAACATCTCCTGGTAGTGTCACTGCTTTGTCCAATATGGATCCAATGGTAAAAGGTACCCATACTGGCCTACTATTATAATTTTGTACAAAAATGGGGTCATCAACATTGACCTTAATCTGTTTTTCCATGTCTTTGTGAGCAAAAATTCTTGCTTTTCTCTTTGGTAAGGATCTAAATCTATATGAAGCTGATCAAAACAAGTTTTTAGCCTCTGACCCATAAGCAATTCTGTTGGTGAAAAGTTGATGGGTTAAGATGTCATAACGAAATTGAATAACCTTTTCTTCAAGTTATCCAAAACTATCCATTTCGTAGAGTCCTCAGTTGTCTGAACCATCCTCTCAGTCTTAGTTGGTCACTGCAGGATGATAAGATAAAATAAATACCTGTTGAATATAATTTCTACTTAGAAAGGAGTGATACTCTAATGAAGTGAATTATATATCATTAAAGGACACAAGGCTATCTGAAGTTCCATGCATTGAAAACTCTACTCGATTTTCTTATACCAGAATCTATGTTTAGGTAGGTAGACCCCCCAAATTTTGCAAGAAAAATATTTGCAAAATCTGCACTGTTGATTTAAATGATCCCAATTATAGCCCCTTCATTTTTGTGGGATGCTAGTTATGTAATAAAGTCATATGTAAACACAGCACAGCCTTTCATTTGAAAGGGTTTGAAAAATTCTTTCGATTGATACCAAGTTTAGCAATGTACAGTGGGCTAATGATGTCATGACCACAAAAATTAAAATGGGGCTATATTTTACTACAATGATTGAAACTGTTAAGTTTCGTGATCATTGAGCCATCAATAACCCCTTTTATGCATAATTATGTCAAATGTCATTCTATACTGTCACATTAAGAACATATAAAATTTTAAATAAATTTCAAAGTTTTCACTCGCATTTCAAAAAAATTCTACCTAGGTTTAGATTTTTTGTTAACAAAGCTGGATAAAAAGTTTTGTAAAAATCTATTTAATATGTGTGGCAGCTATCATGTATACTAGGAATGGATCACAAACAGAAGAAAAATAGTCAAAATGTGCTTAGGAGGTCCTAAAACAAATTGGCATCCAAATCTCAAAATCAAAATTTTCATGAAAACAATACTTTCTATATATTATATTCTACAGTATGAAAAAGTAAAAAAGAATCCACTACCATTAATAAATTATAGCAGTGGAGCATTTAAGTGCTATTTGATTGTATATTGTTCCTGTTTACTTTGTGCTTGTGAATAAACATAAGTTATCCAGAAACCTAGACTCGTTCTTGTATCCTGTGAGTACATCCACAATTCCTGAGGATATGTTCATAACAGTATTTATCTATAAAGTTAGACTTGTTTTTGAAACTATTTTTTATTGGCTCTGACATTCTTAGAGAAAAATTGAAATGGATGAAAAGAGATAGCGATTGAAAGTTGGATATTAAAATTTAAACGATATCCTCCAAATGTTTTAAAATAAACATTATATTAAAAAAATATTTATATATTTCAATCTCATTAAAATGCTTGAACCCCCTTTAATCCCATTAATTCTTAGTCCATATCACTAACCAAAGACATAACTCACACTGGCTAACCTCCTCTGCTTTGACTTCACTGACTCATCGTAAACAGTAAACACTTAATGAAAATATAGTTCTCGCTAATGAGGAATGTTATAGAATCCTAATCCCAATAATTATATTTGAAAATATTAGTTTTAGAGCAAAAATTCTTAAATAATTCAAATATTCAGAACTTTTTACCCGAAATTCACACCAGACAAAGAATAATTGGGCAAAATTTGCTTCTGTAAAGAAAGCGAAACTAAAGTAATTTATCAGGTAGAAAGGGAAGCACTACACTAATCAGCAATATTCCTGTCTTCTTCTACTTTATTTTTTATTTATTTAGTTTGTTTGTTTGTTTTTTTCAAAAAAATTTAAGAGGTGTTTTGCTTCCTTTTTTTTTTCTACTTTTGATCCTGTTAATGAAGTCTTGATTTTGGGGCAAAAGAAATTAAAAAACAAGTAAAAACAATCATATTCTCTATTTTGATAATATTCCTCACAGTGTCGATTTCGAACAGTCAGTTGTTTGTCAGGTTTCCTTTTCCATTTCAGAATTGGAATGGCAAAATTTTTAAGGAAAATTTGGTGAAATTGAGAAGTTTTAAGGGTCCTTAAAAACAAAATGTGAAGTTAAGGAGTTTTTAAGGACCTTGCAAACCCTGTTCAGGCATACATCTGGGCGCATACATCAGGCATACATATAAAAGTAAAAAGATTAAGATAAGAAAATTTAAAAACTTAAGTGAGAAACAGGCATATATATGGAAATAATCTGTAATTTTGGCAAAAAATTAAAGCTGAACAAAATTTGAATAATTAAAGTGTTATGAGGAAAAATTAATTTTAAATTGCCCTAAAACGTACTTGAATGCTTCATGGTAAATGATTATTTTTTTTATGATGTCCTGAAAAACAAATATAATAAAACACATAAAAAGACCTATAATGAAAAATATTAGAAAAATTCAAACCAAGGTAAAAAAAAAATAGTGACAATAAATGTTTAAAATACTCAGAAAATACTCAGATAAATGAAAAAATCTAAATTTGGAAAACTTTTAAAAAATGGAAAAGATGAGAATATTGATAATGACCTACAGAAAACTTAGTTTTAGAAAAAAATACCTAACATAAGTTTTTAAATTTTACTAACTGTCAAAAATGAGAATATAGCAATAATAAATGCATCTTAACGATATTGCTCATTTAAAAATAAAAATATTTCTATAAATTTCTTTTTGGTGTTATAAAAAAAAAAGAAGTTTTATATTTAGCCAAGCTCTTCAATTTTCCGTGATTGTTTAAAATCCTCCCCACAGCCAAATAACAGATCTTGCGTACATTCTCTAAACAGAGGTTTTCTTGCTAACAGACCTTGCACCTGACCGCCAGCTCCAGATATGGGAAGAAGGCTTTGACTTATGTCTATTGTATAATACGAGGTAGAGTCAATAAGTTTCCGGAATGGTCACCTACATTCACGCAGGTGTTCGTTGGAGGGGAAATATCTCTTTTGGAGGTTGGCAGCACTAATAAGAAAAACACACAGCCATCTGGAATTCATTTCTGGTACTGTCGGCGTTAGCTGTAAATCATTTCTGACAAAGCGAATTTTTCATTCATCGGATTTTGAAATGTCGTCTTTAGAGCAGCGTGCAAACATCAAATTCTGCGTTTTGCTCGAGAAATCAACTTCTAACATGCTCGAGATGCTGAAGAAAGCATACGGAAACGATGCCATGAAAAAAATGGCTGTGTACGAGTGGCATAAGCATTTTCGTGAAGGTCGCACAAAAATCGAAGATGAACTTCAGACTTGGCGGCCCTCCTCTTCCACCGCAGATGAGAATGTTAAGCGCGTTCAAGAAATCGTGCGTGTGGAAGACAGACGAATAACCATTGATGCTATTGCTTCTGAACTTGGAATTTCACATTGGAGTGTTCACAGCATTCTTCATGATAATTTTAACATGCATCGTGTTTGTTTGCACATGGTTCCAAAAATGTTATCACCTGAAGAAAAAGAAGTGAGAGTGAACATGTCCAGGGATTTGATTGACATGGCTGATGAAGATGACAGCTTCTTGAAGAAAATCGTGACAGGTGATGAGACATGGTGCTTTCTTTACGACCCTCAGACAAAACGTCAGTCAAATGAATGGAAAGCAAAAACATCACCAAGGAAGGAAAAATTTCATTTGGACAAAAGCCGAGGGAAAGTGATGTTGGAGGTGTTTTTCGATTACAAGGGCGTCATTCACTACGAATTTATTCCTCAAGGCCAATCTGTCAATAAAGAACTTTACCTGGAGATCCTTAAACGACTACGAGATGCAATCAGATGAAAACGACCTGAAAAATGGGCAACAAACGATTGGTATCTTTTACACGACAATGCTCCACCACATCGCGCTGTGATTGTGAAAAAGTACCTTGCCAGAAACAGTGTTACCACTCTGGAACACCCTCCTTATTCTCCCGACCTAGCATCAACGGATTTTTACCTGTTTCCATGGCTGAAAATGAAATTGAAGGGACACCGTTTTGTGGATTCAGATGAGGTGATCGAAAATGTGACGAAGCAACTGAAGGACCTCTCAAGAAATGGATTTTAGGAGTGTTTTGAACAGTTATACGAATGCTGGAACAAGTGTGTGGATGCAGGAGGACAATACTTTGAAGGCCAATAAGGTAAAATTATTGTTCTATTTTTTAATAATTTGTAATTGACCTATTCCGGAAACTTTTTGACCCTACCTCATAAATCGGTACATGTAAATTATTATATAAAATATTTAAACACAATTTTGCATAACATTAAGCAAGTGTTACATATTTTTCAGTTGTCAATAACTGGCCATTCAACTTCATGAACCTACCTACCAACCAGTGGCTAGTAACAAAAATGGGAATTTTAATAAAAATAATATTGGTTCTTCAGTATGGGTTATTTGATATTGGTTCTCTTTTGATTTTGTGACATCCCTAATACATACAGCCAATAAAAAAAGTAGCAATAAGATAACAGAATTATGATTAGAGGAAATTTTACCTGTGAAACTAGGAGAGAATGCTGTAGGATTCAAATATAAATCTTTCCAGAGCTTTTCAAATTCTGGTATTCGAGCAACATTCAGAAGCAGTCTGATTAAATCTCTCCCCATCATCATACACTCGGAAAACTGAAAGAGCAAATATAATATATCATGCCTTAACTGCAAAATCAAGTGACAATATAAATTTATTACAATTCAATTTTTAAAGCTCTTATACTAGTATATTTTTAACAGCAATTGTCGCATCCATCAGTATTTCTTAAACAAAATTGACTCTCAATATGACTCGCAAAATTTACCCATGTTATTTACTTTCTTTCATCAATTTTTTCCATGTCTGACTATTTTATACCTGCGTTTGAATAAAACAATAATTATAATAACTTTAATAAAAGTTAAAATTGTTGCTACTCTTGTTTTCAGTATAAATGTGTGTGGTATATATGGAGACATGAGCTTTTTGAAGTTAAAATTATAAATGGTAAAATGTAGCAAAAAATAACTCGCTCATTTGAAAGATTGACTCATACTTAAGTTTGAGGAGCGAATCTGACTCCCAGTTGAACAAGCTCTGTATAATCTAAGCATTTTGTGGCCCTTTAAAGTTAAAATAGGTAACTGATAAGAACATTTAATAATAAAATAGAATGTCTAATTTCAATCATGTGATGCTAGATTTATACCATAAACAGATACAGAAAATGCCTCTTTTGTCACATTTAAATCTGCAGTTTCTAAATTCTCTAAAATGAGTTGCATGAAAATCTAAATGGGGTGTTTCTCGTCCTTTCAAACTGAAAACTTAGGAAGGCTTTTTACAACAAGCTCTCAAAGAAATATTGAGTCTTTGTCCAGGCCCTTTGGTGCCTCCTCTTAACACCTTGGAGCTAAAAAATATTAAATTTTGCATTGAACTTTCCCAGCCAATCAGAGTGCTGGCCAGATATTTTTTTATCTGCTATGGCACTATGCTGCTATGTACAGTGGTAAAAGAAAGAAGTTCATGAGTCAAGTTAATAAGCAGAATCTATGTTTATTCATAAACGCAGAATCTTGCCAAATTACAGTGGCATGCTGATATATGCATTTGCAGCATAACATATTTACAAGTTGCATGGAGTTGAAGGAACACAAGAAGTTCGTTTCAGAAGATTTAAATTTACCTTTATATGTCTTTCAGCTTCCACATATTGGAACATGGATAACATCTTTTCTGATACATTACAGTTGAATCTATTAAACTATGAACGGTTGACATGCTTTAAGGTTAAAAACATAAAAAATCACCAGTGTTTAACTTGTTACAAAAACAGCCACTCACAGACAAATACATCTGAATAGGGACATTCAATACTTCAACATCATCATTGTCTAATGCTTAGACATTTTATCATAAGACCATCATACAGAGAGATCACTGATCACCTACTGATCATATACTAATAATCAAAATCATATTGATGTTTCCAAAGTGAACTTCTTATACACACTGGGATCCGGAATATTACGTCATCTGGGCTTTGCCCCAAAATATGTAAATGAGTTTGTGTACGCATCGGATATTCAATTTGAATGAAGACTTCTGCTGAAAGAACGCCATGAACAAAGTAAGTGGTTCAAAAAATAAAATTGAGTTTCTGAATATCGTTCAGAGGAATGGTGAATCTCAATGTTTGTTTACATTCTTCCATATCCCACTTGGTATAAACAATACTGCTTTCGACCATGAAGTTCAGCAATGTGAGTGTCCTTGCGTCATTTGAAATGCAGACCTGCAGCTTATATGCATGTTATGATTCTTTGATTCAAGTACAGAGTCTCTATGAGGTAGCAGATGTCCATCCAGTCTATTTGCAGCGAGACTGCTTACACATACATTGGTTGCCTCTATAACAGTAACCAAATTAAGATAACCAAAATACCAAATTTCTGGAAATTTTTTTTTTAAATGTCATGGAGAGAGAGTGCCCTCCAATTGTCCGTTTTCTATTTAAAAAAAAAAAAAAAAAAAAAAAATTAATTTCGTAATGTGTAGCATGAGAAAATTTGCCATAGAAACTACAGAAAATTTATAGTAATCGGCATCTATAAACTCTGTCAAAAAAGAGTATATAAGTACTCTGCGTATAATAATTCATGAAAAAAGAAAGGAATGTGCTTGTAAATGTAGCTGATGTAAGTGGGGTAAATTTTACAGAATTAA
Source organism: Amaurobius ferox (assembly GCA_951213105.1). Classification (NCBI taxonomy): domain Eukaryota; kingdom Metazoa; phylum Arthropoda; class Arachnida; order Araneae; family Amaurobiidae; genus Amaurobius; species Amaurobius ferox. The sequence continues at coordinate 1,448,168 of OX578149.1, read as the reverse complement.
TGCTGAAAGAATAGGTTTTTAAAAATATTACCCAAAATTTATTAGAATGAGTAAAAAATTACTTTCACCCTTCTAGTTCTTGTCTATCATATATCTTCAAAATACAGCAATATTCCTTTTTCTCCTCAAAATTAAAAGACTAAATAATCAAAGACTTCTTGTAAAGTTACCTACTTTTCATAAACACAGCGTGGAAAAAGTATTACATTTCATTTTCGAAGGAAGTAGGGAGAAAAAAAAGTAGAAAATTTTCTGACCAACATTTCTAGTTGCAGGTCAACAAATTCCTTTGCAAATTCAGGTCTGGTTATCAGTCAACAGTTTTCTTTTTTGCGAGTGCAGGTTGGATCAAATTCAACCCTCTAAATTAGACTCACTGATTATCAAAATACTGTACAGGAAGAATGAAATGCAATTTTGGCCATATGCAAAAAGCAATTTAGTACCAATTTATATTTCTTGAGTGAGGAGATTGCATTTCTTAACTATAAAAAATATGGGTATATTCAACAGTTAAATTTTCAGTAATATTCTTAGTTCCTATAAATAAATCAAGTAAAAATAAAAATTGCATTAGTTTACCCTTTCTCGCAATAAAGATACACAAAAATCAACTTCTCGCTGCCTTAATGCTGCATACTTTTGGCCAATATGATCAACTATGAGTCGAAGATACGTATAAACAATAGTGGCGACTAATACAGAAAATTTCTCCACCCAAGCTCTGAAACAGAGAGAGAGAAAAATTAAAAGAAACTTGTATAAAAACCACACTTAAATAAGCATCCTAAATGAGAAACAATCCTGTCCTTTCTACTCTATTCAAATATATTTTTAAAAAATTCAACTATATGGAAGTAATTTATAATGAAAATAAATGTAGAATACAAAATTAAACGTCTTACTTTACATTTTATGGAAAAATGTCTAAAACCGAGAAATAGTTAAATACGCTTTGCAAACTACAGAAATTATGGTTTACATTTACCAAAAAATTAAATGAACTGAGCCATTATAAGAATTACAAACTAATTATTTTTCTTTTTAAAATTCTTTTTTAAAAACACGTAAATTTAATTCTTCCGACTAACTGAAAAATTTTCGTAGCAACCCAGTGAAATAAGGCTATCAAGTTTATTCACACACAATAAACTTTATGTTTACTCATTTAGACTATGTACACTACCACTAAATATAGGCTCATTTTAAACATCTAATACTTTTATGATCAGACTCAACATGAAAATATTAAGCATTATTTATACCAAAATTAAAAAAAAAAAAAAAAACTTAGATGGTTGTACAACACCAACTGATATACAAAATCTCAACTAAACTTCTTAGAACTAAGAAAAATTTAAACACATACAATAAATGAAAATTAAAAGAACATTAGTATTTTAATAGAGTACAAAACAGCAATTGATCAAGAGACTCAAAACTTAAATATTACACAGTCGAAAGCCCCTTAGATTACAACGAAAAAATTCAGCGTCTTTTGGACCATTGCTTTTCGGAAGACTCTTCCTTCACCACTTTTCCTATTCACGACATTCCTCCTGAGGGTTTGGGGTCGGTCTCGGATGACGAGCTCTGCCTTGTCTTTAACCATCTAAAACCTGGCAAAGCCCCTGGACAAGATAATTTAGACTACACTATATGGAAAAATTTATTCAAGACCTATCCCGCCCTCTTCACAAAAATAATTAACCTCATCTTTAAATTCTGTAAATTCCCAAATGCCCTAAAAAATGCCAAAGTTCCATTTATTTTAAAACCTGGTAAAGACCCTTCAGCCTGTAGTTCTTATAGACCTATCTGCCTTTTACCTACCTTTGGCAAGATAATTGAAAAACTATTCATAAACAAACTAAACCTTTGGTTAAGGACAAACGGTTCTCTTCATCCGCTACAGTTCGGTTTTAGGGAGTTACACAGCTGCGAAGACGCTGCTCACGCGCTGGTCACTCGTATTAAATCGCTTCGGCCTTCGAGTCTCGTTTCCCTGGCCACGGTCGACATCAGCGGGGCTTTTGACAATCTTAATTGGAATGTTCTACCCTCTACCCTTGATAGAATTAATCTTCCCCCCCAATTTAAATCCTTTATCTACTCCTATTTACAATTCAGAACTATCTCATTTTCATGTAATAATTTAACACTTGCTAAATCAATTTCTAAAGGAGCCCCACAGGGCTCTGTAATTTCACCCATCCTCTGGAATATTTACTTCAACAACATTTTAAATTTAAACAATGACCTTTATTATCTCCAGGCTTTTGCTGATGATTTGGCCGTGGTCTCCTCTGGCAACGACATCCACACTGTTGTCAAAAACACTAATACTGTCCTCTCCCTTATTGAAACCTCCCTTGCTTCCTTAAACCTTTCGGCCTCTGTAGAAAAATCCTCATGCATTATATTTAATAGATCTCTTAAAAAACGTAAATATTACCCCCCTATTAAATTCCTCAATAAAACCATCAAAATCTCAAGGTCCTTTAAATTTTTAGGTATCATCATTGATGATAATCTTAAATGGAGCCCTCATATACTGTATTTAAAAGAGAGATGTTTCAAGCTCTTTTCTACCTTTGGAAAGATTTCGGGCAATAACTGGGGTGTAAACAAAGCTTTTCTTAAAATTTGGTATCAATCTGTCATCGAAAAAATAATTACTTATGGCTCGGGTATCTGGGGTGGGAACCTTACTGGGGATCAAATGTCTAAACTTACTTCGTTACAAAGAATCTTTCTACTTAAAATTTCTTCCGGATTTAGAACATCTTCAAACATTTCTCTTTTCTCAATCACTGGAATTCCTCCCCTACATTGTGTCATTAAAACTCAATATTTTAAATATCATTTCTGGAATCATAAAAACAACCTTTTTCCCGATCCTTCTTTTCCCGCCCCTGCACTTTTTGACTCAAATATTGCTCTCTCCGGCCTTCCCCCTTGTCTCCGCTCCATAAATTTTCCTCCCTGTCAACCCAATATTTTCTCAAACTTTAACATTTATACCGACGGCTCTAAGCTCGAGGATAAAGTTGGTTCTGCGGTTTGCGTTTTTGAGGGGGACTCGTTGGTCGAGACGCTTTTATACAAATTAAATAATGAGAACACAGTCTTTCAGGCTGAACTGGCTGCTCTGAGTGCGGCCTTTTCCTGGGCCATATCTAAAAATATCAATGTCAATATCTATTCTGACAGCCTTTCAGCCATTCTGGCTCTTAATTCCCCCAATATTAAATCAAGATACCTAAACGATATTAAATCAAAAATTTTACCCTTTAAATCCCTTTTTAACCTTTCGTGGGTCAAGGCCCACGCTAACACTCGGGGTAACGAGGTCGCCGATGTTAACGCTAAATTAGCCACTTCTACTGGTTCCCCTATTGCAGTTCCCTTCCTTTATTCCTTTTTGAAAAACCTTTGTAAAAATTACCTTCTTAATATTTGGCAATCCCTCTTAAACAATTATATTTCTCCCCGGACCCATGACCCTGCTAGGATCCTAACCTTTCTCCCCAAAGTTAACTTAAACATCCAAATTTATAACAAATATCTCATTTATTTTCTTACTGGTCATGGTCCTTTCCTAGATTACCTCCACCATTTTAAACATAAAAGAACGTCATGCTGTACTTGTGGTGCTTATGGTGATGTGGACCACTATGTCTTTTCGTGTCCACACACCTCCTCTTTTCATCTGGTCAAACCTTCTCCTGCTCATTGTGCGACCTGGTTCTCCGGTGTTAGCAAAAACCCCATTCTTTTAAATAAATTAAAAAACTGTGTTCTCATTGCGAGAGAAATCTCTAATAAAATTACTTAACCTGCCCGTGAGCACCCCTCTGCTTTCAACTTCTCGATCAGTGAGGTTTAATGCTCCCTGGGTTTCCCGCTGCTTGTTTTTGTACATATTAGTTGTACATATTGGTTGTACATCTCTGTATATGCTGTACTTGTATTTTACTGAACATAGTTGTTAACCATTTTACCATTTAATCATAATACCAACTACATTTATTACATTAATTTGTCCTGGGGCGCGGTAGCCCATTGGTTAGCGCGCTGGAGTTGCACTCGGTAGGCCCGGGTTCGATTCCAGCCACTGCCAAAACTGCCGCCGTGTTCACGCGGAGTACGAACACGTTAAACATGTGGGTCCGTAAGTCCTTCCGAGAGGTTGGTGGTAGGGGAAGGAGGGTACGGTCCCTGTGGATGCCTCCTCCACTGGGTTCCGGTCTAAATTGGGTGGCACTTCCTGGCCGTCCAAACAGTTACCTTACACCTTTCTGGTAGGTCGGACGGTCTGGGTAACAACAACAACAACAGTCGAAAGCCCGGGGCGCGGTAACCCATTGGTTAGCGTGCTGGAGTTGCACTCGGTAGGCCTGGGTTCGATTCCAGCCACTGCCAAAACTGCCGCCGTGTTCATGCGGAGTACGATCACGTTAAACATGTGGGTCCGAAAGTCCTTCCGAGAGGTTGGTGGTAGGGGAAGGAAGGTACGTACGGTCCCTGTGGATGCCTCCCCCACTGGGTTCCGGTCTAAATTGGGTGGCACTTCCCGACCATCCAAACAGTTACCTTACACCTTTCTGGTAGGTCGGACGGTCTGGGTTTCAACAACAACAACAATAGTCGAAAGCCCAGACCGTCCGACTCGTCCTTGGACATGAGCAGCAGTTTGGACAGCCGGAAAAAAAATATTACACAGTATAACTTCATTCAATTCTGATGATTCCTTCATGGGTGTTGTAATTTTTACAAGCAGGAGTATATGTTTTAGGACCTACTAAGCACGTTTTGACTACTTTTACTTTCTCATACTATTAAATAAAGTACAGAGAAAGTATTATTTTCACAAAATTTTTCGATTTTAATGCCAATATATGTTATAAGACCTACTGAGGACATTTTGACTATTTTTACTTTCTCATACTATTATATATAGTATAGAGAAAGTTTTACTTTCACAAAAATTTTTTGATTTCGAGATTTTGGTGCCAATATATGTTTTAAGACCTACTGAGCACATTTTGACTATTTTTAGAGTGATGTCCCACTGTCTGTAGTCGATTTCTTGTGTACACAATGACTACCACAAATATTAATGGATTTTTATAGAACTTTATATCTGCCTTTGTTAACAATAAATCTAGAACTAGGTAGAATTTTTGAAATTCGAGATAAAACTTTTTTTTCCTCCACATATCAGCCTAGGACCAAATTTAACATAATTATGCATAAAAAGGGTAATTTATGCTCAATGATTGCGAAACTCAACACTCAATCATTGTAGTGAAACATAGCTGCAATACAATTTTTGTGTTCATAAAGTCATTATTCCTCCTCGGATTGGCAAGTTACTCCTAACACCCCTGAAGAATACATTGTCAAATTTCAAAATACTTTTTCAAGCCCTTTAAAATAAAGGGTATAATTGTGATTATTTGGATCCGCAATACAGATTTTTCAAAATTTGCAAAGAAAAAGAAATCACAAGCTACTTAAAATTATGCAATGAAAGGGTTACTTATGGCTCGATGATGAGGAAACTTAACAGTTGCAATCATTATAGTGAAAAATAGACAATTTTTATATTTGTGACATCATTACCCCCTCCTCCCCCCCATGGGAAGCCAGTTAACCTCCCCTCCTGAGATACTATTCAGAGTGTGATCCCTAGATAGGTCAAATATCGACTGGCAAAGTGGCAAATTTTCGGATAGGTGCTATGTAATTCATATCCACGCTGGATCAGTGATTCCCTTCTTTAAAAAATATTCCTTACATACTTAAATACTACAGTGCATAATAACTGATTTTTTAAAAGTATAGCATGCCCGTGGTCTGCTAAAGTATGTTTAGTTAATTGCATAAATTAAAGAGCTTCTTTGGGAATGGAGTGGAGACACAGGCTTGCGCCCAGTGCTGCCAACAAAATGCAGTATATGAGCCATCTAGTATCCTCTATTTAACAAGTTATTGACCTCTATTCATAAACTGTTTATGCGGAGCCAGGTCTCCCGGGCCCATATGTAAAGCATCCTACCGATCGGTAACCCTACTTGTGATGATTTTGCTCTCGGTTTATGGATCAGTTAGTTGACGTATATAGCCTTTCTTGTCTGTTTTCTGCCTCGTAAGAAATTTTATATTGAACCATTGCATAACCATGGCGGCATATGATAATTTTCTGATAGGCTGCCAGAAATATTTCTCGCTACAAATGCCTTCTGTCAAAAGTGCAGAGAATATTATTAAATAATGTTTACTACAATTCACCAGCAAAAACATAATTAGCAATGGAAAAAGCATATCCTTAGAAGTATGATAGATAAAAATTTTTGTTTTCTTTTTATTAGTGCATTTCTATTCTCTTTTATGCGTAATTACAATCCATTATTTTGTATTGTTCTTATATAGAACAATTTTTTTCACTCTGTTCAGATTAATGTAAATTATTTATTATTTCATAATCATTCTTTTACTATAATTTTCAGAAGAGCGTATAAAATATTTATTAACATATGTATTACAAATTTTTCGTTTTTTTTAATATTTACGATGACTAGTTATGAATTATGGTTGAAATAATTTTTATACATAATTTTACTGCAATTATAAATTTGTTATATGTTATCATAGCATTCTAGTTGGTATCATTATTGGATCATATTGGTCCTTAGGTAATCCAATAGTATTGGTTATGTTTTGGTTTAGGGACATCCATGACTGATATCTTGATTGCACAAATTTGATGACGTCTATTATAATTGTCGCATCATCACAGAAAATAGAACATGAGAAATCTCTTTGAAAGTCTCCCATCGTTTGAGTCCTTGAAATATAAAAAAACATCATCAAAATTGTAATTATTTTAGAAACACAATCTTTACTTTAGTAATCAAAAATTTTGTTTATTCAACTAAGAAAATCACTAACTGCTCAATTGAATTTTCTACAATTGTCCCTAAGTTATTGAACAGAAATTACACATCATTTTAGACCAAACATGCTTTATGTCTGCTTTAAAGCAAATCAGGAACATCCTCCATGAATCTGTAAATTCACCAAGACACAAATTTTTACTGCAAAAGCTCCGGCATGCTGTCTCTCTTGAAATCCAAATTCTTACTCACTGTTTTTCTTCAAAAAGTAAATTCAAAATTTTACTAGGAACTAAATCACAAATGCTGTGGAGGAAGCTCTTCTACCTAAAATAAAATTTTGCAGAACTAAATAAAAAAATCATGGTGTAGCTACAAGAGTCTCACAGTCAGTGTTGCAATGGATTTGTTGGGAACGGTAATAGTTAGAATGAGTACCGTTTGTTGACGGCTTGCATTTTTAATATCCATTAGATTTAGTGAGTAGTAAGTTTCCGATGTAAATATTTAAAAAATGATTTAGCAAATTTATAAAATATTAAAAATAAACCAATTAATTTCTGTTCAACTTTTATTTTTATTTATTTTTAAATGTTTGGTAACCGTTCAGATTGTGACTGAATTAACGGTAACTGTACAAAAAAAAGAGAATAATAAAAAAATTTTATAGAAGAATAATGTTGACTCGCAAGTTTCTTTTACTTGTATTCTGATTATCTAAGTATTTTGTGTCTATATGCAAACTAAAAGAGTAAATAAAAAGAATAAGATTATGGAGAATAAGTAACAATTGGTGACTTTGGACTGTGACATATATTTTTTTTTTAACATGGATGATGATAAAACTGCCCAGTCATCTGTCGAAGCTAGCAAGGTGAGTGTGAAAATTCCGCCATTTTGGGTTGAAAGACCGGAGATGTGGTTTTACCAAGTGGAGGCTCAATTTCTAATTAGTGGTATCAAGAGTGAAGAAACAATGTTCAATTATTTGGTCACCCAATTAGAACCTAGATTTATGGAAAACATCTGGAATATCATAAAAGATGATACGAGCAACAAATATTCGACTGTTAAGGAAAGATTACTCAACACTTTTAAAGAAAATGAAAATCACCGCATTAACTGTCTGCTCACCGGATTGGAACTTAGCGACATGAAACCCGGCCAACTCCTTCTCAGAATGAAATCTCTGGGGGGTAGACATGTTGGAAAATATGTTGCAATCTCTCTGGCTGGAAAAATGCGAGGCGCTGTAGCGACGAGACTCTGGACAAATTAGCCACAATGGCTGATAAAATTGTGGCGTTAAACTCACGCCAAGAATTAGTTTCTGTGAGCAAGAATACAGTGGTGGAAGAACTACAGCAGAAAATTGCTTCATTAGAGCTTCAAATTGCCAACATGACTGCTCAAAACTCCAGATCACAAGCTCGCAACTTCAGTAGGAACCATAGTAGCCGCTCAAGGTCAAGAAAGAGATTTGATGAAAATGGTAAATATTGTTATTACCATTTCAAATTTGGCGCTAAATGCTATCTTGAAAAATGCAAGCAACCTTGGACCAAATCGGAAAGCACGAGTCAGCAGTACACTCCGCGGCCAGTTCTGCTGCAAAGAATTTTAATTGCCGCAAATTTTGACTATATGTCACGGACAATAAATCAGGATTACGGTTTTTAGTAGACAGTGGAGCAGATATGTCCCTGTTCTCAGCAACTACAGCAGGAACTACTCCCTGTTCCTATACATTATATGCAGCTAATGGCACAGAGATTCCAACTTATGATGTAAGAACTCTAAATCTCGATTTGGGACTCAGAAGACAATTTCAATAGTCATTTATCGCAGCCAAAGTTAATAAGGATATTATTGGGGCTGATTTCCTCAATCAATTTCACCTACTTATTGATATTCATAATAGAAAATTGATTGATGGTGTTACTCAAATTATCCATTAAAGGAGCAATTAGGTCTATTTCAGATGAACACATCATCAGCACACTGAATAATAGCCTCAAATCAAAGTTTTTCATTATTAAGACCATATCCAGACTTAACTAAGCCATATGTTTTCAATAGCTCAAGTAAGCATGATGTTGATGTTGATGACCCAGACCGTCCGACCTACCAGAAAGGTGTAAGGTAACTGTATGGACGGCCGGGAAGTGCCACCCAATTTAGACCGGAACCCAGTGGGGGAGGCATCCACAGGGACCGTACCCTCCTTCCCCTACCACCAACCTCTCGGAAGGACTTACGGACCCACATGTTTAACGTGATCGTACTCCGCATGAACACGGCGGCATATGTGGCAGCGTGCAAATCTAGCGCGCAAACCACGGGGATACCGCACCCGAGATAGCCAACAGCACGCGGCGTTCCGAGGTGGTCACCCACCAAGTACTAACCGTGCCCGATGCTGCTTGACTTCGGTGATCTAACGAGAACCGGTGTTTTCAGCACGGTGCGGCCGTTGGCCCTAAGTAAGCATGATGTGAAGCATTACATAATAACCAAAGGGGTGCCGGTGTATTCACGAGCACGTCCACTAGATCCTGAAAAACTTGCCTTAACCAAGCAAGAATTTCAGTTCATGTTGGACAAGGGTATCATTCGGCAATCAAAGTCTCAATGGGCTAGTCCCCTACATTTAGTCGGTAAAAAGGATGGAACCATTAGAGCTTGCGGGGACAATAGACTGTTAAATGACCAAACCATACCTGACCGTTACCCAATTCCTAGAATTGAGGACTTTCATCTTATCTTAAGGAGTAAAGTTATATTCTCAAAGATTGATCTAGTAAAGGCATACTATCAGATACCAATCACTGAAGAGGGCAAGCCAAAGACCACCATAATTACCACTTTCGGGTTATTTGAATTCAATGTCATGAGTTTTGGACTCAGAAATGCTCCAGCTACCTTTCAGCGGTTCATCAATGAAGTTTTCTTTGGTTTGGATTTTCTATTCCCATATTTAGAAGATGTGTTAATCGCATCATCATCTGAGGATGAACACATACAACATCCAGAAATAGTGTTTGAAAGACTGAGTAAATATGGTCTTCGTATTAATGTATCGAAATCCATTCTGGGAGTAGACCAAATTGAGTTTCTGGGTTATCTGATTACTGCTAGAGGATCATGTCCCCTGCCTAGCAAGGTTCAAGTCATCTTAGATGACCCATTGCCAGTAACCATACAAGACTTATGTACCTCCTTGGATATGATAAATTTTTATCGTAGATATTTGAGAAACGCTGCCCAAACACAAGCACTACTTCATGAGTTTTTAAAGGGTGCAAAAAAGAAAGATAAAAGAAAAGTTCCATGGACTGAGGAGACAATACAACAATTTGAGAAAAGTAAGCACGATTTAGCCAATGCTGCTCTTTTGTGTTTTCCCACACCGGGACTCCCATTATCTTTGTGCACTGATGCATCAGATTGGGCTATAGGCTCGGTACCACAACAATTAGAAGCAGGAAATTGGAGGCCAATTGCTTTCTTTCCAAGAAATTGAATGATGTTCAAAAGGTTTACAGCACCTACAATCGTGAACTTTTGGGTATGTACCTTTTAGTGAAAAAATTAAAATATTTGTTGGAATTCGTGATTGTGACGGATCATAAACCATTGACCTTCAGTTTTAAACAAAAGAATGAGAAGGCATCACCGAGACAATTGCGTCAACTACAGTACATTTCGCAATTCACCCCAGATATCCGACATATTAGTGGACAAGACAATGTTGTTACGGACACTCTGTCCTGAATTTCTGTTAATGATTAGATTTCTGTTAATGATTCTGATGTCATAGAATAAAGCACAGATCGAGAATTGAAAGAACAAATGGAAAGTGACACAACACTTAAATTCAACCAATCAGTACTTCCATCTTCAAAAATTTTATGGTGTGATACATCACAAAAAAAGATTCGGCCTTATATTCCACCTAATTTCAGGAGGAAACTTTCTGATCAATTTCATGGTTTTTCACACCCTGGCATTATAGGCCAACGGCCGTACCGTGCTGAAAACACCGGTTCTCGTTAGATCACCGAAGTCAAGCAGCATCGGGCGCGGTTAGTACATGGTGGGTGACCACCTCGGAACACCGCGTGCTGTTGGCCATCTCGGGTGCGGTATCCCCGTGGTTTGCGCGCTAGATTTGCACGCTACCACAAATGCCGCCGTGTTCATGCGGAGTACGATCACGTTAAACATGTGGGTCCGTAAGTCCTTCCGAGAGGTTGGTGGTAGGGGAAGGAGGGTACGGTCCCTGTGGATGCCTCCCCCACTGGGTTCCGGTCTAAATTGGGTGGCACTTCCCGGCCGTCCATACAGTTACCTTACACCTTTCTGGTAGGTCGGACGGTCTGGGTCTCAACAACAACAACACCCTGGCATTAAATCTACCATTAAACAGATGACTGACTGCTAGGTTTGCGTGGCCTGAAATAGAAAAACAAGTTAAAGAATGGGCCCAAGCATGTATCAGATGCCAGAAATGTGAAGTTTCTAGGCACACCAAATCTAAATTTTCGGAATATCAAGAACCAGACACCCGATTCAGTGTGGTACATATCAACCTCATTGGTCCATTATCCTCTTCAAAAGAACATGCATATTGTTTAACTTGCATCGACCGATTTACTGGGAGTCATTCTCTTACCGTGCATCACTGCAGAAATGGTAAGCAAAGCTTTCTATGAGCATTGGATATGCAGATTTGGCATCCCATGTAAAATTATTACGGATCAGGGAACACAGTTTGAATCACAGTTGTTCAGGAGTTTGGATGTAATATGTGGGACTGAAGTCCTTCCCACTACAGCGTACCATCCCCAATGCAATGGGAAAATTGAGAGGCTTCACAGAACGTTGAAAGCTGCTATAAAAGTGAATAATAATGCTCAGTGGACTGAAACACTACCAACAGTTCTTTTGGGTCTCAGATCTGCCCTAAGATGTGACACAAATCATTCGATTGCCCAAATGGTGTATGGAACAAACATTAAACTACCTGGTGAATTCTTTCATCCACCCAATGCCAAAGTGGACCCTGATACCTTTGTGGGTAAACTGCTAAAATACATGGATAACTTTAAACCAATAAAAAAAACGATGTACTACCAGAAAATTTTTGTTCACAAGGATTTGAAGTCCTGCTCTCATGCTTTTGTGAGAACACACATCAGGTAAAAAAAGCACTTGAACCAACATATGCAGGACCCTTCCAAGTATCTGACAGAAATGAGAAATACTTTTTCGTGCTCATTAAAGGCAAAACAGTCAATATTTCTGTTGACAGACTAAAGCCTGCATACATGTTAACTACTGATATTGATTCTATACCTGACAAAGTGATTGTGGACAATGAAACTAATAAAGATTCAAGCAAAAAGTTTTCCCAAGCCATGGATGACAGCGAAAGTCGCACAGCCAAAGCACGTTCCGGTAGACAGGTAAAATTGCCTGTCTGGTTTCGAGATTGAAGTTAATCTGCAACTGTTCCCCACCATAAATACTTAGTGTCGTAACTTAGTTACTGGTGAGGGAGTAATGTTGGGAACGGTAATAGTTAGAATGAGTACCGTTTGTTGACGGCTTGCAATTTTAATATCCATTAGATTTAGTGAGTAAGTTTCCGATGTAAATATTTAAAAATGATTTAGCAAATTTATAAAATATTAAAAATAAAGCGATTAATTTCTGTTCAACTTTTATTTATTTTTAAATGTTTGGTAACCGTTCAGATTGTGACTAAATTAATGGTAACTGTACAAAAAAAGAGAATAATAAAAAATTTTTATAGAAGAATAATGTTGACTTGCAAATTTCTTTTGCTTGTATTCTGATTATCTAAGTATTTTGTGTCTATATGAAACCTAAAAGAATAAATAAAAAGAATTATGGAGAATAAGTAACATACCTAAAATAAAATTTTGCAGAACTAAATAAAAAACATGGTGTGGTTACAAGAGTCCCACAGTTAGTGTTGCAATGGATTCTGGATAAAAGGCGTACTACTGGCTTTGTCACTGGATCTCAATCTGACACCTATTTGATTAAGAAACTACAGTTGAGGGGGTAAAATTCCCACCACTTTATGTGGAATCGAATGTTTATTGCTTTCTGAACATGAGAAGAGAAAGGAATCTTATTTTACAGCATCTTGAGGGAAGATCTGCACCTTCCAGAGCAGTCCGGCCACACAATATGCTACCATAAACCTTCGGGTTGGTCGTGTGGTCTGGGTCTTCTACCTTCCAGAGCAGAGGATTCGAGTACACATAAAGATGTGTTGATTTTAATACCAAACTCAGCACAATATCTATATTGATAAAGTGCCTGTTTCCTTACGAACTTTCAAGTCCATCCACAATGGAGGTTGAATATGTATCACCGATTGTCGGATATGCACCTAATCTGTTAAAACAGGAAAAATGACAGATGTACTTATTGAATATATTTACATGGAATTCGTAGACATTAGGTCAATGGTGGTCCCAGGATCTTTGTGATATTAACCTTCAAGCATTCCACAAAGAGAAAATTTATTAGAATCTAAAAACATAATTAAAAATTTAAATTTTATTATTTCCCAATTTAACCATCCATTTACTTTTCATTAGATAAGTGGATTCATTTTTGTGGAAGTATCTTTTTATTTTCATTACTTCGTGGTTTGAGAACCACTGCTGTGTATCAATGGGCAATCTGATAAACAAGTGCACTACACATTATAGCTGCATGTGGTATATACAGAATATTATTGGCAGGTTTTATGAGTTCACATTTAAAATACACTTATCCGTGCAATAACTCATTGAACCATAAGCACATGGATAAAAATTGAAAGCAAAATGGTTTAAAAGGAAATTTAAAACACATATTGGAAGAAAATTTAACAATAAAACATTCAAATACATGCTGAATGCTAAATTTAACAGAATGTTTGGCTGCATTTGAAAGTACTGCAATCAAAGACATCTTCAAAATAAATATAGGAGAAAATACAAATATACTGGTATTTAAACGGGAACTAACAATTAAAAATTAAGTTACATTTTTTAATAAGTTTCATTTTGGTAGATTATGTAGGGTACTCAGCATCAAAAATAGTCATCTTAATCAAAAATTAGTTCAGATAAGTTCTATCCTGTGGTTGATACTAAGGGTTTGCAAAGTTTCCGGCATCTAGGTCACCAGGGGGCTTCTAAAGGCTCAGGAAGAACTTCTCAAACCCCCATTTTGTTCACCCTAGGGGAGAAATAAAAAAAATCTGGCTCTGCAAGGTTCTGTTCCATTGTCACTGCAATAAGTGTGCAAAAAGTCAGCTTTCTAATTTACAAGAAGAGGTTCTAGAAGGTCTGAAAAAAAGCTTTTGAAAAAAAGAATTCTCTTCCCTGCGGAGGATCCAAAATTTAACTCCATTAGGTTCTGACTCATGGTTAATACTATAAGTGTGCAAAAACTTAGTTTTGTAGACTTTTGAAGAGTTTGAAAAGACAAAATTCAGTTATAGATTTTTACCTGTTTTCAATGAAAATGTCAAGTAAGGCTTCTGTTAACCAGATATTTTTTGTGGATACATCCCCACCTGAAATAGAATCTCCATTAAAAAAAATCACAAGAAGTTAAAAAATATAGAAAATACAGCTATTAAAAAACTAAATGCTCTTTAGAAGGAGAGATCATTTTCTTATATTCCTATACCCGTTATTGCTATTTTTCAAAAGTAGTAGTCTAAATATATGTAAATAAATTAAAGTTTCTTAAAATTTATATTTCACTATATAGGTCTCTACAACAGTTGTTTATATTTCTAATTAATAGGAATAGAATTCGTAGATTCTCTTGAGCAAAAGGATGCAGTAGAGAATAGACAACTTGTATATTTAATGAATGTGCACGGTGGTGAGATTGAATAAAAAATTTTTGAAACAACTTCTGTATCAGGTAAATTTTTATTTTGAAACAGTTTGTAGTAAATAAATTTTTAATTTGGCGCTGAATATATCAGCGATTTTTGACACTATGTATTATAGCTTTACTCCTAAAGTACATTCCTTTGCACAACACTGGCAGTGAATGGAGAATTCACTGTTCTGTGAATGCATGAAATAAAAACCTTGTGTTTAATAAAATCATTTCTTCTTAGTTGTCGGAAACACATCACTTTTTCTGTATATAATCTAGAATATATGATTATTGGCAAGATGATTGATTGGGACATACAATTAGATCTGCACATAAGATTATATTGTTTCTGTTCAATTATAAAACCTTTCACATAAAACAAATCAGTGTGAGTTTAAATTACTTTACACTGGATTGTTTCAAGCCCATCTTATGACACATAAAAGCTAATTTATTCTAAAAACCGAATCTCAAAAGCTAATTTAACTATTTATATTCCAAATGCAAAACTTCCCATTTTAACATGACAGAAAAGGTTAATCCAATATTGTAAACTAGCTTACCCACACAGAGCATAGTGTTTTCTTATTGCTCGATATCTGTTGCTCACTGACTACACAATCTACAGAGTGTGAATCTCCATTCGACTTTTCAAACATTAATATTTCATAGTATTTGATGCACAGTATCTCATAGTACTGCAAGGTGGCTACAGAATCTCAGATAAGAAATTCCCTGATTTCCAGATAATATCTTCAAAAATTCACTGTTGGACTTTTATCATGTGAATTCAAGTGACAGGAAAGTTTTCTTAAATTTTATACAAGGTAACATACAACAAACTTATACCACCATGCAAAATTTCAGTGGATTTCGTGCATTCAGTTTTTAGCAATAAATTTTCAATCAAATGGAGAATTCACTGTTCTGCGAATGCATGAAATAAAAACCTTGTGTTTAATAAAATCATTTCTTCCTAGTTGTTGGAAACACATCACTTTTTCTGTATATAATCTAGAATATATGCTTAATGGCAAACAGCATGCATTTTGATAACCTTGGCATTTATTGCCTCAAAATTGGGATTTTTTTTTTTTTTTTTTTTTTTTATTTACAATTTCAGCAAAAACAATTTTTTTTCAAGATGATACAGTTTATACAGTTACCTTCCTATTATAAAAAAATTACAGAGGTGGTTATTGGAAAATGTGAGAAAAAAAAAATTTTGTGTAAAATATAAAAAAATTATTTGGCTGCATTTTTATATAAAAATAATTTACTTATTTAATAAATTTATGTATAATTAACTGAATTTGTTAATTTATTTATTAAAAATTAATAATTTTTATACATTATTATTAATTGTTATCAGTTTTATAGAAAAAATTAAAATATAAAAAAATATTTTAACTTAATTAAATATCACTTGTTGCAAAAAAATTATAAGGTGTCATCACCTTAAAAATTCCAATTTCCCTAATTTTACAGTTTTCTTTGGGAACTTCCTGAAATTTCCTAATTTCCTGGTTCTGTAGAAACCTTATACTGTCACACAATCATTATTAAAATGAAGATGCAGCCCTTGCATTCTTATATAACACAAGAATCTAATCAAATATAAACCATATACTTATTTAAATTAACTGTACATCAAATAATATATACTTTGGAATGCAAAAAAATGTTACAGTTATGAGAAAATATTTCTCATAAAATGATCATAATTAAATATTTGAAGTCATTACATTTTTCATAGTTGAGCAACCTGCAAAAACTAATTAATAATTATTAAACAGAAGCCTAAACAAAACAATCAGTACATATATGAGATTTATGAACTTCTGATGAAATTTGGAAACCATGGAGATACAATTTCACTTTACCTTCATGTTCAAAACATTTCTATCCATGGAAATAGGGAAAGTCTATCTCCATGGATAGAATTTAGTGGTCAAATCATATATATATATACAGGGTGTCCCCAAAACAATGACCTCGGCTTTTATTCCTTAAATATTGATCTTAGACATATATAATAAATTCCAAAGTTGCGTAAAAAAAGAGACAGAATTTTATGAAACCGATTAAAATTTTCAAGGGAATTAAATTTTAAGAAATCCAAAATTTAAATTTTTATACCACCCCTGTACAAAAACATTTTCAATGAGTAAAATGTACCCCATACACTAATAAGGTGATGTACAAAATTTCAGCATTTTATCACAAAAAGTCCCAGAAATATGTTTAAACAAAGTGGGTGAGGGATTAATCACAAATTAAAATGTAAATATTTACAGCAAGAGTGCAAATGATGCAACACAGAAATGCATCATAGGCAAATAATATCTGCCTCTTATATTTAAATTTATTTACAATTTTTCAAAAATATGCTTCCTGAAAAATACCTTAAAATTTTACATGATTAATTACAGAATAAAACTTCAAAATGAACATTAAAACACCTTAGAAATGTATGCATATGCAAATATCTGCCTCTGATCGGTGTGTCACACAATCGCAACAGACACATCATCACATGAGAAAGTTGTTTTGCTCTGCAATTCATCAATCGGCTCGCTTATGCAAGTGTAGCGCACACAGACCGGTAGTCTAAGCGACCCTTAAGTATTTCTCATTTCTGCTACATTTTAAAAAAATGTAGTTAGCCTGTACAGACAGTGTGTTGCAATACAGCAACAAAGCATGCTTATACTGTACAGTTTATGCAATCGCAACGCTAATGAAACTACATGGGAATATCAAAGTATGTTTCCCAATTCTTGGCATCCTTCTGGGAGATTTCCCGATTGGTGCAATGAGTGTGTAAAAGAGGAAGAGTACATCGTGAAGGTGGACTAGGTAGGCCCAGATTTCACTCAACTGATGTAGAAATTGATATTTTGGCTTACTTTTGCAGTCATCCACATAGTATTGTTCATACCGCTGCTTCAGAAATGAAAGTACAACGTGCAACACTGTGGAGAATACTGAGATGGAATAAATGGCATCCGTTTAACATTCATGGTGTACAAGAACAGGAGCCAACAGATTATCAACATCGTCTAGATTTTTGTAATTGGGCTCCAAATCAGGAAGATGCAAATCCCTCTTTCCTGAAAAACATAATTTGGTCTGACGAATGCTGTTTTAAACAAGATGGATGCATAAATCCTCAAAATGAGCACTTCTGGTCTGACACAAATCCGTTCATGGTATGTGATATTCATCATCAGATGCAATTTTTTGTGAATGTATGGTGTAGTATTTTCAAAAACCGTTTGCTTGGACCCAAACTCTATGATGGTATGTGGTATGTTGACGGGCGACAGATATGTTAATAAGATTCTGAATGTGGTTAATCCTGATTTTATGAATAAACTGCCCCTAACAGTACTTCCACATGTATGGTTTCAACAGGATGGATCTCCAGCTCACCATACTACAGTTGTGAAACACTGGTTAAATAACGAGTTTCCAGACAAGTGGTTTAGCTTGCATGGGCCAATCGAATTTCCCCCTAGATGGCATGATTTAACACCTATGGATTTTTATTTGTGGGGTCGTTTATGCACAACTGTTTATCTGTCACCTCTCTTAAATAAAGCAGAGTTGCAACAAAGCATTCAAGATGGTTGTCGTGACATCACCGAACAAGAACTTGATCGAGTGCACAGAAGTGTTATCCGTTGAATGTAATTCTGTATTGGCATGGATGGAAAACATTTTGAATAAGCTTTGCAATCTTTGTGTAAAGTTATTATTTCTACACAGTGCAGATACTTTTGTACCAATAAATAGCAAAATTATTTTCTATTTATGTAATCATAGTTTTCTTTCGTAATTTGTGTATGACCTCTGAAACATCATTATCTGCTACCATGATTTTCCCCCTCTGAGATTTCATGTCGATGCATCGAAAAGTGGTTTAAGTCAGCATTTTTGTCTTTTCATACCTCTGGGACCTTTTATGATAAAGTGCTAAAATTTTGTACATCCCCTTATTAGTGTATGGAGCACATTTTACTCATTGAAAATGGTTTTGTACAGGGGCTGTATAAAAATTTAAATTTTGTATTTCTTAAAATTTAATTCCCTTGAAAATTTTAATCGATTTCATAAAATTTTGTACCTTTTTTATGCAATTTTGTAATGTATTACATAAGTCTAAGATCAATATTTAAGGAATAAAAGCCGAGGTCAATGTTTTTGGGACACCCTGTATATATATATATACAGGGTACCTGTATATACAGGGTGTACATATATATATATATATAGGGTATGTATATATATGTACATGTATATATATATATACAGGGTACAGGGTGTACATATATATATATACAGAGGACACCTGCATATATATATACAGGGTGTCTCAAAAAAATTGAAACGCACTTTAATTCTTTACCTGTTGGAGATAAGTGGGCAATATAAATTACAAAAATGTTGAAAGTAAGGTAGGAAATAAGACTATGTTAATGAAATAGTCATCCCATTCATTTTCAAAAAGTTACACTTTTTACATTTTTATACGACCCCCCCTTAGACAAATTTGGTCAATCAGAAAATTTTTATTTTTAACGCAACAAGATCATTAAAAAAAAACCGCATATCTGTATCTTTAAAATCAACTGAATTATGGGGAAAATCTGACTTATACCACTTTTCTGAACCATGTGAAAGGCTGCTTCATCAGTGAAAATAGGGATCATAAACAAATTGATGATGGAAATTATTTAGATAAAAAAAAGTACTTAAAAGTACTTAATTACCGAAAAAGTACTTATTTATTGAAAAGTACTTAAGAATCTGTGATTGCATAGTGAGCCTATGCAGAATTCACAAAAATGTCTCCTATGTATTATTATCCAGTTTTATCTTTTCTGTGACATGTGACAAATTTACATTTCTAATTTGATATATGGTCCTCATTCACAATGTTCAATTTTTAATTAAATATAACTCGCTCAATTTTAAAAATACAGATATGGAGTTTTATTTTAATGATCTTGTTGCTTTAAAAATACAAATTTTCTGATTGACCAAATTTACCAAAGGTGGTCATATAAAAATTTAAAAAGTGTAACTTTTTGAAAATTAATGGGAGGACTATTTCATTAATGTAGTCTTATTTCCTATCTTACTTTCAATATTTCTGCAATTTACATTGCCCACTTATCTCCAACAGATAAAGAATTAAAGAGTGTTTCAATTTTTTGGGGACACCCTATGTGTGTGTGTGTGTGTGTGTGTGTGTGTGTGTGTGTGTGTGTATATATATATATATATATATGATTTGGCAATATAAGTACAAATGGTGAACATAAAGGGATTATAGCTCCAATAACTATATTTGCAAATACGGGTTTTAGAGCCAGATAAAGGTGAATTTTGGAAAGTACAAAGAAACTTATAGTAACTTAGAGGGGAGAAGGGGCAGCAATCTAACAGTCCTTCCACCTACTTTTTTTTTTTTTGTCAAGGGAGAAGTTAAGCGATATACTTATGAAGTGCAGATTTTAAGAAAGAAATTTATAGCTAATATTCTGATTGCATTCCCCACATTCAAGATTATGGGGAATGGCAGTCAGCAGCAACAACCCTGCCACAAAAAAATCCAAGGACTTTCAAGCACTTGAAAATGAACTTTTTATTTTTTCATGCATTTTTCAAGGATTTTCACAAACTTATGAATCATGCTGCAGCAATTGCATTGCTGATTAATGGAAATTAAATTAATAATATACATTAATGTGTGTAGACACATAAAATAGTCAAATAACAATTTGCAATATTCAGGTTGTAAAAAATATGTATATCGAAAGTTTCTGGCACACACGTTTCCAAAAACACCTTTTCTTTTTTCATGTCAAGCTTTTGCTCAACTTCGGCATATTATGTGCACGGATACCATTTTTGTTCCTCTTGTTGTTTCACCCTCGTTACATTGAAGTAATCTTGAGAACAATTTCATACACAACTTTCTCTGGCAAAAAATACAGTATGACTAAAGACCAGGTTTTCAGCTTTAAATACTAGGTTTCGGATACTTTCATAAAACTCAGAAATACTGACAAAAAAAACCACTTTTAATAAAATACATGGTAGATATTTTTCAATGGAAATTTAGCTTTTCATAAAAAGAGCAATATCTTTTAAGGTTCTTTCTCTCCTTTTATTTTGAGCACAATGCAGGTGTTGATTGTTGTTGATTGAAACCCAGACCGTCCGACCTACCAGAAAGGTGTAAGGTAACTGTTTGGACGGTCGGGAAGTGCCACCCAATTTAGACCGGAACCCAGTGGGGGAGGCATCCACAGGGACCGTACCCTCCTTCCCCTACCACCAACCTCTCGGAAGGACTTTCGGACCCACATGTTTAACGTGATCGTACTCCGCATGAACACGACGGCAGTTTTGGCAGTGGCTGGAATCGAACCCGGGCCTACCGAGTGCAACTCCAGCGCGCTAACCAATGGGCTACCGCGCCCGCACAATGCAGGTGTGAATTTTTTCTGTATCAGCAGCTGTATTCTTAAAACAATAATTTGAGTGAGATATTAGATATGGCATTTTAAATTAGTTAAGAAATATGTTATTGACAATAAACACATGTCAAAAGTAAAGTTATAGGTAGACCTCACAAAAAGTCTCTGCTTTAAATCTCTTACAAAAGTTTTTTTTCTTCTTAATTTAGCCAGCCAATTTTAGCTTAAACCATGCTAAAGGCTTGTTCATCCTTTTCTATGAAGTCCCTTTTCATTCTTCATGGTTCCAGAACCACCTATGACTACTTGGTCCTTTTGCTGTCCTATATAAGTTCTTTATATAATATATAAGTTTACTACAAATCAAAGAGCCCGAAATTGGGCCCTCTTTTAAGATAAAAAGAGCACAACTCTTCCTAACCTGCTATTTGACGAAGAAGGTGATAGCATACACTATCCACGGCTGTTAGTGAATTTTTTACCATTTCTTTTATAAGCCATATTAACTGCAAAAGAAAAAGAATGTATGAGACACAGCAAAAGTTTATAAACTGTGAATTTGAACTGAAAAGAGTGTACTCACTTGATTTCTACAAATATCATGGAGTTTATTAAATTTATCCAGAATGATTTGGGTAAGATGAGTTAGGACTATATTTAATCCATCCCGAGACAAGTAGGTAAGATCCCGATAATACTAAATGAG
This sequence comes from Amaurobius ferox, assembly GCA_951213105.1. NCBI lineage: Eukaryota > Metazoa > Arthropoda > Arachnida > Araneae > Amaurobiidae > Amaurobius > Amaurobius ferox. Next base: position 1,426,143 of record OX578149.1, on the reverse strand, counting down.
GAGAAAAATACATTGTTACACAGTCCACAATTTTTCATCAATTATTCAACAGAAATAAAATATATTATTCAAGATGCAATATCCTTATCTTGCAATATTAATAGTACATGCGTGTTTATATAAATTGAAAATGTCATTGCATTCAAATATGCAACTCATTAGAGTCACTCAATTCCACATAATATAAAGAAAATTATAGAGAGTGTTCCTTTTTCCGATTTTTCAATTATTTCCTAGGTAGATCCTTAAGCACCTCAATAACTTTGCACACATTAAGTATAGTAAGTATAGTAGGGCATGGCCACCATGCCCTATAAATGGGAATTTAAAATATTAGGATAATGAACTGAGCAATAAAGTGAGATAGATGAAAAATTGTAGAGCATTGTCTAATTAGTATGAACGAACAAAACATGTATTGTGAAATGCCAGACATACTTAATCAATTGCTAGATGTTCAGCCATATAATAATACAGCTAAAACTTTACTAAACAATTTATATGCATATGCAAATAATGCCAGTGTCATAGCAGGGTGGCCACTCTTCGGACATATTGAAATTCCCTGACTTTTCCAGGTTTTCCAGGTGAATTGAAAAGAAATTCCAGACCAGTAATTTTAACATAAAACGCACGCCCGTCCCTATTTAGTTACAAATTTGATTAAAGAATCTTAACACTTTAACTCCACTATCCAAAAAAAGTTATATTAAATCAGGAGAAAAAAATACACATATTTTTTTTTGTTTTTACAAATAAATTTTGACATTTTTAATAAAAAATACATGTAAATGCAGTAAAATTGGACTACTGAAATATTTTTAAAAATTTAATGGTTTTCATTGAAGACAATAATAAAAAGAAATAGTCTAAACTGATGTCCTTAAATATTGGCATTGCTAATTGCTCACAAAGACAGAGATCATTACAGATATGCAATAACTACACTATAACAAGCCACAGCCATTGAATAATTAATGTCAATTCAGCAACGTCAAAAGAATGTCATTAAAATAGAAAAAAATATAGTAAAATGTATATAATATACGGAGATGCCAACCTCTGAAAGGGGTCATCAGTAGAAATATCAGGAGTTTTCAGTAAAACCGCATCCACCATCAGTAAGATTTTACGTATATTGACAATATATATTTTAAAACCTTAGAACAAGTTCAAAATGTAGTTTTGCTAACTTAACTGAGTTAATTACAACTGAATGGCACTATTTATGTGAAAATAATTAGGAAATTAACCTTTATAATTAATCAAAATAAGAAAATAAGCTAGTTTAGTCAAGTTAATGTGCAACAATAGGGAGATGGAGATCCATGGAAAAGGATAATTTCGTACTCTGGGCAACTACCGAGGGGGGGGGGGGGGGACTGAATTTCACGATCGTACTATTCGTACGAAAATAATTAAAAAATTAGACTTTATAATCAACCAAAATATGAAAATACGTTAGTTTAGTCAAGTTAATGTGCAAACATAGGGAGATGGAGATCGATGGAAAAGGATGATTGCGTACTCTCGGCAATGCCAGTGAAAAAAAAAAACTGAATTTTACGATCGTATTATTTGTGAAAATAATTAAAAAATTAGCCTTTATAATCAACCAAAATATGAAAATAATCTTGTTTAGTCAAGGTAATGTGCAATAATAAGGGGATGGAGATGGATGAAAAAAGACAATTGTGTATTCTCAGCAAAGCCCGAAAAGAAGGACTGAATTGTGCAATCTTATGATTTAAGCGAAATATAATTTGTTTAGTAAAATATTTCTCTATTTTTACACGCACTATAAAAATAAATTAGGTTTATTGTTCTGATATAAAGTCATTAGAAGAAGAAAATGGATGCAAACTGATAATTTTGGACTCTCAACAAAGCAGGGAATATAAACTAAATGGTACGATGCATGGATTTCACGGGATGTTCCGTAGTTTTGGGAGTAATGTCCGTAAAGCCGCAAGATGAAGTAAAAATCTGTACAAACTACGGAAAATCCGTAAAAGTCGGCATCTCCGTACTTGGCGACATTTGTCCAAAATGGAGCACAAACTCCGCATTTTTGCTTTTATACGGAATCAAATGGACACCTGGCAACCTTTATTTAGCGGTTATGAGTACAGCGTACTTGGCGAATTTTTTTGAAAATGGCATACAAACTGGGCATTTCTTTTTTTATATGGATAACTAGTAAAAAAAAATCCAGAATATTCACAAAATTCCCTGACTTTTCCAGGTTTTCTCTGACTTTTCCCGGTTTCCAGGTTGAGTGGCCACCCTGCATAGTATCCATATATGTGGTAAAAGGCAGCAGTGCAGAATGGGATATGTAAGATGACAGTGACTTGTCATACTTACCATCTGATGACATGCTACTTTAGCAATAAGTACAATATTGATTTATAGTAAGTATAAAAATAATGTGCAAGAAGCTGCAAGGTGGTATTCCATCATTTCCAGTCTAGTCTATATTTAACCACTGAAACTATTTACAACACAGTTTACCGCCTCAAAGAAACCGGCAACACAGCACCATGTCCTCGATGTAGCAGACCAAGAGGATCGAATATTCAGGTGCATCCAGAGGATGTGTTGGGATATACCATTGTCAATCCGTTGCTTCATGGTGGAGATAAGCGAAGCATGTCGGTTATCATCAAAACAAGTGTTGCAAATTTTTAAATGTTTATCTGTTTAAATGTTATGATGTTTATCTGTACTGTGATACTAGTGCAAATTCTCATGCCTGATGACCATGCAAGGCATTTAAATTTCTGTAAGTTGCAGATAATCTTTGACGGTTGTTGATTAGCAGTTTGCAAAATAACCTTTCATTTTTGCAAATAACACTTTGGGCAGAGTCTTGATTTATGTGAGATGAAATCATTAATAAACAGAAAACTCATTACTGAGCCCTCAACAACCCCTTAATTGGAAGATCTGCAAGACATTAAATACACTGGTCTGCCAATGTCTGGTATGGTTTACAGCAAAACAGAATCGTCAGACCCATAATTTGCAATGGAACAATAACAGCTGTTAGGTACCTTCAACTTTTCTGTTACATAATATCTGACTGGTGCTTTGAACTCTCCGAGATGCATACCGACATGATGAAGCACCTCTGCACTAAGCTGTAATCATCCATGCTTTTCTGGTTAGCATGCTTCGAGACTAGGTAATTGGATAGGGTGGTGCTATAGAAAGGCCATCTCATTCACCAGACCTGACCCCCTATGGATCCTGTGTACTTATTTAGAAAAAACAGGTGTATAACACAGCCTACAAATCCGGCACATTTATGGTATTATATCATCAAAGCCTGCAACATGGTTATACTTGCAATATTTGTCAAAGTAAAATATGTGATAATATTCTTTATCAGAATTCAAATATGCATTGTTGCTGATGGGCAGGATTTTAAAGAGGTTGTACATTAGATTTCTATGCAATAAGTGTTGTTTATTTTAGCATTCCTGAATAACACGCATTTGCCAATATATTGTTAAATTAATGCCTTCTGTATCTGTTTCATTATTGATTCCTACTCATTTGATAATGCTGTACAACTTTAAAGGTGTCTTTTTTCCTCTATCTCACTTTTTTGCCGAGTTTGTTTGCTTAACTTTTTAAATTCTTCTGCAATCACGTTAATTTGATCAGCATGGTCACTTTACTATAGATAGACCTGCACTCATGGACCTTTACAGAATGACTTGGCTGCTTAAGAATTATACCAACTTTTTCTTTTCACATTAACATTGTTATGACTTTAGCATTCTCAGTTCACAATTGAAAAGGCAAACTTTTACTTTTCTTACGCAGATTTTGTATCATTTGTTCTTGAGCAGTTTCTATTTCTTATACCTTATATGAAATGCTTTGTCCTAAATGATTTAAAGTGGTAAAGGGAGTATTAATTCCTGCCATTGTATACAACACAAGACCGCCATGGCTACAAAAATTTACGAACTTTTTCTCTGAAAATATGGCAACACTGTCAATGTGTAGCTAAACACCCCCCCCCCCCTCGAACAGCTGATTAACATAATAGACAGCATGCAAAATTCTCAATTAACAGAGATAGCATTTCATTTCTCAAATGGATTTAGCATGCAAAAATCTATAAAATAAGATAGGTCCTATTTTTTCACACCAAAGGTGAAACCTTACTGAAACTTTGCCCGGTCTAAGAAGTGTAGTGTTGTGTCCAAATATGGAAAAAGAAACAGAGCAAATGATACATACTTGCTCTATATGTCAAATGTTTCCAAGAAAGAAAAATAGCACTACAGTGGAAACCTTCAGGAATTCCATGGGATAGAATATATATTGAACACACAGGTCCAACTGATAGTAACTATTTCTTAACCCTTTCGAGACGGGTGTGCCAGTAGTGAATGCAACCAAAGCAGAATTGGATTTCTTTTAAGAAGAATTTGTGTAGGATGTTTTGAAATAAGTAAAAGCACCTTCTCTAATATACTAAGGTGACATTGAGCTGCAGAAACTGGGACTTCGTTAACAGAATTTTTGAAAAGGGGGACATTTTGACGTCTCTAAAGAATGTGTGGGGACAGTGAGACAAAAGGCTGGAAAGCGAGACTATCCCACTGAAACAGATGCATCTGGTCGCCTTATTCTACAGGGTATTTATTACAGCAGGAATTGAAATGTTCTTGTGTATGACTTTTAGAAAGTTTAAGAGTTTTGTGAAGTTTCAAAACTTCACAAGATCCGTTGTCAGGTTACATCAAGCATAAAACATGAATTGTCCCATTCAAATGTTAATATTTAAACGACCCTATATTCATGATATTTCACATTTTTTTCCTTTTGTACAAATTCAGATTGCTAATTTGAAATTCCAACAATATAATATCTTAGTATCTAGAATTGAGGTTGTAGCTAAGTTACTTAGCTGCTACGAAAGAAATTATTTAATTTCTTAAATCTGCAAAATGATGGTATAACTAGTATTTCTATCTACTTTTCTGATCTAAAATAAGTAGTCTATATTTATATTATAGGTAGGTTTCATCTATCTCCAGTTTGTACAGTTAGAAAAATAAAATTAGAAATATATTTTCTTTTTTACATTTTTTAAGAGATGTGTAAAAATATGACTTTTCTGTATCATTACAATGTTATTTTAATAATAATATTTTTAATCTGAATTTTGAAATTAATCACTATTTTTTTTTCAATATGTGAAAAATAGATAACTATTTGACTAAACAGAACTTTTATAATTTATCCAAGTGGTCATTTGTTACATCTCTACTTTTTAAACTTTATACTTTTAATTGCATTACTAATTATTCTTATATAAATATGTAAAATAGATAAGAAATTATGTGTATATATCATTATATGCATGCGCCATATCATGCAAAATATTCTTTAGCTGAAATTTATAATTGTGCCCTTTGTAAAATATAATGTGCCCCTTTGGCAATATAATAAGCCCCTTTTTTTTCAAAGTTAGCATCTTGCCCTTTTGGAATCCTAGAATGAACCCTGATATTAGGTTTCCATGTGTCACTGTATCACTGCATGCCACACAGCCACCATTGACAAAAGCAATACAATTTTAAAGTGCAGTAGCACACTGGTTGAGAATTCCTTGCATGTGGATACTAATTATGAAAACGGTTAATAAATTATCATGTATTTAAAATAATAATGTATAATTTATTTTACCCTAGATCCATTATTGTGATCTAATAAAATAGCAACTAACAGTCCTATATTCACATCATCATGACTCTGGGGATTTTTACACACCTAAAATACAAAAAAAAAAAAAAAAAAAAAGTTAAATGCATTTTCTATAAAATAAAATATATTCATAAACTGCATTTTAAGAACATATGTAATTTATGTCAGGAATGAAGTTACAAATAAGAAGATGAAAACACCAAATGACCTAAATTAATCACCTATCTGTAAATATGAGAAAAGCATACAAATAATTTTCAAAATATCATATAATTTAAGGACTCTCATTTATTTTCAATGACATTTACAATAGAACATTTGTTATATGTTATACATTCCTTATAATATGCAGTTGCAATAAAGGTTAAGATACCCATTAAATATGTCCTTTGAGACAAGTTGCATGTAACCCTTGATGGAACATATATAAATCACAATAATTAAAACATCACAGTCCTCCATGACTGTCAGAATGGAGTTTGGGAAGAAAGATAAACATTTTCCATCTGTAAAAAACACTTGGTTCCTTCGACAAGAAATTATCCTGGGTATATGATATGACAAAATTCCTAGACAGAAAATATTTCACACTATCTGCTGATATGTAGCAATTGAAATTTCATAAATGTTAAGTTTTTCGAAAAAGGAATCGAATTTCAAATATCAGAATTGACATCGAACCAATTTCCCTTAACTCCTAAACTAATAGCAATCAACCAATACAATTTAAAATATATTTTATATTATCCATCAGAAACCCTGTCTGGAAAACCCTTCAAATGATTTCTAAATTTTTATTTTCTTTTAGAAAAATAAGCTTTTTCTTTTCTCTTTTTTAATTATTTTTGTGTTCTAGGCATTGCCACAACATAATGCAATTGCATGGTCAGGAGAATTCAATGCCTGAAGAAATAAAAGGAAAACTGTATTCAGCTCATGGAGTTAGAGATGAAAACCACTTCTATGATTCAGCTGAATAGGAAAGTTAATATTAAGAGGTCATCCCAATTTAAAAATTCAGGATATGAATATTTAAACCATGGAGTTAATCCTTACAGGATCGTTTATTCGGCATCCTGATATCTGGAACGTTCCCAAAACCGGATTTGGATAGAATGATGCCAAGTTTTATACCAATAAACATTTCCGTTAAAAATTGGTCAAATAGTGGTTTTATTTTATTTTGCCAAATGATTACGCCAAAAGTGTCATTTACTAATTTTTTCATAGTTGCTACAGAAAACGTTCTAATAATATGAATTACAGATTTTGAATAATGTTCTACACAAAATTGCCACCGGCCACCGAAAATTGACAATCACATGTGCTGTTAATTCATGCAGCAATGGAAATTTACACCTGTGTAATTCATCAATTAATATCTCGTTTTTCTTGGACATAATATATTATTTGCTTCATCAAGTTTCTAAATTTGACATAAATCGCTAAACAGATCATCAAGATTATTACCTCCATATAGCACCTCCTAAATTATGAAGGGCTTGTTCTTTTCTGATTAGATCCGAGAGTTTCTGATGTTTTCTTCGCAAAAAGGAAATCGCAAGAAAACATTATTTTCCAAAAAATTTATTACTACAGGCTTTGCGTTTACATGCTACAGTGAATAATTTATGCAGATTTCTAAGCATGTCATTCGGTTGAATTTCTAATGATCGTTAATTTTGGGTGTCTTGAGCTTTAAAAAAAAATGATAAATAAAACATATAATTTTTACCATATTTGTTTAGAATACAGTCTGTTCTACATATTTTTCAATAATATTAAATATAGTTTTGATGTCATAAAACAGCATATTCGTCATTTGTGTCACTGTCCCCCAGTGATGAGTTGAGTTTTCATCTCTTAATTACATAAGTGAAAAACGTAAATAATGGAAATAAATGATTAATAGGAAATTATGATTTTATCTTGTAAAAAATATCATTTTATTAAAAATTTTAACAATAATTTTTTGTGAAATTCCTTATACATGCTTGTCCCCGAGAATCAGCGATAGTGTGACTATGTTTGAAAAATCATCTTTTTCTTCCACTAAATAGCGGCAGCAGCAGCAGCAGCATTGAACTCTAGAGTAATATCACTTCAAATTTTGTTTTATATTTGTTTAAAGTTTTACAACTTTATGATAATTAAGGAAAATGAAAAACACAATTTTATTATTCATTTTTGATATATATATTTATTATCCGTCAACTGTGTCACGCATTTAATTATTATTAATATGGATGAAAATTTGAAAATAATATGTCTTCTGTTAGGATATAAAAGCATGTTTTGCATAGTGTAAATTTTATTTTCAAATGTTAGTTTCGATTTCTGTGCAGAATAAAAATATACACAAACATCAACTGTGTCACAGTCATTTGTGTCATGTGAATGGAATGATTTATGTTATGCAGAATGATGCATGGCCAATTCGGCTTTGAAATGATGGTAGGATTTCTTTTCTTTCAAAGATTTTTCTGTAGTTTTTGCTATCAGGATCATCACGCATCAGAATTTCTGTGAAATTTAAGAAAATATTTTAATACAGAATAAAATATTTTAATTAAAATATCCTCTTAATAAAATATTAACAATGTGAATCAGATGCCATTATTATACAGGGTGTCCCAAAAACATTGATCCCGGCTTTTATTCCTTAAATATTGATCTTAGACAAATATAATAAATTACAAAGTTATGTATAAAAGGGTACAGAATTTTATGAAATCGATTAAAATTTTCAAGGGAATTAAATTTTAAGAAATACATAATTTAAATTTTTATACGACCCCTATACAAAAACATTTCCATTGAGTAAAATGTGCCCCATACACTAATAAGGTGATGTACAAAATTTCCGCATTTTATCATAAAAAGTTCCAGAGATATGAAAAGACAAAAATGCTGACAAACCATTTTTGATGCATTGACATGAAATCTCAGAGGGGGAAAATCATGTCAGCAGATAACGATGTTTCAGAGGTCATACATATATTACGAAAGAAAACAATGATTACATAAATAAATAATAAGTTTGCTATTTATTGATACAAAAGTATCTACACTGTGTAGAAATAATAACTTTACACAAAGATTACAAAACTTGTTTAAAATGTTTTCCACCCATGCCAAAAATCCATTAAAGATAAAAGGCAGATATTATTTGCTTATGATGCATTTCTGCATTCCGTCATTTGCACTCTTGCTGTAAACACTTACATTTTAATTTGCGATTAATCCATCACCAACTTTGTTTAAACATATCTCTGGGACTTTTTATGATAAAATGCTGAAATTTTGTACATCACCTTATTAGTGTATGAGGCACATTTTACTCATTGGAAATGTTTTTGTACAGAGGCCGTATAAAAATTTAAATTTTGTATTTCTTAAAATTTAATCCCCTGAAAATTTTTATCAATTTCATACAATTCTGTACCTTTTTTTACGCAACTTTGTAATTTATTATATATGTCTAAGATCAATATTTAAGGAATAAAAGTTGAGGTCAATGTTTTTGGGACACCCTGTATATTTAAACATGAAATTTTAACAGATATTTATATTTAAACAGAATATTTAAACATGATTTTGCATAGCATCAAAACAGGTTGAAAAAAACATTTTTCAATTGTTAACAACTGGCCTCTTCATGACGTACTGGTCAACGACTGACTGCTTTGTGCCAGGTCAACGACTGATTGTTTTGTGCCATTGTTTACATTGGGTTTTATTGCTTCCTTTAGTTAAAGAAGTGTATTAACACTTCTTTTTGATAAGAAACAACAAGAATATTTATTGAAAGCAGAATTGTTAAGCACCATTGCCACACAGATCAGGAAATAACTTTCGAATAACCATCATTGTTCTTTTATGAACCCCCTTATAAATTATCCCCTTCCCCCCCATGTTATAAAAAATTATGTTTGTTTATATAAAATGGGACATAAACATTTCTATCTACTTTTCTGATCTTAAGTAAGTAGCCTAAATTATATGAGAATTCTGATTATAATCTGCATTTTATGCAGTTAGAAAAATAAATTTATAAAGATTATATTTTAAAGTATGAGATATGTAATTATAAAATATGAGTTTTCTGTATATTTGCAATTTTGTTTTATTATTTATATACTTTTAATTTGAGTTTTGAAAATGATAAATTATCTGTATATTTTTTACATTTTAAGTGCATTTTCCATTATGCAGTGCATTCTTTAGCTAAAATTTATAATTGTACCCTTTTAAAAAATATATGCATGCTCCTTTTGTATACAATGTGCTCTTTTCCGATTACAGTATGCCCTTTATTGGAAGTTAGCACCTTGCCCTTTTGAAATACTAGAATAAATCATGTAAATATATTAAAAAAAAAAAATTAAAAATACACTTTTTTTGTAGTTCAAGATCAAAGGTTAAGTCGCATGACCTTGAAATGAAAAATATAATTTAAAGTGCCTTGAGACATATATATCACAAGAAAGATCATACCTTAAGCTGCAAAATAAGCCTTATTTCAGCAAAATCGGTAGATTAGGTAGAAATATACAGGCGTTCGAATATATCAAGAATCATGAAAAATTACCACATTCTCCAAAATTCAAATTTTTATAAATAGAAAACTAATGAAAATTGGGGTCTATAATTTTGAATAAAGCTTCAGATATGAGAGGATGACAAAATAACCAAGCCTAAAAAAAAAAAAAAATTATGTTGGTCGGATTGAAAATGTCACTTTTTATGTTGATTTGATATGGAATGACCTCCGAATTTTCTCTTTGTTGCCCAACCTGATATAAGTGGATATATAAAATTTCCCTAACTTGAGTAACAATTCTACACATGACCTTTACTGGTTTTTATCTTTACATATACATAGTTTTAAACATTGAATTGCAAAATTATGCGATACAAACACTAATATATATTACAAATAATCTAAAATATATCTCATAATGTTACTTGATGGACTGTAGAGAAAACTTCCTTTCAAAATATATTGTGTCAACATTAGGATCATGTGCACTGATATGCATATTTTTAAAATAGGATATCACTCATTCAGGGTTCATGCCCATTTTCTTAAGTGAAATTCCCCGAGTTTTCCAGGTTTTCCCTGTTGTTTTCATCAAAATTCCAGGTACTGTGTGTGTACTACTATTTTAACGCAAATTTAAAAAAATTTTTTAGATTTAACTGATATTTCCTGTGGATACATGACAGTGAGAAGAAAAAAAAACATTCAAAATGTTCTATATCTGTATACAATTTTATTTGCATATACAGTACAACCTCAAAAATCTGGATTTTGCCAATTTTCAATTTTAGAATTTTCTGGATAGGATAAAATTCAAACATAATACCAACTAAATACACTAAAACCTTATCTTTAGTAAAAATAATGATAAAAAATTCAAACTAACCCATTAAAAAATACTATTTAATTAAAAAATATATATATATGGAACAAAAGAAGTTTTGAGTAGAAATATACATATACAAGAAATAAAAAAAAAAAATTACACTTTAGCATTTTGTTTAAACATTTGAACTAATAGTTGTTGTTTCATTTATTTCGGTTTGTGGGATAGCAGTTTTTCTTTTATCCTGTAGGTAGATGGCATTATTTCCTGTTTGGTGACAAAGATCAAGACCTTTAACTGCATGATCGACTGTTTGTACCTGATTATCAATAGCATACCCTGCCAACATTGGAAATAAAAATCCAGTAGATAGCGCAGTGCTCTACAAGTTAGTGTATAACCTGTTCAATATCATTTAGGGAAGAAAAGGGATTTATTTTACATATATCCTAAAAAATGTATGCTTTTTTTTCAAAATATGATAACTAAATGCACAACAAATTAATGTTGTGCATTTTCTTGTTCACATAATTTGAAACTAAACATGGATGGAAAAGGATGTTTCAACATTGCATGGGAATGTAATCCATACCATTTGATTGGCATTAACGCCCATACGAATGCAACATTGTAAATGCCTACTGCATAAGAAAACTATTTTTACATAGTCAGTGTATAAAAAAACATAGTGGCAATAACTGAGAGCAATTTTAGAGTAGGGGCTCACTGAAACAAAAGATGTTCAGTTGTAATTTAGTTAATTATATGAATGTGGATAGAAAAATGCTTTAGGGATTCTATTGCCTAGAAAATAAGGGAAAAGTGAACATATTTAAAAAAAAATAATCCTTCATTTTTATGTAAACTACAAAAATGTGAAAGTACCGATTAATTAATTTCAGATTTTATCAAAAATAAGATGGATGGAAAAGAATGTTTAAACATTACATGGAAATCTATATCCGCGAAATCGCACTTAAAAAATAATAAATATTTTACAAAAATATTAATCAATAATAAAACGTACTGTAAACAAATTAATGTTGTGCATTTTCTTGTTCACATAATTTGAAACTAAACATGGATGGAAAAGGATGTTTCAACATTGCACGGGAATGTAATCCATACCATTTGATTGGCATTAACGCCCATACGAATGTACATTCTAGTTGTTACATTGATCTGATACTGATTGGAATGACCGTGCACGCGGTTGTAAATTTACATTGGCCTTCACAGACGACAATTTTGTATAGGAAATTATGCAAATTCCATAATTTGTAGTATGATGTTTCTTGTAGAAACTACAGAGAATCCATAGTAATCGGCAAGTTGATAATTCCATGATTTTTTTAGAATTTTGAACAAAAAATCGATTTTCTCTCCATTTTCCCAGACATTTTAGTCCACTTTCAAATGCCCTGTAAATTCCCAGTTCTCCCGATTTTCAGAGTGCGCACAAACCCTGTCATTTAAAGAAAACAGGCATAAAAAAATTCAAATTGACTCACAACAACACTGAGAGCATCATGAGCTTCTTTTTCAGACAATCCACTTGTAAGATTCAAAACAAGTAAACAGCAACGCTCATACTTCTGCAAAAAACACACAGACATCATTAATAATAATTTTTAAATACTTAAATCATGACAAAATACAATTATGAAGTGCAAGAAAAAAATGCAACTATGCTCACAGTAAAGAAGAACAAATGAACATTTTGAACAGATAAGGGTTTGCCTTAAGTTGGACACACTGTATTTTAAATTACTTGTTCGTAAATAAGATGTACCAGAGTTAGGTTTTGTCATATGTTCCAATGATGTAATTATGAAAAAGAGAGTTTGGTATCCCTTTGAACAAAGTTAAATTAAAAAAGTTCATATTTTAAATAAAATTTTTATATTCATTTAAATTTGTTAAATCACAAAAAATACATAAAAATCATTTTTATTTCAAATTACATGAAATTTGCAGATTTAAAATGTTTTGGAAATATGCCATATTTTTTAAAATGTATTTCGGCAGTATTTAGAGCAAAAATTTTTGCACCAATTATCTATACCATTAAAATTTGCCCACGTATGCATGTATGTATGTTCCGACTATTCCAAAGCCCATACTTGACCTAGAAACTCCTTGTTTTTGTTTTTTTAATGCAAGTATCAAACCGGAGGAGATGGTTCCTAAACATCAAAAAATTTGATAGATTTTTATATTTGTAAAAAATCTCCAAAATCAGGGTAAAAAAAAGGATATGCAGAAAAGCTATATCCTATTACAAAAAAGGGCTGGAAATTCGGTTCTTGGCCTGATTTTTGATAAAGTTGACAGTTTTTCTCATATTTTTAAAAATTCTAAAAAACACTGTAAAATGTACTGTAAATGCACAGCTCAAATTTCCTTTGTAATAGCTGAAAAAAAAACTGTAAAAAGCATGAAGAAAAATGTGGCTTGAATTTCATTCGAGGCACAACAACAAGATCATAGACAAGAGTCTCGCTCACAAAACTGGAAATCACAGGAGTCACAGTAGGATTTAAAATTTATTGAATTTTTAAATACAAGATTGTACCCTAAAGAAAATAAATATGGTACAATTTTGATACTTAACTATTATCTTATAATTACAATTTGTAAGACAAAAATAAAAAATATATGTGAATAGCTCCAATATTAACATGGAAGAATAGACTTCATATACAAATTATAGAGAAAAATATCATTGTATGAAAAGGCGCAAAACTCCTATAATTTGAGATAAGCACTAGAGAAAATAGTGCACTTTAAATGTTCTTATTGCATTATTTACTGAATTTAATACTGTAGTATTTACTGTATATTTCACTCTTAAGTTGCTTTGCAGTAACTAGTAAAATTGTTTCAAAAATTAAAATATTTTATTCTTTACATAATATTCTAATAATTTCACATAAAACTGGACATAGCACAATTATAGAATATATTTTATTAATTAATCTGCAGATAACATATCTTTGCACTGATTTATTGCGGTAGTATAGTAGATTATTAAACTATAATATTAATGCAACAATTTTCATATACTGTTTTCAAATTAAAAAAATCTCATGTGGGCAGCACATGACTTTCCTTATATAAAATAGGTTATACTTATAGTAGATACTTATATTCTTTTCAAGATATTCAATTTTCGTCAATGAATCGTCATTTTCATTGAGTTACCGTCATTTTTATCCATTTGGCGAGATTTTCGTTAATTTGGCAACATTTAAAAAAGTTGCCAAGTTGGCGACTTTTTCAGACTTACATGAAACTTTTTTTGCTTGTTACTAGCACACGATATAAAACCACAAAATATAAAATATCAAAATTTCGGAAACTTGCACGTAAATTACTTCTCAGAAGCATCACTTGAAGAAAAAATTCATATCACTCTGTCTCATCTACATATCACTACCCAATTTTTACCACATATCAATAAAAGTGTGCAGATTTCTCAAAAACATACTGTCTCAGGTTTTTTTTTCATCTACTGCCTGCAGTTTGCCAACCAAGAGAACCGTTTAACGTTCTGATGCAGTTTGGAGTGCCCAACATCAAGTTGCTATTATTCGTCCATCGACATCCATTTTTAGATGTGGAAATAAGTGAGGATGTCATGATGTGTCTCAGCTCTTGGATTGCCTACCTCTGAAAGACACTAAAAATAAAATTGCTTTCATTTTAGTAACACAATTTTATTCATTGAGTTATCCAAAACAGTGCGAGCGGCACAAGGGTTACTTTTTCTTTTAATTGAACCTCAAAGTGTGCTTTAAACGGAAAAGGTGGGATTAATATGATTTATGTTGAGATTACATTTATGGTATTGCCATGCTCAAATATAATTTGAATTTTAGATTACCATCCTATATTCTATTCATCAACATAACTGTTATACAGGAATTGATTGATTTTATCTCTGCGCATATATTTTTCAAAAGTATGAAATAAATATTGTTACAAACGTATCCTCTTGAATTTCAGGTATGCTCTCAAGATACAAGAATAAGTCCAAATTTCTGGATAACTAACACTTTTATTGAAAAGCAGTAATAAGTGTAAATAGGAATACTATACAGCGAATCATTCGATAACTATCTTAAAAGATCTCTCAACAACTGTCAGATATAATAAAACAGACATTAAATGCTCAACTAATTCACAAAATAACAGTTATTATTCTTAAAACACAGACGTATCTCAGTAGCTCCCTTCAACTTATATCGCATGGCTCTTCAATTGAGCAAAGACTGGCTGCCTAAAAAGATGTTTTCTTCTTGAACAGAACAAAGGCCTTGAATAGAAGTTAAGATCCACTATGTATTATATTTGAATAAAGGCAAAGCAGAGTGAAACTTTTTTTTCAATCTGGGGACTTGAAGAGCCTCCAGTGAAAGCATTTTATATGTTTATAACACGGCTACCTACTTAAGATGGCTGTTTTTAGGCTGCCTGCATGTGCGGTTTCGGATAGAGTTATAGTAGGAAACCTGCAAGTGGGCTTCCGTCAAATTAGTCAGACGATTGCCTTCCGGTGGAAGGAAGAGCATTATATTCCGTTTAGGTCGATATTATGCTGAATGCAATATACAAGTGTAAGAAATTTTCTTTCAACCTTTTTTATAACTATGTTGTGTAATATATGTTTGACTGTGGCTGCAATATAAGAATAAAGTGGACCTATTATTCCAGCTAACATGTAGGTAATATTGAAAATAATTTTACTAAAATCAAAGCCCACATTTCTAGCTATATGTATATAAGAGAAAAAAAAACTCCATATGCATAGGTGAGATCTAAAAATAGCATATTTTAAAGTAGTTTATTTTTAAATTTTTTCTTTCTTGAAAAAGAAAAGTTATAAAATAATTATGTTTTATCTATAACAGGATTTTTTTAATGACAAATTTAAAACATTACATGAAAGGAATAGTAGGAAAAAAATAATTTAAAATTCTTAAATATTTATAATATAATTAATATATAATTCTTAAAATTCGTAAATTATTAAATATAATAAATAAGAGTCAATTATTAAATTATAAGAACAAATTTAAAAATGTTTTTGAAAATATATTATTAAATATTATATTAAAATTCGTTTTAAATACTTACAGATGGGAAATCTTTTTGCCACTTATAAAAAAAAAAAAAAAAATTAATAACAAAAAGAAAAAATAATTTACTCAGTTTATTATATGCATAAAAAATGCATTATTAAATAATTTAAAAAATGAAAAACTGGTTTATAATTAAAACTTTTTTAAGAATATACTATCATATATAGTATTAAAAATTTGTAAAAAAATAGTTGGTTGTAATAGAATGGTTGAGTATCATGAAATAGAAGAGACAATTTGCTGAAAGATAAGTTAAGCATAAATTTAGTGCTATTAAAAATCATTTTCCCTCACTAGAAGTACTTGCGCAAACATTTTATATTTTTCATTCACAACTTTACCAGTATTTTTCTGAGAAGGGGTAAAATGTCACTTGTACCTTTTTCTCATTTTTTTTCTTCAAAATAAAGCACACACATGCAGGCCCGTGGAAAGCGAGAGCGACCTAATTTTTCCAGTCCGGGCCGGGTTCCCCCAGCAGACAGGGCAAGGAGGGGGGGGGGGGGGGGGGGGGGGTCCAGCTCTGGTCTTCTTTTTTTTTGAAAATTTTATGATCAAATACTTCTTGTTGTCAAGTTCCTTGCTTTTAAAAGAAAGTTTGGAAGGATTATTATATTTTATTTTCAGAAAAATTGAAGTGGAAAAAAGGAATCGCTCCATTCTTCAAGCTCTATTTTAATATTATTACAGGGTGAGTCAGAACTCTTGGGCCAGACTTAAAGGGGTGATAAATCACATCTAAACAAGCAATTTTTGTCATACAAAGCAGGATTATAATGCAAGAGGTGAACCGCTAGGTGGTAGCTCATGAAATGAGAAAATGATGACTCTCTCGTGAAAAGAGGGAACACAAAAATGACAGAGTAGGCACGAAGCGTGAAAAGAGGAAACACAAAAATGACAGAGTAGGCACGAAGTATGTTTTACTGACAGAAATTGCAGAATGCATGGACAAAGTTACAGAAACTACTCAAAAGTGCGACTACCAGCAATAATCAGGTTTCACACCTGCGACATAACGAGTGGCGCACGTCAGCGAAAACACCCGGCATATCTTGGACAACGCCGGCAGCAGCAGCAATCCTAACAACAAGGTCCTCATCGGAGTCGATGGAGCTTTCCTAGATGAGACTTTTCATATGGTCCCATAAGAAAAAATAGAGACAGAAGAGATTAGGTGATCATGCCGACCAAGCTATGGGACCACCCTGACCAATCCATTGCCCTGAGAATGTAGCATCTAAGGTGTGCCGCATATCCATGCTGAAATGGGGTGGTGCTCCGTCATACTGGAACCACATACATGCTTTAATGTTGGCAGGAACGTGTTGCAGTAACTGTGGCAATACCTCCTGTAAAAAGAAGAGGTATATTCTGCCGTCCAGTCGGCATGGTAGAAGATATGAGCCAATCAAATGATCATGGATGATTCAAGCCCAAACATTTACGAAGAAATGCTGCTGGAAGGAATGTGGACGTGTGGCATGTGGATATCTAGATGTCCACACATGAAAATTGTGCATATTAAAAATGCCCTCACGAGTAAAGGTGCATTCGTCTGTGAATAAAACATGTGCACTAAAATCAGACTGTGCTGCCGTCTGTTCAATCAGGCTGCATCATCAAATCAGGCATTCATCAGGCATTCATCATCAAATCAGGCTGTACTGCCATCAGAAACCAGAGTGCAAAATCGACATGAGGCTGATAATCTGCAGGTGTCAAGGCTTGCACTTTCTGTGCATGGTAGGGGTGTAATCCTTCGTTCCATAATACTCGGTAAACTGTTCTTTGGGTCAAATTTAAGGCATGGGAAAGTGCCCACGTGTTGCTTTCCGGACAATCTTCAACTTGTGGCATCCTCACACTCCTGGAACGTCCTGTATCATGCATGCCACTGACAAAGGAGCCCGTTTCACACAGACACCGATGCAATCACTGAAAGATTTTTCGGTTTGGCAGGCATCTTGTCGGGAAAATCCCCAGGTATAGTCTTTGGGCTTTACGAGCATTCCCGTCCACAGCACCATACATAAAATGCATATCCGTCTTTTCCTGATTTGTGAAACCAGCCATTTCTTCTACAATCCACGGTAGAAATGATTATGAGTGCGAAAAACCACCGCTTTATGCATTTATTTATTTCGAGCTTTTATTCTTTCTACCGTTTTTTAACCAAAATTCTATCAACTAGAATAAACAATTAAAAACTGTTGCCACAACTACATGAAAATCGTCTGCAAACAAAATAACAAAATAATTATTTTCGATTACTTTACAAAAGAATAACAGTGGCGCTGCAAGTTGAGGTTCGCTCGCTAGTTCCAATGTTTCCACTACGATAGCATTTTTCGCAAAATGCTAATAGACTATCCAAAATGCAAAAATGAAACAAGAGGTTTTAGCTTTTTTGCTAAAGAAATGTTAAACTCAGCTTAAACCCTGGCTAGTTTTTATGCAGTCGTCACTGTGTTCAATGTCAAAGACGTCTAACGGTTCACCTCTTGCGTTACGACCCTGCTTTGTATGACAAAAATTTCTTATCCGTGTGAAATCAACAAAAAAAAGAATATTTGGTTGCATGACCATTTTTAAAATTTTTTATACTTCTCACATACATTCCTACATATTCCTATATATAAAAAACAATTTTTCTTATTGTTTGTTTTTTAGGTACGGCCATTTTTCCAACATGGCGGACTATATATTTGGCCAATTTTGATGCTCACATAAACTTAAATATCTTGGAACTAAAAAAGGATAGAAACTTGAGATAAAAACTAGTTTACTGGTCTTAAAGTGGACTACACTTCATGTCATTGTAATGTTTGGCTAACTGCAATCTGAGGGGCTGAAATTCAGCAATGAAATTTAACATCAATTTTGCTAAAAATACAGTTTATAGGCTTCTTAAAATAAATAAAAGAAATTAATCTGAATCTTCAAATTTTCACCACATCATACCCTACTCCCATAGTCTTAGCTTGAAAAAAATTTAGTCTCTACTCCACTTTTTACTTGGATTTTAGGGTTGCCAAACTTCTAAAATTTCAAAAATGATCACTTTTAACATCCCCAAAACCTCATGTGAGGCATAATTTAAAAATTTAAAAATTGGTTCAATAAAACAACAACTCCATACAGATAGTGAGTTGAAAGGTCCTTTTTGTATATTTTATCCTTTCTATTTTCAAAATTGAAAAGAAAAGTGACATTTTCAACAGATGGAAAATTTTCAAAACAGGACGTTACTTATTAATACTTAAATGTCTATTTAAAAATTAATACCTAAATGTCTATTTAAAAATATGTTGTTTTGCTTGTGCATTTCTTTCTTTATTATCATTAACATTAATTTAAAGGTGATTTCATATATCTTGCTTATGATTGGGGGGGGGGAGAAAAGTTGTCTGTGTTAAAAAAAAGTCATATCAAAATATAATTTGTACCATGTTACCTCAAGCAAAAAGTTCTTTCAATGTTCTAACTTTGCATTATCTTCAACTGATATGAAAATTATCAATTTTAAGCTGCCCACCCACCCCCAAGAAGAAAGAACAGTTCAGAAGTTAAAAATATAAAAACTGTTTCGAAGAAGCCACAAATACACAAGGTACTTTAAACATAAGGTAGGTCAGAGAAGGGGGATTGCTTTTTGATCGGGAGAGAAACTTGAAGCGTGACGTCACTGACTTACAAGTCAAGAAGAGGGGACATAGAGATACGTGTATAAAGTTTAGAAAGTTCGCGTTTATCATTCGAAAAGGAGATAAGATCATTCGTAATAACATTTTAGAAGAATGAAATTAAATGATTCTACTCATAAATGCATAGGGCTATCATTAAAATATTATAATACATATATTATTTATAATAAAACTGAAATATATCGTGAAAAGTGTAGTAAATATAAAAATTACATTTCAAGTGTTTTAATACAGATATGATGATATGAATAAATATCTAATCATCAGATTTTTAAAAATATAGTATCCATTATCTTAAACATTGATAATACTTTCTACATGTAATATAAATATGTATTTCAAAAATATCTAATTGCGTAAAAAATCCCACATACATATAACATATATTGATGGCTATGAAATATCATCAATCTAGTAGTTACATAACTATATATTATATTAAGAAGCGTAGATCGGATCTAGGGAAAAGGGGGGAGTTGACGGTCGAATGGATGGTCAATGACAGTAGATTTATTTTATTTACCCAACAAAAAGACTATGCATTTTGTGAGCTAGTAGAGTATTATGACTCTTGGTTAAGCCACTGGATCTGTCAGTTTCACAAAGATATTTTAAGCATGCAAAATTGATGTTATTAAACTTTATAGCGTTTAAAATATATAAACTATGTACAGTTTTAAAATTTTAAAGCAATGTTCACGTGGATCATAAATAATAAATCAATACATACCATTTTTATGCCATGATACTGCTTTTACACCATTTAGAGGCTTTTCTTTGCTTTTTTCTCTCTACTAATTGTGGCCTGAAAGTCTTATTTAAGTGTTTAATGCGAATGAATGTTCTGGTTCATGAAAACGAAGTTATCGCTTTTAGTGGTATAGAAGGTGAAATGTTTGCTAACTTTGACTGCAAGTTCTTAATGACGCATTTCTCTTTTGATATATATGCGCCATGTATTTCTAAGAAAGTATGCTCCCACTTTTTTATTTCTTCTGAAAAATGTGCCGCTGGCTTTTAGTTTTATTGTAAATAAATTTTTTATGCATTATATTTCAACTTTGGTGATTTTAGTTTTGTATTCTAAGCTTTTTACATATCAAAACGAAATGTCCCATAACTTCAGATGATGTGAATATAATGCCAATATTATGATTATTAAAGAATTGCGTTTTATGATGATGTATATTAATAACAAAGTAAAATGCTTAAGGTATTTAAAATTAACTTAACTTTGCATACATTTTGCAATAAACTAAACTGTGTAAATTAGCTTGCAAAATGCTAATATCTCCCCCCCCCCTTCCCCTCCAAAAAAAGAAAGAAAACTCCATAATTGCTAGTATCAGAAATATAAATTGTTTTTATATATTTTAGATAATGCATATGAAGTCGTTTTTATTTTATTAATTTTTTTTTTTTTATTACTTAGAGGACCACCTATTTTACATATCAATGAAACATGTCAATCATAAGTATTTTTTATACTGCTATATTAAAAACATTATTTTTAACTGTGGTATTAATGGTATGTGAGATTTTTGTGCCGTTGGCTTCTTGTTTTAATCCTTTAACCGGCTTCAAATTCAAAATTAACCCGAAAATCTTCTTCAAAATCTTCATCAGAAAAGTGACTCGAACAGACAGTTGCGTTAGCAATGTTTATTTTATCCTCTCTTTTGCACTTCACGATCCATAATTTTTGGAGTGTAGGATCTTTTGGAAATCTATGAAAACTGATAGATCCCATTGACTTCTTATAATAATTTGAACACAAAGCAACCGTGCAGCGACCAGGCATTTTTGTGCTTATCAAAATTATACTTTATATACGTGAAAATACTAATATATATACATCTAAGTAAACTTTCGAGGTTCTTCTTTAGTGCGCCATTTCTTTTTAGAACACTCAGCTCGCAAACTTTCATTGCATTATATTTGAATAGAACCACTCGACAAAAGGCCAACTGTAATTAAACATCCGCATTTAACACAAACCACATTTATTTAGATGAAAGCACATAACATAACAACACTTAAACATTTAATTCACTGGTTAACTCTTTAAAATGTTCACGACGCAGGATGCGCCTTGCTTTCCGCCTCCACCACTCTATATATCTTCTCGCTCTTCTCGGCTCTCGCTCTGTTGCTCTGGCAACCCTTAAAATGCTTGCCGGCAGAGTCTTCATCGCTGATTTGGCGATGGGGGAAAAAAAAATAACTTGTTGGAGTCTTACTACTCCCCCCTTAAAAAAAAAGCACATTCGTCTCTTTAAAGACAATGTTGTTGAAAATAGAGTTCTATGGGCATATACACATTGAAAATACAGTCCTAACAACTTAAAAAGTGCATGCTGATACATTAAATTTTACGTCTATGAGCATACTGATTTAACAACACAATATCACAGTATTTCAAAACACCTAATATTTTCAAAAAAAAATCTAATAGTTTAACAATAATATTTCCTACCGTGTTGCAATAAGAAATGTTATAACTTAAAGAATAGTCACATATATATATCAAAACACAATAACAGTAAAACATTATAACTCTTTTCACAGCATTTCAGTCCTCGATTTCTGCAATTCAAGTGATAGTCTTACTGCAAATGAAGAATGAATGTTCTTCCAACCTACCTAATTAGTCAGTCATGGGAATTCTAGACATAGCGTCCGCGTTTCCGTGTAACGCTCCCTTTCGATAACTGATTGTAATATTGTATCGCTGGAGGGCTAAGGCCCACCGAGCCAACTTTGCACTTTGCGGCACTGTATGGGTTAAGTAGGTCAGCGGATTATGATCCGAGATAATCTGTACTTCTGACCCGAAGATCCAAGTCTCATATTTCTTAAGAGCAGCGATGACGCTATATGCTTCCCTTTCAATCGTAGACCAACGAGTCTGACAGGGGGTGAGCTTTTTACTGTAGAAGGCGATAGGTTTTTCCTTCTTGGAATCATTTTCTTGCGCCAAACAAGCTCCTACCGCAGTACCGGACGCGTCGGTATAAAGCTGAAAGGGTTTGTTAAGTTCTGGGGTGTAAAGAACCGCCATTTCAGTTAAACATTGCTTCAACTTTGTAAATGCATCTTCTTCCTTTCTACTCCATGGTATCTTGTTTGGTATTCTTTTCTTGGTTAGATCAGTTAAGGGTATCACTACTGAAGCGAAATTTGGGATATAATCTCGGTAATAGTTAGCTAGTCCTAAAATACCCCTTAATTCCCTCTTATCAATAGGCCGTGCTAATTTTTTCATCGTTTCAACCTTATCTGGGTCAGGAGAATGTCGTCCCGATCCTATAATATGGCCCAAAAATTTCACTTCTTTTTTTCCGAAATCACATTTGTTTAGATTTACAGTTAGTCCAACTTCACGCAATGTTTTGAATACAGCATTTATGTGGGACAAATGATCGAGCCACGTTTTTGAAAATATAGCAACATCATCAATGTAAGACCGACAATACTCCTGGTGAGATGCCAACACGTGGTCCATTGATTTCTGAAATGTGCTTCCTGCATTCTTCAGACCGAAAGGTAACACTCTCCACTGAAAATGTCCGGCATGGGTCACAAATGCTGTGTAGGGTTTGTCATCCTCTTTCATAGGGATATGCCAGTACCCCTTGGTCATATCTAGAACTGTGATATATTGAGAGTCTCCTATGAGCATTTTGAGTTCATCAGCAACTTTCATTGGATAAGCATTGGGCACTGTAAAACTGTTCAGCAATCTAAAATCGACGCAAAGTCTGACGCTACCATCCTTTTTTGCTACACATACAAGGGGATGCGCCCAATCGCTGTCGCTTGGTTCAATCAATTTTAGATTTAGTAATTCTTGTATTTGACGATCCACTTCTTTCTGCAATGACATAGGAATACGATATGGATGTAACTTTTTAGGGCTACACTCTGAGGTAACCTTGATGGAATGCCCTTCCACCTTCGCCCGTCCAGGGATAGTGCTAAAAACGTCATGATAATTGCATAGTAAGGAACTTAGTTGTAGGCGTTGTTCTGTTTCCAAGGTCGCTGTTTTCCCCTCAATATACTTTCTTACTTCCTTTCGCGTAATGTTAACTCGGTTTGTAGGCACACAATGCAGTTCTCCAAATTCTTTGTCTTCGTCGAAAATAAGTCCGATTTGTTCGATACGATTGATGTAGGGTCTCAATTTGTTTACATGTAATTCTCTTCGAGTTCTGTCATCGTATTCGACAACAGCCGAATTTGGCCTTGTAAGCTGAATAACCGTCACTGGACCCATCCAAGTGTTTTGTAACTTATGGCTGGATGAGGGCAATAAAATTAAAACCTTATCCCCGATCTTAAAATGTTTTTCTTTTGATCTCAAATTGTATCTAGAAGCGTAATTTTCCTGAGTTACTTCGGATTTCTCAGTTGCGATCTCATGTCCTTTTTTCAATTTCTCTATTAGATCATGTAGATATTCCTCCACATTTCGGGATGCCTTGGTGGGAATTTTCCTTTCACCGATCCATACATCTTTTAGTAGAGCAAGTGGTCCTGGGGGTAGGCGTCCATATACTAGCTGAAACGGTGATACACCTGTTGTACTATGGGGAACTTCTCTATATGCAAACAGAAGGTAGGGAAGGTGTATATCCCAATTCCGCCCATATTCCTGAATATTTTTGTTCATCATATTTTTCAAATTTCTATTCCATCTCTCCACAGCACCCATGCTTTCGGGATGTCCAGGTGTAGAAAATCTGGGAGATATCCCAGATCTGGGAGATATCCCAGATATCTAATATACCTAAAAATGCTTCAGTTAATTTTGCTGTAAAATTTGTTCCTTGATCAGTGCAGATCAATTTTGGAAACCCGGTTTGAGTAAAAATTTTCATCAATGCATTGCATGTTGTTTTTGCACCGATTTCTTTAACCGGAATGGCTTCAGCCCATCTTGTACACAGATCTATCGCACATATAATATACTTATGTCCTCGCCCAGAAGGAGGTTCTAACGGGCCAATGCAATCTAAACTCCAAACTTCGAAAGGCGTTTCTGGTCTCACTATCGGTTGTATGGGAATTCTGTCCCTGTATGTAACAACTCGTCTCATCTGACAAATCTTGCAGCTTTCACAAAATTTGGCCACATCTTGTTTTAGGGTAGGCCAAAAGAATGAAAATTTAATTCTCTGTCTAGTCTTTTGTTCTCCCAAATGGCCAGCTAATGGAATCTCGTGAGCCATTCTAAGAACATCTTGGCGTTTGCAGATCGGCAAAACTACTTGTTTGACTGTCTCACCCGTAATCCATTCAGAATGGACCAAGACTTCGTCAATTATCTCGTATGCATTTTGTCCCTTTCTTGCATAGTCCCAGACTTTTCTCAACGTCTCATCTTCATGTTGCAATTGAATAAACGAGCTCTTTACTTCGTTATCCTTACTCGACTTCTGCTCTTGTTTCCCATCACTCTCGACCTGAGTAGCATTCACAGTACCATGGTCACTGCACGTATTTTCTTCTTGACCATTTTCATTCATTACTTCCTGGTCAGACCCTACTTTCTCCTCCTTTTCGCCAAGATAGGTAGCATTATCGATCATGATATTCTGATCCAATTCATGCAAATGTATATTCTCCCGCAACGACTCATAAGCTGTAGAGCACACTAACATATCACTTGTTAGTTTTTTAGAAACTGCACATATTATGGGGACTATTCCATGTAATTTGTCATCAATTTTCATCGAAATCATCTTAAAAGGAGCGATCTCACTTTCTCCAAAAGCTGAGACAATTTTGATTCTGCCCTCTCCTTCACTATGAACGTCCATTACTAAATCTTCACGTATCACTGAGATTTGTGCCCCCGAATCTACTATGCCTACAAGTGAAGTTTCTCCACATTTTATATGTATGGTATGGAGGGTATCCACATTATTCTTGGTATTATCCTGCACTGACACCGGTACGGTAATTCGTGCTGTCAGAACTTGAGAGTTATTTTCATCCTTAGACTGTATAGTTCGAACATGATTGCTTTGAGCATTAGTGTTGGGTGATTTTCTCTGATTATTCCTTAACGTACAAAATTTTCCAATATGACCCTCAGCTCCACATGAAAAACAAATAGGTTTATAGTTGATTTTAGAAGTGTCATTTCTCCAATTGTAACCTGGTTGGCTCTTGTAACTTTGATGTCCCCTTCCTGGAACATTTCCATTTTTCCAAATTTTTTCGCCAACCCCTCTGATGTTTGGTGGTGCTCCAAATTTTTCCTTTTCCCTAAATTCGCTTTGGTGATATTCAACCTTCTCTTTCCGGACTATACCTGTTGATTTCGTATAGTTTACACGTATACTTTCATATTCATCTAACTTGTCTACCAACATATTGGGTGCTACAATTTTTAACCATTCATCTAAGAAATGTTCTCGTACCTCCCCAGGTACCCTTTTCTTTAGTTGATCAGTAATCATCAATTTCTTTAGGCTATCAAAATCTCTAATTTCGAGACCATCAATCCACTCTTCAAAGTACTTGGTTAATTCAAATACGAAATCACGCCACGATTTCTCGGGAACTTTCTGTAGCTGCACGAACTTTTTTCGGAAACTTTCTGGATTCATCTTGAATCTCTTTAATAGAATACCCTTAACGTATTCATAATCTTCAAACTTTTCCTCTGACTCCCGTGTGATGAGTTGTATGATCTCAGAAGGCAAAAGTGGCAACAGACTTGACACCCAATCCGTCATGTCTACGTGGGCTCTTTTAGCTTGTCTCTCAAAAAGTGTGAGATATAACATAATGTCATCATTCTTCAAGTCAAATTTTGGCATCAATTTTATCAATTCGAAACTGCTTTTTGATCTTTCACTACTCCCTAAATTTAAGGACGTAGAATCTTGAGTAACACCCCTTTCGATTCTGAGTTTTTCTAACTCAAATTCTATTTGATCTTTTCTTTCTTTTTCCTCCTTTTCTATTTGATCTTTTCTTTCTTTAATAATAGTAAAGAGGAGTTCTTTCGTAAATTCTTCGTTGTAGTCTTCACTTCCAAGAATTTCTCTACGCAAATCCAAAATTTTAAATTCAGGTTTAGTAATTAACCCCAATTCTTCTGCCAAACCCATTAAATCCTCTTTTCTACCTTTCGCAAGAAATGCCATACCTGATCACGAGGGAAGTTAACTGATTTATCTCTAAATTGTTTAAATTTACTAAAAGAAACAGTATTACCAGAAAACTACTTTATCATGAACACTGGCGTATTCAATTATCAAATAACAATATTAACAGAAAACAACTTTATCATGAACACTGGCGTATTCAATTATCAAATAACAGTATTAACAGAAAACCACTTTATCATGAACACTGGTGTATTCAATTATCAATTAAATTAACAGAAAACCACTTTATCATGAACACTGGCGTATTCAATAGCACTGACGTACTAATTTTCTATAATAACTAATAAATTGACATATCATATCCACTCGTACTATAATGCTGGTGCATTAATTAATTGATACCGGACGTATCTTCATCTATTCACCAGAAACATACAAATTGTTTTTCATTCCTGAACGATTATTACTTCCGTAATAAACTAATCCTGCCGACTACGCCAGTAAACTTTCGAGGTTCTTCTTTAGTGCGCCATTTCTTTTTAGAACACTCACCTCGCAAACTTTCATTGCATTATATTTGAATAGAACCACTCGACAAAAGGCCAACTGTAATTAAACATCCGCATTTAACACAAACCACATTTATTTAGACGAAAGCACATAACATAACAACACTTAAACATTTAATTCACTGGTTAACTCTTTAAAATGTTCACGACGCAGGATGCGCCTTGTTTTCCGCCTCCACCACTCTATATATCTTCTCGCTCTTCTCGGCTCTCGCTCTGTTGTTCTGGCAACCCTTAAAATGCTTGCCGGCAGAGTCTTCATCGCTGATTTGGCGATGGGGGAAAAAAAAATAACTTGTTGGAGTCTTACTATCTATAATACACAAATTTACACTTAAACTTCACTTTTACGATAGAATTACAAATTATATTAAAAGAACGACTGACACAGTCTCTGTTTTCCCATAGAAATGAATGCTAGTCGGAGAAACTGGCACTTCTCCTTCTAACCCAGTGATGTCACGAATGGCGATAACGTCCGCCTTCTAGAATACTGTCAAAGGTGGCATTCTGGTCTTTTGATCTCTGACCCTCCCTGACAAATACATACAGATGGTCATATGTATTATCAAATTTTGTATATTTCTTCCTTTCTATTTATAAAATTCAAAAGAAAGTGACATTTTCTGTATTAAAAATTTTAAATGATAGGGAATTAATTATTTATATTTAATGTTTGTACAAAAAATGCCATTTTGGCTTGTTCAATCATTTAATATGTTCAATCATTTAAATTAATTATTCATTAGATTTCATCATATTTTTTATCTTTCGAAAAAAAAATCCAATAAAATAATAAATAAATGTTCATGTTTCTTACCTAATTAAACATGTTATATTAACACCTAGCTAGCTCACAGCGTGAGCGTGAAGATTGCACTAATTTAATCCCAAAACTAAAGGGAAAATATAACAAAAGCAGTTAACACCAGAAGAAATAAAAAAGCCAGTATCTAGTCTCTCTCTCTCTCTCTCTCTCTCTCACTCACTCACTCACTCACTCACTCACTCACTCACACACACACTCACACACACACTCACGCACACACACACACACACACAAAACTAAACTAAACTAAACTAAACTAAACTAAAGACCTCAAAAACATGGTTCTTTCCTCAATTAAAAAAAGGTAGGACTGTTGATTTGAAAGTGAAGAAAACAGTTTGCACATTCTTTACAGAATTGAAATCAGCTGTTCTTTTCCAGGGAAGAAAGAGTGTTTATCTGTACAATCTACTACAGGAATACTAGAATTAAAGCAAAAATGTTTGCTTTTAGGAAATCTTAAAAGAATTGTATACTGAATTTAAACCATCTAAATTACAAGATAGGCTTTTCGCAATTTGCAGAGCTATGACCCAAATGGTGTATCTTAACTAGTGCTAGTGGTACTCACAGTGTATATGTATGCAGCTATGACCCAAATGGTGCATCTTACCTGTTGCTAGTGGTACTCACATTGTATATGTATGCAACTATCATCCAATATAAAACTAATGATGTTAGCAATAAATATAAAGGCTGAGGCTGAGATATTACTTTATTGCTAAAAATGATAGTTTGCTCAACAGAAGATGAAAGTTGCATACTTGGTGAATGTTCTAAATGCCCAGGTACTTCATTTTTTTAATTAAATGCTATCAGATGCAAAACATTCAGCAATGATATTTACAATAAAAATTTATGAAATCACATTTAAAAAGGAACAAATAGACAGGTGAAACAACATATTTTAGGTTAGACATTTAAATACGAATAAATAACCTCTTGTTTTAAAAAAATTGTCATATGCTGAAAATGACACTTTTTTTTTTCAATTTTAAAAATAGAAAGGATAAAATATACAAAAAAACCCTTTCACATGATTATCTACATAGATTTGTTGTTTTATTAAATCAGTTTTTAGATTTTTAAATTATGCCCCACATGGGGTTTTAGGAGTGTTAAAAGTGATCATTTTTGAAATTTTGGCAACCCTAAAATCCAAGTAAAAAGTGGATTAGAAGCTTACATTTTTTTGTGCTTCTAAAACACTTCCAACTCTTTAAATCAACCATATTTTATCCATGTTTTAATTTCATCAGTTAAATTGAAAAAATCTTAAACATGAGAAAAAAAACTTCAAAAATCTCAAATTTAAGTGCTTAAAAAGGGTTTCATTAAAAGAAAATATTACAATTAGTTTATATCATATGAAAGCTTGAAATCTTAGCTTTAAAATGGCACCTGAAATATTGGTTTGTGACAAATACAAGTGGTATTATTTTAGAAAGCATGAACATAACTTTTCACAGAAATATGACCTTGAACGATGTTTCAAGGGGCAAAATCTCCCCTTCTACATTTAAAAAAAAATTGAAATTCTGGCTTTTGCCCTCTTCCCATGTATATAAGCTAATTTTAATTTTTGATCAAAATCCATTACTATGATGCAACCCCCATTTGTTGATTTGACACGGAATGATCCTTAAGTTTAGATGTGATTTATCACCCCTTAAAGTTTGGCCCAAGAGTTCTGACTTACCCTGTATACATTTGTAGGAGCTAAAAACCGTAAAACTCGACTCTTTTATCGGCAATTTATTTTTAAATATATTTGAAGAATTACAATTTAAATAACACTGTCGTCTAACGTTAGTAAATGAAATATAATGGGCTACCTTTAGTCGTAAGACAATAACCATCCGGTTAATTTGATGGTAGCCCACTGACGCCTCAATGCGTGTCTGCACTTAATGGCAGCCAACTTACATCGCTTCCGCAACCGCACTTGCAGGCAACCTAACCATTTTGACTTAAGACTGCACGTCCCAGTCAGTATCAACTTACTGTGGTCCAAAATATGGGGCTAATATGTCAATATGGACAACTTTTGGCTTGGTTGAAGACAATTTCTAAATTTGACAAACGACACTGATTATTCTTTCCATTGTGATGTAGGATCCTTCCCAGTTTACTGTAGTTTCGGTCGAAAATCTGGTTGTTGTTGAGGGTTGAACAGCCAAACTTTGCCACCTTCCTGGAATCATCCATCATCCTTTATTAAATCTAGTATTGTACCGGGTCTTCATTCTATCGGTAGCAATATTGATCCTTTCACAAGCAAAGTGGCGAACCTCTTCTAACCGTGCCTGCAAACCTTTCGCATACTCATCAGGTCTGGCCATCCAAATAGCTGCTCTATATCCTAGGATGAGTCAGATGATCTGGGTCTTACTCATCAGGCGATGAAGAAGCATCACGTGGTCGTCTAACTATCAAATCACATAGTAGTCATAGATCCTGGCCAAATAGCATTTTTCATGGAGAATGACTGGTCAATTGATGGACAGCACTCTCCATCAACAAGCAGGAACAAGGGTGGTGATAGTCCGAGTAGTTTACACAGTCCCATGAATATGTCGGAGTTAATGTTCATTCCCAGGTCAGAATGGATGAGCCTGTAACAACATATCCAGAATCCGGGTTTAAACTTCACTAATGGTTGTAGACTTTTTGTAAAGAATTGCATAAGCTTCTGACCACATTGTGAAGTAGTCCATTGCTACTAGAATGTATTTGTTATCGTCTAAAGCAGGGGTGGCCAACCCAAATAACCTTGCGGGCCACTTCGCAAAAACATTATAATCCCGCGGGCCGCATTTTTTTTCCCAATGGTAAGGCACTTCACTCATTGTCATTCGCCCATAATTCGGCCTTATATGTGATCCATTTAGCCGTCCTAGAGACGTTGCCCCAGGCGCACCAGAGGGGAGCAGAACACACTGCGCCCACAACACAACAACATCCATGCCTTACGTGGGGCTCAAACCCACACCGTGGCGGTCAAGCGATTGCTTTGGAAATGCATGCCTTGACCACTCGATCACCACGTCGGCCCGAGGGCTGCATATAAAAATATATATCTTTATATTAGATTTGGACCCATTACAAACATTTATTGGAGTGAAAATTTAAAACAGAATGAATTATTATTATTGTTTTCATTAATTTTCATGTATACATAGATAATATAATAATATTAATGCAATGATCGAATAATGTTTAATTTATTTAATTAGTGAGATATTTGTTTCTCAACTCTTTCATTTAGTTTTTGCAAGTCGATCTCAATGCGTGTATTTGCACATCGTAATTGAAGTTGCAGGTTTTCGTCCATTAAGTTTGAGCGCGATTTATGTATGATAAATTTCATTTTCGAAAAAAACAATTCGCAGGTGTAAGTTGATCCAAAAGCGCTCACAACTTTTTGCGCCAGATCTCTCAAATTGAAAAATTTTTCTTTTGTGACATAAGTGTTATAAAAATCTATTTTTGATTCTGATATTTCAAAAATGTGTTTTAATTCATTATTGCATTGTAAGTCAATCAGTTCCATTTGGAGATATTCTGGGGCCGACTCGACATCGACATGAAAGGGAGATGAATATATTTCAAATAATTTTTTGTATTTGTCTAAATTAGTGAAACGACTCTCAAAAGTAGCTGCAAGTATGTTTATTTCTTTTGCGTATTTGATGTAACTGATACATTTTGCATTTTTTAATTCTTTCATCAATGGAAAGTGTTGAACGTTATTATTTTGCAATTGAGATTCAAATAACAGTAATTTCGTCTGAAATGCTTTGATGTGATTAAATGCATCGATTATTAAATTATCTTTTCCCTGTAATGATGTATTTAATTGATTGAGTTTTTCGATGATATCTACTAAAAAGCATAAATCCAATAACATCATTTCTTAATTCTGGTACTGGTATTTGCTTGTCATTCATAAACAAGTCAATTTCTTGACGTAACTCATAAAATCGCTGTAAACATCTTCCACGACTCAACCATCTGACACGACTGAAGTATACAACGTCACCATATTCACAATCTAATTCTTTTAGGAACTCCTTAAATTGTCGATGCGAAAGTGTATGTGATCGAATGTAATTCAATGTTTTTATGACTACTTACATAACATGATTCATCGATAATACTTGGGCACATAGATTTTGTTGATGAATCACACAGTGGGTTATAATTAAATCCTCTCTTTTGCAGCAGTTATTAATTTTGTTGTTGGATTCTATTTTATCGATCAGTAATTTTATAGCTCCTTTTTCTTTACAGATCATAGCAGGTGCCCCATCAGTTGATATTCCAGAAAGAATTTCCAAACACAAGTTGTTTTCGCATAAACAGTTTTCAACAGCATGAAAAATATCTTCCTCTGTTGTCGTACCTTTCAAACTTATCAAATTTAGCATTTCTTCAGTTACCTGAAATGATTCATTAACTCCACGAACGAAAACTACAAGTTGAGCTGTGTCAGAAATGTCTATACTTACGTCAAATGCTAAGGAAAAATATTTGAAATCTCGAATTCGATCACGCAGTTTTACGATAATTTCATTTGAAATGTCATTAATTCGACAACACGCTGTTTGCCGAGATAGACTTAGGTTCGAAAATAGTTTACTTTTATCAGGCAAAATATCCTTTACAACAGCTTCCAAACATTCTTTCACAAATTCGCCATCCGAAAATGTTTTCATTTTTTTTGCAATCAAAAATGAAACAGAATAGCTTGCTTTAATAATATTGGATGGTTGCTGTAATGCTGAACCAAACATTTTTTGTTGAGTCTTTAATTGCGATTTAAATTCCCTGAGCTTCGATTGTTTCACTTCTTTATCGAATTTCAAATAATCATTATGTTTTGTTTCATAATGTCTTTTAACATTGTATTCCTTAAATACAGCGATGGTGTCTAGGCAAATTAAACACATTAATTTTGTGTTTTGAATGACAAAAAAGTACTTTTCTTCCCATTTCTCGCTATATCTTCTATTTTCGTCTACTATTCTTCATTTCTTTGCACTCATACTAAAAATAAGAAGGAAATAAAAATATGCTTTTAAATAAAAGAATGTTCACAAAAATTCGTCCAATAATTTTTTACAAAAATGCTGGCCATCGGAAAAATTTCACCATTTTATAATACGAGTGGGTTAGAACCAAAAGTGAGAAGGAAATACATACTTTTCAATTTTTAAATCAACTTCATTTTTATTTTAATGGAATTTATATTACCTGGCTGTTTATGTTGAAAATATATTAAAATAATTATCCTGCAGTCACAACACACAAAACGAAACCGGAAAACAAATTTTCAATTGACACAGAGAGCGTTCTGTTGTCAACAATCAACAGCAAGCGAAGATGCAACAAATGGCCGGTGCATTGCTCTACTGCGCATATCTAAGTATGCCTAGCTCTAGCAATAAGCAGCACGATAAAGTTACAGGAATCAAGCGTGATGCTGCGGTGGGTCACTGCAATGCAATACTGCCCATTTCTAAGTATGTATAAAAACAAAAGCAACGTGATAACATAGAAACAGTTATGGGATTTATTTGTTACAAAACACTACACTAAAAACAAAAATATTGCACAAAATAATCGTATTTTGTAAAGTTGTAATTAATCTCACGGGCCTCAAAATTATTCAAGGCGGGCCACTTCTGGACTTAAGTCCATGGCAATGGCTCCCAAATATTGAATGCAATTCTCTCAAAAAGAGCTTTGACATTATAACACTGAACAGGTCCACATGTTTTTCTTTTTGGCTACTACCAATTGCCACATTCAGTGCATTCTTTACAGCAGCGCTTAACATCAGACTTGGTATTGCAGCCAAAGAAACAGTTGTGAAGTGAACTTTATTCAGCATCTTGGTAAAGACACTCTGGAACAAGGGAGTAGCAACTGTCATCTGATGCTATTTACATCATCCCTCTTCTATTTATAATATACATCTCCATTCCTCAAGTGCAGAGAATCTCACAGTGTCCAGTATCGTTTCATTTCTGGTGAAAAACAGGAAATTTCTTGCCAAGTTGACATCTCATTAACTTGTTCTTTGCAGATCAGGATTCACTAGATATCCCTGCCTTCTCTTTCTGCTCGAAAAAGTTCATTACTCCAAAGATCAGGTGGTACAGTTAACTTTGATTGGTGACAACTTGCTGCATAGTCTTTGAAATTTAACTTCCAAACTTTATTTCAGCATAAGCGCAATATGCACAGTTCAAATGATAAGATCATCTCAAAAGAGTTGTTGTTGAAACCCAGACCGTCCGACCTACCAGAAAGGTGTAAGGTAACTGTTTGGACGGTCGGGAAGTGCCACCCAATTTAGACCGAAACCCAGTGGGGGATGCATCCACAGGGACCGTACCCTCCTTCCCCTACCACCAACCTCTCGGAAGGACTTTCGGACCCACATGTTTAACGTGATCGTACTCCGCATGAACACGGCGGCAGTTTTGGCAGTGCCTGGAATCGAACCCGGGCCTACCGAGTGCAACTCCAGCGTGCTAACCAATGGGCTACCGCGCCCCCCATCTCAAAAGGAGAGCGTGGTAGCCCATTGGTTCGAGTTGAGTTGAGCTGAGTTGACACATAAGATAAATCCCCATCAGTAATATTGAATGAGAGGGGTGGCTTGCATGTGTCTGTGGATATTAGAAGCAGATGAGAGGGTTGGCGGGAGTGAATATCTACCGGTTCCTGTTTCCCATGCATGGCCATGGTACACTTGGATGGGCGTAATATGAGGACTTTTACACATACATAAATAAAATTATAATTATTTAAATAACTAGTAAGTAACGGTGAAAAATCACAGAAAAATTTTTTATTCACTGAAAGTTATTTTAAATGTAGAAGATCTTTAAGTTTGTTTAAGTCAATAAAATAAGTTTTTACAGCAAAAATATCTTCAAAAAGAATATTTTAGTATACATTTTATATAGTATTATTTACCTTAGTAAAGCTACTCAAAATTATCTCATTAAATCAATTTTGACATCCAATTCCTCAAATGACCATAAAATAAAGGTGGTTAAGATTAAATCAGATACGCATTATGATGTGGAAGAAGCAATCAGATATTTTGAAGCTGGTTCATCTTGGATCTACATCCAGCTTTCAAGTTCCTCTTCTGTTTATTCAAATTGAATATTTAAGACCTAACTGGCATCGAAGATATTGAAAGATGTCGTAATATACTCGAAATTCACAATTAGGATTTTGAGGTATATCATAAAAACATAAAACTTTTCCTATTTTATGTGCGATAGTAGACCTACCGCCTTACGGTGCACCCTGGAAACGTTTCTTTTCTAAAACGGCTAAAAGGTCTACTACATTGGCATGCGGCAACTAGTTACCAAATGCGACCGCCACGGCTCTACGCGTGCGTTGAGCATTCTGCAGTGGAACTCGGGCGGCCTATCCCAAGCAAAACGATCGGAGTTGGAAAATTTGTTATTTCGATACGACATTGATGTTTTTACTATTATGGAAGCTAACATTTCAAGTAGAAATTTGAATTTCTTTACATTCCCGGGGTATTGTATATACCTTCTCCTTAAGTATACAGATTGCTAGTGGTATTCTTATCGGCGTGAAGAAAGATCTTACCGCAGATTTCAGGATTATTAAAGAAATGAGAGATACCCAGGATAAATCTGAAATTGTAAAAATTGATGTGGAAATATGATAGAAAGTTTGAAATTTACACATTCTACATACCGCCAAATAGTAAACCTATTTTATCCCAGTTGGATTTTTCAAGAAGTATGATCTTGATAGGTGATTTTAACGTCCACTCTACAAGGTGGGGTTATCAAGACTCTAACGCAGCTGGGAAGGAGGTCGAAGACCTCTTAAATTCGAATTCCATTGACCTGATTTTTAATGCCATGGACCCCCCCCCACACCTTTCTACATTATAATGGCACTGGATCTACTCCTGACCTCCTCTGTGTAGCAACGGATTTGGCCCCCATACTCGCAGGGAGGTTATTGAGGATCCCGCATCTGGACACAGACAAGTGCTTGCCAGGATTGCGATTATAGGTTTGAAATGGAATCAAAAGGATTAAAGAAGATTTCGTGGAACTTTAAGAAGGCTAGATGGGAGGATTTTTCTAATATGTTGGAACAGGGTCTGGAAAGGGAGGAATTCGACTTGATCAAGAAACCGGACACTCTTATTAAACGGTTTAACAAACTAGTACTTCAATGTGCCAAAATGTGTATACCCAGGGAAAGGGTCAGGAAATATAAATGTTTCCGAACCAAGGAGCTTGGTGATATGAAATTAAAAAGGAACAAATTAAGGAAAAAAGGAGAGTTAATGAAGCGACCCTCTGATGTACGGTTGTGGAGAAAACAAGCTGTTATTTGTAAGGGAAACATCCTGAAGGAAAAACGAGGGACCTTCAATAAATTTATTTCGAATATTAATTATAAGGAGGATAGTCTGAAGACATTCCGGTTCATCTCAAACCTTCAAAACATCAGAACAAAAACCTCTAAAAAGCAACCTGTACACTACTTGAACAAGGACCTTTTCTTGGATATTGACATTGCAAATGCTTTTGCACAGACTTACTCTAGTTCTCAGAGAAAGAGATCTTCTGCTAGAAAAATGTCAAAAACTCTAAAAAGTGATTATAAAAATCTTTCAAGATCCCAGAACCGGAATACACCAGAAACAGAGAATGTCTTCAGGTTGCCTTTCACAGAGGATGAACTACTTATCGAGTTAAACAGATTTAAAACTGGGAAGTCTCCTGACGAGGATAAAATCCATGCAGAGTTTCTTAAGCATATTAGGATTGGTGCGAGGGGGATCCTTTTAGGAATCTTCAATCGCATCTGGGACTTGGAAGTGGTACCTTCCGTTTGGAGGGGGACCACTATTATTCCCATTTTGAAAAAAGATAAAGATCCTAAGAAGACTGAAAGTTATAGATCAATTTCTCTTACCAGCATACTGGCCAAATTGATGAAACGAATGGTTATAAAAAGATTAAACTGGTTCTTGGAAACTGGGAATATTCTTTCTAGGGAACAGGCAGGGTTTTGTAGAAACCAGTCAACTACTGATCAAGTCGCTTGACTGAGTCAAACTAATAAGGACTCTTTAGATGGAAGGAACGCGATGACAGCGGTGTCTGTGGATTTTAAATCCGCTTACTCTGTTTGGAGAGAGAGAATGGTTTTTAAGCTTAAAAATCTTGGAGTGGGTTCCAAGATATTAAGCTGGTTTTGTGAGTTCCTGGGCCAGAGAAGCTGTAGGGTGCGCTATGGAAACGCTACCTCAAAAAGCTATTGACTCCAAACTGGATTGCCACAGGGCGCAGTTAGCAGCTGCTCCTTATTTAACGTTTACATTGACGATCTGATTCCGTTGCTAAAGGTAGTTGAAGTCGAGTGTCTGTGCAGACGATCTTGTTATATGGATCCAGGTAGCAAAAAAGAATGCTAAATCCGAAATTGAGAAGAAACTAAATGAAGCACTTGTGATTTTGGAGAGATGGTGTAGGGAAAATAATATGTTTTAAAAAGATTGAAATTTTATTAAAATTGAAATTGAAATTTTAAAAAGATTGAAAGTATTAACATATTTGGCGGGTTGTCTCTGGGGTTGTTCCTGGTCAACACTTAACCAAACGTATAAAACCTTTATATTACCGGTTATTTGCTACTGTTGTGAGGATTTGATCACAGCCCCAAGAAATTTAATAGAAAAATTGGAAATCTTACAAAATCAGGCTTTAAGACTAATTATTGGGGCAGTTAAGACTACCCCTATAGATGCAATGTTGCTTTTTTCAAACAACAGACCTATTCAAGTTATTATCGAAGAGAAAGCCATGCTGCTGTATGAAAAATTAATGAGAATTGGGATCCCTTTTTGGAATTGTTATAGAAATGACCATAGGAATCTTACAACCCAGGATGGATTCCTCCAGAAGGTGATTGAACTTAGATCAGACCTTGAATTGGAAAATGAGACTTTTCGGGGTTTTCTGAGACCCCGTAGTCCATTGGACTTGACTGGGAGAAATGTTAACTTAGATCTTATTCAATGTACTTTGAAAAATTAAATATCTCAAGACACTTTAAAAATTTTGGCCCTAGCCTATACATACACTTTACCCTGAACCGGACTGGTTTCACATCTACAAGGATGGTTCATTTACTGAAGGCTCACCAAATGCCGGTGCGGGAATTTTTTCCCACCCAGTTTTCGTTCTACATACCCGTGGGTATGCGGAAAACTGCTTTTGATGGCGAGGTGATGGGTATTTGTGTAGCCTTAAGACAGATCAATGCCCCAAATTTCTGCTACGACAGAGTGGTCATTCTCTCGGACTCAAGGGCAGCACTTCAGGCTATTGGATCAGGAGCTTGTCCAATCTCCGAGGAAATCCTTGAATGCTAATGAATTCTTTTGGAGAAATTGAGACTAGGGGGTAAAGAGATTGCCTTACAATGGATCCCCGGACATTGTGGCTTTTACGGAAACAACCAGGCCAATAAACTTGCAAAAAAAGGTACAGAAATAGTTCAAAAGATATCTACAAATTGCTCCTTCCATTCTGTTAAACTATATATTCGCAAATTTTTGAAACAAAAATGAAGAGAACTTATGATGCGTGTCTCTAATAAGTGCTAGAGGAAAATCTTGGAAAGGAAAATAGCAGACAAACCACGGGGAAAAGCAGTGGCCAATTTTAGGCTCGAATATGGTCACGATTGCTTGGCGAGCCATCTTTATCGTATTGGTATTTTTTCGAGCCCAAATTGCCAACTTTGTGAGTTAAATAAAAAAATGGACAGGATCCACATCGGAAGGTGCCCGGAGCTGCGTGGAGCTTCTGAGGTGGAGAAGTATTTGAAAGCTAGAGGCCAAATGATGAGATATTGACTTTTCACGTTATATGAGTTCTGTTCTGTCTGTATAATGAATGTCTTATTCTTTGCCATTGGAAATAAAAAAAAAGATTAAATTAATTCAAAGTTATAAAATAAGACAAAAATATTGTGTATAAAGTGTTATAATTGCAAAAAGGTATTTTAACATAATGTAATTTTTTATTTCATTATGCACAAATAACGTAAACTAACCCAAATCATTGAAGATGTGCATATGCTTGTTGTCATTCAATGAATTATAATAATGCGAGTAAATGGCTCGCACTAGAAATTATGTTTGAATTTAATTTTCTTCCCAATTTAAATTTAATAAATGCATGCTATATTAAGAGGTAAATTTCTGTTTATTTTTGATTAATAACTATCTAAATATTAAATCGAGTGGATATATGGAAAATGTTTCAGAGTTTTCTATCCATTGTCTTTTTTAAACAAAAACATTATGGTTTTTAAGCAAGCCTCCCATGAACGTAAAACTTAAAATTTTGGTACTTTTCCTGCCAGCTGATATTCAACTTGAATATGATGATAGATTTTTAATTTTCAACCCCATATTTAATGGCTTTCTATTTCTTCTAATCAATGTGGTATATATATCAGGGTCATTTTTCCTATATTTGGGTTGGGCTAATATACACTCAAGGACAATGAAAGTTACGCACCAAGAAGAAAACATAGTACAACCATGAAATGATGTAAATAGCTAGAGGGCTGGTATGATGCAAATGATCTCAGTCTGGTGTGATTGCGCAAGACCATACACCCGTGAGTGGTGCTGCAAGCATGAGCTAGTGGCCTTATAAACCAGCGTGTAGTCGACACCCTATCAATGCGACAAGCTTCGGCCAATGCAAGCACGAGTATGGAGTGAAAAGAATGGTGGGTAAATTCCAGAAATGTCGATATACGCAACTGATCATTGGGCTGAAAACCGCAGGGTGGTCTGCACACAGGATAGCCCGTCACGTGGATCGTTCGGACTATACCGTCCAACAGTGTTGGGAGCACTGGTTATGGAAAGCCACCCAGACACGGAGAACAGGCTCTGAACGGACCAGGCATACCATGAGTACAGAGGATCGAATGATCGTGCGGCAGGCACGTATAGAGCCCACAGCGACCCAATGCGCAATACAGGCACACATACCGGCTCCTGTGTGGCCACAAACCATATCTAGACACCTGAAGGAAGTGAATCTGCAATCCCAGCGTCCTTACGTGTGCTTCCATTAACACGGGAATATCGGCAGCTCTGGTTGCAGTGGTGCCTGGCTAGGGCAGCGTGAAATGCCACAAATTGGCGATATGTGGTGTTTAGCGATGAGCGCCGCTTCGTTTTGGGGACAGATGATCAGCGTGTCCGGGTGTGAAGGTCCCCTACACAACACCACAATCCCAACCTCGTTATCGAGCGCCACACCAGGCCCACTGCAGGCATCATGGGCTGGGGAGCCATAGCCTACAACAGCCGATCCGCTCTAGTAGTGGTACCTGGAACATTGATGGGCCAGGGGTACATGGATGAGATTCTACAGCCCCATGTGCTCCTATTCGTTGCTGGGATTCCAGGTGTGCAATACTAGCAGGATAATGTCCAGCCGCACACGGCTCGGGTCATCCAGGCCTGCCTGAATCATGTCCAGACATTGCCATGGTCTGCTATATCCCCAAACCTGTCCCCTATCGAGCATGTGTAGGACCAGTTAAAATGCCAGCTGCTTCGTTGCCGCAATCTTCAGGATTTGGAGCATAACGTCCAATAGGTATGGACTCGTCTGTCGTAGGAGCAGGCGTCTGTTCGACACCATGCCGGACAGTATTACTGCTTGTACCGCAGCACAAGGTGGTGCAAAGTGCTATTGAGGATGACTGGACTGTGTACCACAGCTCCCCCTGTATGTGTTTTGCTGCACTGTTTTTATGATCATGTATATCATTCATCTGTATCCTTCCATCAATAAAACTTCAGGTCCATCCTATGCTTCCTTCTTGGTGCACAACTTTCATTGTCCGTGAGTGTATCTGGGAAAATCATTTCAGATATTTTTGTAGAATTAGCAAAAAACGAAAATTCAGGCTTTTACCCCCAGCCCACCTCCAATATATGCAAAAAAAAAAAAAAATGGTATTTGACTTTTAGTCTTGATGTGAATCTTTTTTAACCATCCTCACTTGATTACTTTGAATACATTTTATTTTTCGATCACCTATCTCCCCCCCCCCCCTATATCACCATCCCAGGGATTTCAAATTTACTAATTTATACAATTTTCCAGCAAATGAGTCACTGATCTGCATCTGATCTGCATGAGTCACTGATCTCCATGTCAACAAATTTGAAGACTCTCAGATGAACAGTCTGTATTAATTTTAGATGGAGTGGGATGGGGATACTAATGGACAAAATCGCTACATTAATAGGGTTCTGGTTATTACTGATGAAATCCTAACAATAAAAATAGTAACATCCTAAAAATCCACAAAAGGAAGGGTTGCCATTTTTCTTTCACTCAGATAATGGTGTTCAAAGAAAGCAAACTTTCTCTATACCATACAACTTTTTTGCACAAAGCGAGAGGCAGCAACAATACAATTTGACAAAATGATTACCTTATACACAGGTTGGGAAATACAACTGAATTTGGACCTACTATGATATTCTGAAGTAGCTAGCTGAAAGTCTTTTTGGTTGATAAGGGTTAAAGTTATATATTTTCACTGAAAAAGAGCACTAAATTAACACAGTACTGAGGTGATGTAATTTTTTATTTTCTTGCAAGAATTATGCAAAAATTTAATAAATCGGAAAAAATGTTGAGATTTTTTTTCTGCAGTCACAGATCAAAAGAGTTTTCCAGATCTTGACGGGGGGCAACTCCCTCCTAAATGATGCCCCTGGTTGATTGCCTCGCGATCACAGAGTGAGAATCCTTAGTTTGAATCACCCAAACACGATTTGGTCCCACTAAGAAGGTAAAACCGGCAGCTGTACCAGGGTCATAGTGAGGCATGGGCAAGAGGGAGCTAAGTCCCCCAGAAGGTATACTCAGCTCCCTGATAAAATTATTATATTTTTAGCAGTGATATGAAATTTCATTCAACATGTCATCCAAATCATGCATAAAAAATTGCTTTATGAGATTTTTCTTTTATAAATTACTTTGTTGTAAAAAATAATAGTTATATAAATGTATGTTGTATAAATTACTTTGTTGTAATTTAGCTGAATTTGTGGTCATACTGATGATCAATTTATTTACATAGTATTTCATTTAAAATGTTTAAAAACAATAAAAATATGGCAATAGTATTTAAGATATTTTTGTATTATTGTGGGTTCACTGTTAGTTAATATTAAGCATAAACTTGTATTAATTTTCAGAAATGTCTTTAATTAATTAACAGCTTTACTACTAGTTAATGCTTATATTAAAATGAATTGTAACTATTATATGTTAATATTGATTGATGTATAGTAGCTATTTGAATATTCCTAATCGACTCTTAGCTTATAAATATGTATAAATATACAATTATTTGTTAATAATGTATATTGATTGAAATGTATAATAGTAAACATTATGGTTTATAAATGCTAATGATTAATTGTTAATTATGTTTTGGGTCCAGTCCTCGTTTAAGACTGTTAAGCCTCCCCCCTTGAATTTCACTTTAGCCCCCCTCCAATTTCATGTCTGGCTACAGCCCTGGGCTGTATTACCATAAATTAATTGAAACTGGCTTATTAGCTGACATTTTCTTTGACGTAGTATAGTAAGAGATAGAACATACAGTCTCTGTCTCTGTCCTAATAACCTTGCTAGACAGGCATACCCAATGTTTCTAAATTAAAGAAATATTTTTTAAAAAACTCTAAATGTGACTCCTCTCCATGTGCTTAATTCGATCAAATAAAATGTTGCTGTTTGTTTACAGGATTTTTCTGCGGAACTGCAATTTTTTGTTTCTTCCGTGTACTTCCACACATTTTTTTTGTTATGAACTTAAGGAATTTTCTTCTTTCTGTGGGCCTGTGTCAAGGGCAAAAATCCTTTCCAAGGTTCGCAGGATATCTACAGATTACAAAAATCCTGAAAACGTCATAAAATCAATCATAAAGCTCCAAAAATGTCACGAATTTTGAGATTGGAGTTTTCTCCTTCTTACATCAGGAAATCTGTCTA
Source organism: Amaurobius ferox (assembly GCA_951213105.1). NCBI lineage: Eukaryota > Metazoa > Arthropoda > Arachnida > Araneae > Amaurobiidae > Amaurobius > Amaurobius ferox. The sequence continues at coordinate 1,382,525 of OX578149.1, read as the reverse complement.
TGCGATTGCGAAATTGGTGCTGGAATGAGGCAATTTTCACTGTCTCTGCAGTGAAATGACCAAGGATCACCTATCTGCCACTTTTGCAACCTATTTACATCAACTTTTACAATTATTTTGTTTAATATAAAAAAAAATATTTTTCAAACATGTTATTAATAAAATGAAAGGCTATTTTGCAGTATCATTACAAAAATCTGCATTTGTACCTGATCCTCGGCATATCTCATTTTATTTGCAAAATATTTTCTACTTTTGCAAACTGTTTACATCGAATACAACTTTTGTAATAGTTTTGTGTTTTATACAGAACTATTTTTCAAATGTATTGCTTATGAAATGAAAGTCTATTTTGCAGCAGCATCAAGAAAAACTGCATTTTTACACAATCCTCAGTATATTCCGTTTAATTTGGGAAATGTTTTCCACTTTTGTAATCCGGTATGTTGCCTACCTACTTACTCTTCGTATCAATTTTTGGAGCAGGCAAAACTCTCTTTTGGACTGGAGTAGCATGAAATGCTTTGGAACAGGCACAAAACTCCCTTTTGGAGCAGCAAGAAATGCTTCGGAGCAGGTATAAAACTTTTGGAGCAGCATGAAATGCTTCGGAGCAGCAAATTTACAAACTTTAGGAGTAGTAAATTTAAAATATGTCTATAATCATACCTAATATCCGTGAAAAGGTGTTTTTAAAAGATTTAACTGATCTGCATACAAGGACGTATCATGAAATTTCATTTCGGGGGGTGGGTTTAAAGTATAGTGAACTTTCAATCCAAAAAAAAAGTTTGAAAAAAATTGATACTGGATCACAATTGAGCGAGAAAACACGAGAGCACAGGCAAGGATGTATCCAGAAATTTCATTTTTTTTTTAGGGGAGGGAGGTCTGCACCCCCCTCTATGAATATGTTATTGTCTGCATACATTCAAGTACATTAGAAAAATATGAGTCAAGAAAATGACAATGTTGACTGTACAACACTGAACATTTACAAGCACATTCAATTTTTAAAAAAAGTCAACGTGTTTGTTTAACCCAGTGTTCTTCAACCTTTGTCATCTCGCGGAACCCTTTTTTTGAGATATTTTTTTTATGGAACCCTTCGTTCAGTAGCACACCCAGATTTGATTTTAGGGGGGATGTGTCATATTACGTATTACATGTTATGAACAAGGTGCGTATCTGCCTTTGTTATAAAAACTTTATATAAGATATAAATTTGCATTAATTCAAACAAGAAGATAAATATTTCATATAAAGTATTTGTATTATACATATATATGTCATATGAAATTGAAAACAAAGAAAAACAAAACAAAAACAATGAATTGTAGTATCGACTCGCGGAACCCCTAAAGCGTTTGAGTGGAACCCTAGGGTTCCGCGGAACACAGGTTGAAGAACACTGGTTTAACCTATTGATAATTTTTCAAAGTGAAATTCTCATAGTTTTCCAGATTTACCCTGTTGTCTTCAGCAAAATTCAAGATAGTGCATACTGCTATTTCAACAAAATTTTTGCAAAAAATTAATTTTTTAATTAAATTATATGTATTATGAGTACATGAAGGTAGAAAACAATAAAAAATTCCTCTAAATTTCTTATATAATTTTGAATGAATACATATACAGCTTCAACTTTTAAATACAATATTTATTTCTATCTTGCAAACAAGTTTTAAGCTCAGCTATTAAATCAGCTATTATTTTTTAAATTTGGCACTGTGATTTTCTAATTATGAAATTTTACAAAAATGAAAATTTATGTACCAAATACAATTAAAAACCTTCTAAGATTATAAAACCTCCAAATTAATATATATATATTTTTTTAATAATTCTTTTTTTTAATTATAATGTCTAAGTTTCCTTTTCAAAATATGCATTTTAGATAAAATTCAAGATCAGAAGACGTTATTCCTAAGTTAAAATAGTGAGTGCAAGAGTAATTTGCAACAATAATTAGTCTTCTGTTTCTAGAAATAAATGCATAAAATAGAATATATTTTAAATAAATTTATAAATTAGTTGAAACTTGTTTCGAATCATTGATACACACTTTTATACCTCTCGTTAGATCACCGAAGTCAGGCAGCATCGGGCGCGGTTAGTACTTGGGTGGGTGACCACCTGGGAACACCGCGTGTTGTTGGCTCTTTTCGGGCGCGGCAGCCCAGTGGTTAACGCGCGATTCTCGCCGCTGCCAGAACTGCCGCCGTGTTCATGCGGAGTACGATCACGTTAAACATGTGGGTCCGTATGTCCTTCCGAGAGGTTGGTGGTAGGGGAAGGAGGGTACGGTCCCTGTGGATGCCTCCCCCACTGGGTTCCGGTCTAAATTGGGTGGCACTTCCCGGCCGTCCAAACAGTTACCTTACACCTTTCTGGTAGGTCGGACGGTCTGGGTCTCAACAACAACAACAACAACACTTTTATACCTCCGGCCACACATTTAACTGCCATAAGCCTCTGGGTTGGCTGTGTGGTCTGGGCCTTCCACACTTTTATACCTGCTATCTTTGGAAAGGATAAAAAAACAGGTTTTAATGAGATTTAAGGTGGAAAATGTTGAAAAGAGAGAGAATTTTTTTTTCTCAACTGTGATTATCAAAGCACAGTTTACTTCTGTGCAAGAATAAAGAAAAATAAATGTTACATTAATTACTATTTTATTTATTGTTTAATGCATTATTCAATACAAAATATACTTTAAAATGAACATTAACATAATAAAACAAATTACCACTTCAATATTTGAAATTTTGTAAAACAGAGAAAAATGCCTTTAGATCTACAGTACATCAAGGGAATGTCTTATTGCTAAAGAGACTATTTGGTAAATTGTATGAAATATTTCTTAATGCCCGAGAATAAAAATTAAATTGCACAATTTATGAGGAAAATAACTAAAAAATTAACCTTTAGAATTAACTAAAATAAGCTAGTTTAGTCAAGTTAATGTGCAACAAGAGAAGAATATGGATGGAAAAAAATAATTGTCTACTCTCGGCACCGCCGGAGAATAAAAACTGAATTGCGTAATTATAACTTTCATACGAAAATAATTAAAAGATTAACCCTTAGAATTAACCAAAATATGGAAATAAGTTAATTTAGGCACGTTAATTCGCAATAATAAGAGGATGGACATGGATGGAAAAGGATAATTGTCTAAGCTCGGCAACGCCCGAGAATAAAAACTGAATTGCGCAATCGTAACTTTCATACGAAAATAATTCAAAAATTAACCTTTAGAATTAACTAAAATGTGAAAATATGCTAGCTCAGTCAAGCTAATGTGCACTAATAAGAGGATGGACATGGATGGAAAAAGATAATTCTGTATTCACGGAAACTCTGCAGAATAAAAATTGAATTGCGCAATTGCATAACTTAAGAAAAAAATAATTTGTTTAGCAAAATAATTGTATATTTTAACTCGCACTATAAAAATAAAATAGTTTTATTGCTCTGATATGGAATCATTAGAAGAAGAATGTGGATGCAAACTGATACGGACATTCAACAATACACTGGAAAATTAATTGAATGGTGCAAGTTTTCCCCCGGTGAATTCGCACATTTTACGAAAATAATCGAAAAAGTTGGCATTAGAACCTTGTTAATTTGGAGCTTAAAGGAAGCCATTCTTGTTCTGTCCTAGGCATGAAATGTCGAAGTACGCACGGCAATTGTGGGAATTTTTTTTAATTCGCGAAGAACTTTTAATATTCGCCGAACTTTTCTATTGAATTTTGAAATTGGTGCAGGTCCGCGCAAAATATAAGGAAAACATGAAAACTAGCACAATTGGTATCAGGGTATTAGATTTGGTTCAGGTGCAACAACCCAGTAATCTGTTTGCATTGACAATTTATTTAATTATTTTTCAAACATATTATTAATAAAATGGACTATTTTGCAGCAGAATCGCGAAAAACATCTTTTGTACGTGATCATCAGTACATTTTGTTCAATTATGAAAATATTTTCCATTAGCAGCCTTTTTTTATTGAAGGTAGTTTGGCTTTTTTCCTTTTAGGTTGTTATAAAGAGTCAATTAAAAAATTATAACAACATGTGGCCCGATACAATCATACTTTATGAAGGAATTCTATTCTTGAAATATCTTCCTATGTAAATTAATGCAGTATGGGCAGGAAATACTTTCCCATGCGCTCATTATCATTATTTCATTGTAATAATTATTTGCCATTTACAGAAGCATTCACTTTGTAGTAGGATTCCTTCTTGCATGACTATTGAGCATTTCATAAATCAACATACACAACATGCATGATATATTATACATTTTCTTTATGTTAACCTTAATTTGCATCATGCATATGAAATAATTTAGTTTCAAATTATAAAAATTCAGCTGAAATTTAAGTAAACCAGCCAGTCTATTTACAAAACTAAAGTTACTTTTGGTTTCTTTCTCCAAAAAAAAAAGGGACTATTTCAACCACTGCTGAGGAGCCCTGCTAAAAAAACTTTCCAATTCCATATTCAGCTAATTATTCTGAATTATCATATTTTCGCTTTTAATTTTCTGGTGAAATATTTTATTTAGAAGGGATAACATTCATTTTGTACATTTCCAAACTGCCTATATTTTGTATGGCATTTGTATTACAGAATCAAATCAAATTTAAACCAAGGGAGATTTCATCTGGAAAACACTAATCTCTTTGGAAATAACCTCTTTATTTACTTAAAAATTTCATTATTTTCTCATATTTTAGGGATATTGTGTCAAGGAAATCATTTATAAATCCTTTATTTATCAATTCATAACTTGGGATTTTGTAATGTTTTATGTATTTCTCATCTATGGCAACGTTATTTATTTGTTATTAGTATTTTCATATTGTTCTGTAAAATATTTTATATTCATATTTTAAAGATTGAAATCATCATTTCTGGTTACTGCCATCATTTTGAAAACATACTAGTTTTTATAGCTGCTGTTTAATGGTTAGAAAATGAAATCAAATGAATTGAATGAATTCAAATCAATTTTTGTAATTTCAATTTATCTGGGTTTTTCTTTTTTTTTTTGTGTGTGTGTGTGTGTGTCAGTAGCGTAGCGTGATATTCTTGACTGCGGAGGCTGAGCGATTGTCATTTTAACTTGGAAAAGGTTTTTGCATGATAAGCGAATTTATATTGGAATTTGCACTTTCAATAAGTTTTATTTCCTTAGTGAATAAAATAAAATAATTTAACGTAAAAATGCTAGGAGTGAATGAAATACACAATATTTTAAAATATATTACCTTTGTAAGATAAATAAGTACAATGTGTAACATTTTAAATGCTTCCTTATTTCTAAATTAGTTGAACTTTTATAATCACTTTATTATATATGAAGTTATGGTCGCTCATAGGGGAGGACTCTCTCCTCCTTGGATATTCAAGATAACCAATCTAGACAATGTTATACATTTTATTCTTAAGTTTACATCCCTCCTTTTCGGAAAACGTTCTACATGCGCCCATTTATGAAAAAGTGCATTGAAAATTTGTGAGAAATCTGGAACATAAGCTTAGTTGAAAATCACTGTAGTCAACAATGTCCCTAAACAATATTGCATATTAATTATTTACAAATACTGTACAATGAAAACTTAAAAATATCTTATAAGTACAATATGCTAAGAATCCGCTAAAAAATTATCAACTATTTTTATTCATCTGAGGTTCTTGTCTAACATGGGATTTTAAAGGGAAATGAAACTTAGTTTCTATAACTCCCAAATAAGCACACGGATGCTTTACCACATTAATACCTTTATAAAGAGCTAAGTCTACTTGCAAACTACTTAAGTTTAATGGTAGTCATTAATAAAATATTTCTTCGTCTTGAGATTGTTTAAAGTTAGGTAAATCCTAGGTAATTCGTGAAAAATGACTCAAATTCTTTAGTATTACAAATAATGATTATTTTCTACGAATAGTAATTAATAGAATCATGTTTGACCCAAAATGGAAGAATCCATTATTCTTGCACTACCCACCCTCATCTACCCATCATTGATGAAATGTCATGTCCCGCATCCAATCAATAATTGTTTATAAAGGATTGGAAATGGGGAAGCAATAGCCACACCTTTCTATAAGCTAGCTTCTAATGTTAGTCAATCAGCTAGGAAGGAGTTTAACAAATGGGTAGTCCTAATGCCATGTTTCTTCTTACAGACGACTAAGGCTGGATGATTTTTGCTTCTAAAACATTGAAATATGCGTTTTAATGGGAAAATACTTTGAATCGTGTCACCTTAAGCAAGTAAAATGTAACAATTTTCTAAATAATACATATATCTTAGCAAAATTATTTTAAAAATTATAATAAATAAAAGTATGTTTAAATAATTCTTTAATTTATATTTTCAGCAGGGGAGGCTCAGCTTTGTAGCCTCAATGGACGCTACGCCACTGGTGTGTGTGTGTTATTACCTTTTTAAAAAGGGTGTCTCTAGCCTACAGTCCACAAAACATAATAGAAAAGTATATACATAACTACTTAATTTTAAGTATTTTTAATCCATGAATATACCATTAATAATTTCTTTATATTTTTCTCATTTGAATTCCGTATATTTTCTCCATTATTGATTATGAATGTGAGTGCAAGTTGCCCCATGAATTCCGATGCCACTGTTTTGGGGCATTTTTCTGATTAAAAAAGTAGTACATAGTAAGATGGTGGTGGCCAGTTAATTGTTTCATTTAATTGCCACACTGCATTGTTTAATCGCCTGGTAATGAGTGCTTATTTTTTGGTCTATTACGAGACAGTGTAATCTGGGGTAGGACAGCCCAGTGGTTAGTGCATGGGGATTGCACTCGGGCAATTCGAGTTCAATTCCTGACTCTGCCAAAACTGTCTATGTGGAGTACGAGCACGTTAAATATGCGAGTCCATAAGTTCTTCGAAGAGGTTGGAGGTAGGAGAAGGAGGGTACAATCCCTGTGGATCCCACCCCCACTGGGTTCCAGTCTAAATTGGGTGGCACTTCCTGGTCGTCCAAACAGATACCTTACACCTTCAGGTAGGTCGGATGGTCTAGGATGCAGAAGATTAATTCTAAAGCAGCTTTTTTCAAAGTGTGTTTTGTGGAACAATGGGGTTCCATCAGGGCCTTTTTTAGTGTGTAGTTATGCACAGTTTGTGTAGTTATAAAAGGCATTTGTGTAGTTACAAATCCAAGATTGTGCAGTTATAAATTTAAAGCAATGATGAAATAGAACTGCATGTGAAAGAAAATTATTTTTAAAAATCCACTATACAGAAATGAAAACTACTATCGAAATGGCACAGCAGTTGCAACTTCTTAGCACTATCATGTCAATTTTATCCCACTTCTCTTATGTCGTTTTCCAAAGTCCGTTCAGTGTTCTTGAATGCCGTTTTCCTAAGCCTCAGGTGATTTTACAGGTATTTCATTAAATGGGATACATTTCATTATTGTTTCTGATTCTTTCTTTGCTAAATATGGGGCAGTTGACTTAGACATGTGACTAGAAGCTTTGTACATGTGAAGCTCAGCTTTATTGATGACTTTTCCATATAAGGCTAGAATTTCTTCTTCAAAAATATATTCTGCTGATAGTACAGTGAATTAATTTTAGCTTCAGACTTTTTTGAGTTTTAATTTACCGTTGTAACAAAATGTTGCAGTTATCATGAATTCCTTTGGGAACTTTTCTGTACATTGATGAAGCCATTTCGTACGGTCATTTTTGTCACTTGAGCAATAGAAAATTACTCTTTTTTTATTACAGTCACTTATACACTACAGTCACTATATTTACCCGCATTCGAACAGTCTTAGAATGTGATTTTGCGGCCATTTTTTCATTTAGCTAATAAATACTTTTTCCTTTCAAATTTAATATATTAAAAACACCTTTCTTTGAAATGCAATAACCTCGATTTTTACACCGCTTCACAATTTGTTGATAAGAATATTTTTCTTCGGAAAACGCATTTACATAACTTTCAAGCCATCTATCAATTTCAAGAGCCATTTCGAAAATAAATCTTTTATTCTACATTCCAATCAAAACAAAACAGTAGCAAACGATTACATTGAAAATGCCAAATCTTTATCTCAAAATGCTAACGAGAAACATAAATACAAAATTATTTCCATAAAGTGCAAACGACCTTCTGTATGAATATGCAAATGGTTACTTCTTTAAAGTTCTATTTTGTGTATAAATATGAATCTGGCTGATTAATATGACCAGAATTTATATTTTGTCTAACTGTTTTCCACCTGTGTATATTAAAATTTCTTCCATTTATAAAAATTTGTGTAGTTATAAATTTTCCTTAAAAAAGCCTGTGGGTTCCATTATAATGTTCCAGGTTACATGATAACTTCATTACAGAAATCAAACAACACATATCACAAATTCAGCCTAACATCTCTTCTCTGTGGTAGCACATCATTTAATAATTTATGTTTAATAACATAACTTCATTGCTTAAATTTAAATATGAAATTTAAAATTAATTATTTTAATAATTTATTTAACTGTTGTAAACTATTTTATACTTCTTTATCCTGGAATTAAACAGTGAAAGGACCATCTGTCGCTCTTAAGTAATACATGCAATATGATAGATTTTGAGGAAAGCATTAAAAACATTAAATTAAAAAATCACATACAACTTTTGAATAATTTTGATCCAATTTTGATATTGAAATAAAGCTAATAAGTACATTTTGTAACAGAAATGTCTAAAATCTTTAGTGTACTTACAAAGTAATAAAAAAATGAAATATTATACTAAACTTCACTTTTCGGGGTTCCATTATCATATTAAATTTCAACAAAAGTTTCGTAGCCAAAAAAAGTCTAAAAAACACTGTTCTAGAAGATTAACTATAATCAATTTTTAAAAAAAATCTTAGGCACTACAATACTCAAAAAGATATTTGGGACTCTTTGCAAGGGCACCCATAGAACATTTTCCAGAGGGAGGTCAAACCACTAACATCAATGAGACAAACTCAAGGATAAGATACACAACATCAACTAGCTTAATGTCCATCTTTGTGACTTTAAACATCCAGGGGGCAAGTGCCCCCTCTTGCCTACCCCTATGTGTGTCCATGGCTCTTTGGAGTAAAAATATTGGACAGTATATTCCTTACAAATTAAGTGATTCAAGAAATTCTAAGAAAAATGAATAATTACACAAATAAAAATTTAATGTGGTCAGCAGATGACTTTCTCTACAGACTCATATTCATTTTGTCGTTTTAATTGAATTTACATTTACATTTGGCAACTGGACATATTTAGAAAGTTGACTTTGCAAAAATGTAAAAAAACTAAAATATTTCGAGAATGGTTAGTCCTAGAATTATGGGGTTGATTAGGCATTAAGGAGTTGATTAGGCATAAAACAAGCATTTAATTGATACATTTGAGCATATGCAGTCTTATTTTAGATTTTGGCAATTTTTGCAGGCCATTTGACAAAAAATACAGGGGGGGGGGGTCCTATTTTGTGCTAAATTCAAATCAGCACTAGGGTAACCCACATGTAACTTTTCTACCAAATTTTGTGAAATGGGGCAAATTAGTTTTTGAACTAGAGTGGTCATATACATTGAACATACAGACATCAAGCTAAAAGAGAGAGGTTGACGTTGAGGTCTAAAGTGCTCAAAACATGCAGATCCATCAAAAACTTGAGTCACGATTTCAATGTTTTTCCTATATACATGTATTGTAGCGAAAGCGAAAAAAAAAATGATCAACAAAATGTCAGTTGAAAAAATCTGATGTGAGCAGCATATGACTTACCCTACAGACTCAAATGCATTTTCTCTTTTTTTCATAATTCATTAAATTGAATTTAGCTGAATAAAATAAGATATGGATAATTAATTAAGATTATACAAAATTTACAGTTTTACTTAAATTTTCAATTTCATTTAGTGACTACACGTATTTCCAAATTCCCGGCCGTCCAAGCAGTTACTCGAATCCTTTGGATGAATCGGACAGTCTGGGTCTTCAACGCATTTCCAAAGTCAGCATTAAGGAAATACTAAAATCCTTAAATATCTCGAGAACGGTTAGTCATAGAGTAATGGGGTTGATCTTTTCCTTGCGAAGAATTACATATAAAATAATCATCTAATTAATACATTTTAACGTACTTCAGATTTACTATTTTGAGGGTCATTTTGCAAAAAAAGACCGGTTATTTTTTCTCAAATAGCATCAGTACCAGGGTACTAAACAGGAGACTTACCAAATTTTGCAAAATTTCAATGAATAGTTTTTGAGTTAAGAGTGAATACATATATTGCAAAGACAGGTGGACGTCAGGCTAAAAGTATGTTTTTCGTGTTCTAGAGTGCCTGAAACGTGCTGATTCATAAGTCGAAAACTTGAATTCCAATTTTCGTCAAGATTTCAATACTTTTTCTATACATAACTATGTATTGTAAGGAAGTGAAATGGTGGTAGAAAGCATTTTATATCAAATTTTACGATTTAATTTAAAAAAAAAAAAATCGCCACACTATGCCATTAATGGGTAATTAAAATATTAAAAGCAATAAAATTAAAAAATCAATTCCCATACACTAAACTAATTAATCTCAATCAAATTTATTCATGAGCATAAATTAAATGTTCTTTGTGATTAAAGTGGGTTTGTGTATGAAAAAATTCATCTATGGTAACATGTACCCATTCAAATATAAAATATTAATGGTAAAATCGAACGAAATATTCTGAAGAATGAACTATAGAAATTGTAATGCTGTTTTGAATAAAATAAGCATAAATTCAAAATAACTTAAAGATTAGAAAAATTATAGTAGTCTATTAATTTCCGGCAATATTGCAATTTCAAGAAGTTAACTTGAGTTGAAGAACAAGTTATGGGTGATTAACGCCATCTATTATTTATTTTTGAAACTACAGTCACATGTCCGCTTCCTATGCGCGTTCAACGGTGTAAATGGAACAACGAATGGCAAATCAAGAGCCCAGCAACGGCCCACAAAGTGAAGTCTTAACAAACAATGCTAAATTAGTTTTACCTCATCCGTTTCGTCCTTAAAGTCAATGGGAGTTAGCTGAAACAATCTTGATAATATATTCTTATTCGAATCCATCATACATTAACCCAAAACGATTAAATTTCTGCATCTACCTGACAGCGAGTGTACTCTCTTACAAGGGTAGCGCCATTTTTGCGCATTAATACAAAATTTCCCGTTTCATGAGAACTAAATTCTGTTGCGTAATGCTACATTGCTGTGATGCGGACTTGCCAAGAGGAGTGGTGTGGTAAACGATCGGTAGTCGAAAAGAGAACTATGTAGGGGAGGTTGTTTCCTTTAATTCTCTAATAAACTTACTTGACGAGAATGAAGTCAGTGAAATATTTCTTGTGCTTGGTACTGTTTTAATAGAATAACTTTGTTTTTCAAAAGACGATTTAAATGAACATTGACAAGTAGAAAACTAATTACAATACTTTTTTGTTGAATTACAATAACGCACTCAATAAGGGGCTCAGACGTATGTATATTCGCTCTTCGAAAACTACATTTTTTTTAACAAGGATTAAATTAGAAAGAAAAAGGAAATTTTTGGAGCGGTTCAACAAAGCCCTCCCCAATATTTATTTCAACCGTATTGAAATGAATCTAATCCAAACAAAAGTCAATTATCCTGTTCTGTTCCTGATCAGTGGTGTCGAGATAGATCATCCTGGAAGATCTCGCGGAACAAGTGGGAGTAGGGAATACGCTACAAACAATTTCCGATTTTGCTGTGTAAAGTACTCTAGATACGTGCCGGGGCGCCATCCAATATTTTGCGGGTAGAAGCATAATTCGTTCTTCGCCATTGCTTTAGATCTACACACTTTATATGATTACGAAAAGTGAGTTTCTGAAAATCATCAACAGCGTCGGAATCAGATATTTGACGGGAACAACTGTTTCGTTTTTTATTATTTTCTGATCTCAATATTGTATTACGGCAGTGATTGAATCTTCAGTACATGAGCGCTCGTTTGTCCCCGTCAAAGTCAAGGAACTTATATATGTCACTATAGTATATATAGCATATATGGATGTAATATGTCACTATAGTGTTTCTTTCTGGACTTTTCTTTAGGGGGGGATGCAAATGAAACTACTACATTTACATATATAGAAGTAATTACTATATTTACATATATGTAAGTAACTACTATATATATATATTGCAATTTGGACTACATACAGCCGCATTCTAAAAATAATCGATTTGCCACTTGGAAATTTCTTAAACCCCATTTGCGCGCCGATCACAGCTTTTTTTGTTCGATTTGCACCTGTTCTGTTTGTTCCAAATAGATAACATAAAATTGAGCTTTTTTTATATTATTATTATTATAGCCTGAATTTATTAACATTTAGCTGGGTAGCAAAAACTGTCTCCAGGGGGGGGGGGAGGGGGTCTTCGGATGTATGTTTGAAAGAAACACTGAGGATGAGATGCACAACATCGATAAGCTTCAGGGACGTAAGTGGCCAATCTTGACTGGGGGGTGGGGGGGTGAAGGTAATTTTTCCGACTAATATTGAAAATTTCTGCCTGTACAAACGAGTGAATTACTTGTTGTACAGTCGTAACTAACTTTTGTTTTTGAGCGAATGCATCGCTGTTCTAGTGATTTTTGTCCAGTTCAAAGTCTACACGGCAATTATTTGTTTTAATTTTCGAATGTTTTGTGCATATGTCCAAATCATACCCTAATTAAAAGAAAAAAGTCTCAAAACCAAATTTTTGGTTTTGAGACTGTTTCTGAGAGGATTTTTTTTAATAAATAATTGTACATTTTTTTAATTATCGGATGTGTTGCACAAATGCCCAGACCTTTAGCAACCATTTAAAACAAGGCAATTATCTAGGGCAAGAATTAGCAAAATTTTAAATATATTTGAAAAAGTATTAAATTTCGTACGTTTTGGGATTTTTTTTTCGAATGCACTTGACACATTCCCAAAGGATTGCCTAACACTTAAAAACCCGCGAGTTTCTATGCCAAGAATTGGCTGTATAAATTGCGGAACATGCATCTTTCTTTTGCCTTGAGTCTTTTATTAGGTAATAATTAAAACTATTAATTTTTTCTAATTTTCGGATGCACTGTGCACATTCCAAATAAGTCCCTCAAAAAAAAAAACACATACACACATACACACACAAAAAAAAAAAATACTCGTTTCTAGGTCAAGAATTAACTTTGTAAAACACGGGATGTGCATAATAGTATACATACAGTGTCCAAAGGAAATTAATATGATTTGATTTGTAGTGCTCATAAGGGATTGCCGTTTCTTCTTTTTCTCGATATTTGTTTTCTAAAAATCGTTCAGACACAGACGTAAAAAAAAAATTTCCAAATGATCCACCAGAAAATCTACCTGCTTGTGGGTATACACATATTCTTAAATACATCTAAATTGTATTTTTTAGGTTATCTGATATTTATTTCTCCGCATCCGAACGCAGGAAGATTAGCTCAGTTCTACAGTTTGAATTCTATAGAAAATTGTGTGTATCATCGCATTCTAACAATTTTTTTTAATTACTAAATTTTATTTTTAAAAAAACGCAACAAATGCATGAAGTGCGGAGGACTGCGGTTTCTCTCCGATGGCTTGTACATGCCTGAGCTCTCTCCTAGAGAAAGGATCGTTTATTTTCTTTATTTTTGGTCAGGTGTGTGGATCGTATGCGTATAAATTTGGTTTGAAATTAACATTGAGCAATAGAGTTTTCCAACGTGCGTTATAGTTTCGTGTAAATTTACGGAAAATTAAAAAATTTTGATGCACAATTTGGACAGCATTGGACTTTTTCTCATTTTGGGGTTCCGGTATTAAATTCAATTTCCGAAAAGGGTTCCGAGGCCCAAAAACTACGAATAACAGTAAGCTATAATATATAACTGGAGTGAGTGCATATCACACTTTAACATTGTTCGGCCGTGGTTCCTTTCGGAGTTGGCGAAAAGCATTTGCGCTTGAAGATGCGATTCTGTATAGCGGGCGCTTATCTAACACCTAAATATGTGGCTTACGAGAGGTTGGTACGGTACCTGTGGTTATGCCCCCCCCCCCCACACTAGATTTTAGTCTAAAAATTGAATGGGAATATCCCGACCATCCAAACAGATACCTTATGCTTTCGGGTAGGGGGTACGGTCTGGGTCGAAAGTAGAAAGATCTCCTCTAGTTGTTGCAAGCCAGTCCGACGACTCGCTTGTACGTCGACGGTATTCTGCAGCCGATTGTTCTGCCTAGGCTGTCAAGTCACCCAGCTTCCATTTACCAACAAGACAAAGTTCGAGCATATACTGCACAACTTTCTCAACAATGTCTTCAAAGATTTAATGCCATCCAGGTCCCAGATCTATCACCCATAGAGAACGTCTGGGACATGCTGTGACAGCCATTGCAGCCTTCTCTGAATACCACTCAATCAGTTGCAACATTTGTGGCAGAATCTTCCGTAGCGGGACATAAGCAATTACTGATCCTATACCGCACCCAATAGCGACTTGTATAGCCGATAACCACTTACTAAAATGTCAACTTCTTGTTGTCACTATTTCATAATAAAATGCTTTTAATGGATCCCAAATTCCAATCATTTGCATATTTCCTCAAACGACACATACATGCCGAGCTTCGCGGCTGTAGGTTATTCAATTTCTTATGAGTGCATATAATTTTTTGCAACACAGTATATATAACTTCGATATTTTTTCAGCAGTGATTTGAACGAATTTTTAACCACGTTTCTAAAAGCGCAGTGTCAGTATGTTAGAGCGCCCAATGCAACCCCGAAGGCTGAAAAACTTCTGTTTACCCTTCTGAATCCAAATGTGAAAGTGGTTTTCCAAATGAATCCTTGGATCTGGGAAAATGGCCTCTCAAAGTTTGGCCTTTTTGCTACTTTTGTGTTTGTGATCTCAGGTCGAAGGTGTTGCCACAACATGATGCAATTGCATGGTTATAAGAACTCAATGCTTGAAGAAATAAAAGGAAAACTGCATTCAGCTCATGGAGTTAGAGATGAGACCACCTCCATGATTCAGCTGACTAGAAAAGTTCATTTTGAGAGGTCATCCCAATTTAAACATTCAGAATATCAATATCTAAGCCATGGAGTTAGAGAGACTTGTTTTCTGCTTTATCTTCAAAATCACTTTGTAAATAATGCAATTATACAAACTTTGTTTATAGATAGATTGGTTGGAGCTGAATTATATGTCCCATAAATTGAGTCTCTTTTCTTCCATGGTATGGCCAGACCCATTAAAAACTTGAGATCAAAAGTTTGAGGTATTAAACTTGATAAATTGGTTTGCTAAGATTATAGGGGAGCGTCAATTCATTGCGTTATGTTGGGAGTCGATATAGCATGTATGTTTTGATAGGGAGCCGTATAAGAAATAGTAATATTGAATTGGAGGGGTGTATGATTCGCACGTGACTGTGGATATTAGGAGTGGATGGGAGGACAGGTGGCAATTGATGTCCGCCGGTTCCTGTTTCCCATTCATGGCCATGGTGTACTTGGACGAGCGTATCGCACGAAGTACGCGGACTTTGCTGGTTTAAAAAAATTCTTCAACTTCGCTCAAAGTCTCCGAGAAATAAATACTTCGAAGGAACGTGAGATTAAATAAACCAATTGCAGAGAAGGGAAGTCCACAAAATGTAACAAAAATTCTTTTGTGAATTAAACATCAATATTTTTAGTATAAGTAAATTATTACTGGAAACGAGTGCATATTAAGTGGCAATTCTTTTTAGGGAGGGAATTTAATTTTTTTAGAGGGGGGGGGGATTAAATAAAATAATGATTATTTATTAATAAAAATATAATAGATAAAATGTGTCTACAAAATGTACAACAGCAGAATTATAAGAAATGCAAATTTTGATTGATTGGGCACTCAATGAATTAACATATTTTTCTCGATTAATAACAGGTTTACAAAAACGTTTCGACGTAGTTAACATTTTAGTGTAACATTCTAATTTATACACAATTTAATATCAAACGGTCGAGTAAAATTTGTATTATTGTTATTTATAGTATTTTGCAAGAAGATGTCTGTTTCTGTGTGTGCATACCGGAAAATCCAAGCTTTCAACAGCTGTGAAAATCTGTATAGAGGTGGCATCTCAGCTTATGCAAATATGAACCTCGCCGAGATTTTTTTTTAAATTCCAATTAGTTTAAAGGTTATGAATATTTAAAGTCGAAATTTCGTCATTTTTATATCAATTTATCCCAGCAGACATTTCTTTGAAGAATAAGAGATATATGTCAGACGGTTACAAACAATTGGCACGGCATGATCTGGGTGATAAAATCAAAAATTCTAAGTTTCAGAATTTTACAGATAATTTGGATTTTTTAGACGTGCAAATTGTTATGAGAATTCGCTCGATAAATCTCTTCTACAGCACGAAAATATTCGGAGATAGCATTTAATTCTCTTATTTTACTTTTCGCCATTCACGGAAACAAAGCAGACGAAAGACATGAAGTGATTTAAATTGAGAAGTTTTCTTATTTCTTGAATTTTAAAGATATGATTTATAGTTTTCAAAATAAAATACAATTCTTTGTCATTAAAAGCATTTTGTGAAAAGATCATTTGAATCAGATAACAACAACCATAATCCCTCCCTGCTTTTCGTTCAATTCTGAAAGTGTCGCAGCGCAATGGGAGAAGGTGTTGAAGTTGAAGACCCAGACCACACGACCAACCCTAGGGCTAATTGTAGCTTAGTATGTGGCCAGGAGAAATGGGAGAAGATGTGTTTAAGCGCTTATTTAGGGCGTACGGTTTGCATATGCGGATTAAATGCGCGCTCGCATATTCAAACCCACACCGCAATCATTTGGGCGTTTATCGAGGGCGTATTGAGCCCGCGTAGCGAGTAGAGTGCAAACGCATGTGCGCCCGCGCAGTGGACTATCATTGTTATTTGCAATAGGAGCTGAATCCCATTTTTGTCTAGATTAGTCTTACCACGATGGAATTATTAAACAGTAATCTCGGCACTCAACATGAAAGCTAATGGATTGGTTGCCTTTACAGTATAGAATAATGCATTTTATGGAAAAACTTGTATCGCTCAATGCTCCATATCACTAAAACCGCTCATGTTTACTCGTTCAATTCTGTTACAATGATTTTTATGCTAGTTATTATAAAATTATAAGACAAACATGTAAGCTGAAATGTTATTTCCTTTCCTTTAGAAAGTCCAATGGAAAAGCATTTTTCCGGAAAGCTTATCTGACATAATTCTGTTCTTTCTTTAACTTATTGCATTTCAAAACTCTGAAAGTTAACTTTATATAAATTATATAACTTTCTAATAAAAATTTGTAAGATGTAATAAATTTTAAATCGTATACCCGTAAGATGTAATAAATTTTAAATCGTATAGCCGAATACCCGTTGAAAATCAACGGTCTCGCAATAAGCACCCCTGAATATTATCATTTTTTTTAATAATTCGCGTTTCACATTTATTCGGCAAATCGAATATTTTAGTGTGCAGAACCACCTAAAGAAGAAAATATTGGAAAATTTAAATTGCGCACGTCTTCCTTTCGAACTATCTACCATTACACCATATTAAAGTCTCTATCTCACCCCGAAGCATACTATTTTATCATCTTCCCTTTCGAACGTTTTTCTTGGGAACACATCCATAAATGAACATTTTTGAAAAACTCTGTTCGTATTGGGTTTTTTATCAGATGATTGGCCCATATATCAAATATTAAGCCTCCATCACATTTAAAAGGAAGCGTGTCTCACTTATTCCGAAAATCGAACATATTGGCGTTCATCACCACCTAAAGTAGCAAATATTGGAAAATTGAAATTTGCACACTTTCTTTCTTTCAAACTATAGACCAGTACACCAAATTTGATGTCTCTATCCTATTGTGGAGTATGTTTTTCTATAACTTTATATTTCGAAGGTTTTTCTGTGTTGCACCCTCTTAGATGATCATTTTTGAAGAACCGTAATAATCTTAGGTTTTTTTATCAAATGATTAGCTCATATACTAAATTTCAAGCTTCTATCACTCTCTAAACGAGGCGTTTTTCAGTTGTTCATGAAATCGAATATTTTAGTGTGCGGCACCCCTACATTAGCAAATGTTGGAAAACTGAAATTGCACACTTTCTTCCTTTCCAAATATCTATCAGTATGTATACCAAATTTGAAGTCTCTAACTCATCGCGAAGCATGCTTTTTCTATCATTTTACCCTTCGAATGTTTTTCTGTGGAGTACCCACCCCCCTTCAATATACATTTTTGAAAAACCTGATTCTTCTTGAGTTTTCTATGAAATGATTCGCCCATATCCCAAATATCGAGCCTCTATCGCTTTCTAAAAGGGGTATTTCTACTTCATTCTGAAAATCGAACATTTTTGTGTGCTACACCCCAAAAAGTAGAAAATATTGGAAATCTAAAATTGAACACTTTTTCCCTTCCAAACTATCTACCTGTACACCAAATTTCAAATCTCTATCTCATCCCGAAGTATGTTTTCTTATCAATTCACCTTTCAAACGTTTTCCTCTAGAGCACCTGAAAAACTATATTCGTCTTGGGTGTTTTCATCAAATGATTAGTCTATATACCTAATTTCAAGCCTCTATCAAATAACGTGCCTCATTTATTCGGAAAACCGAACATATTAGTGTGCGGCACCCCTTAAAGTAGCAAATACTGGAAATCTGACATTTCAAACTATCTACCCGTTCACCAAATTTGAAGTCTCCATCCTGCCGCAAAGTATGTTTTTGCTATCGCTGCACCTTTCGAACGTTTTCAGTGTAGCACCCCGTTAATGGACATTTTGGTCAAACCGTATTCATCTTTGGTTCTTTTGTCAAATAGTTAGCCCATATACTAAATTTCAAGCCTCTATCACATTGCTAAGGCGGTGTTTTTCATTTGTTCGGCAAATCGAACATTTTAGTGAGCGGCACCCCTTACAATAGCAAATGTTGGAAAACTGAAATGGCACACTTTCTTCCTTTCCAACTTTTTACCCGTACACCAAATGTGATGAAGTCTCTATCTCATCGTGAAGCATGCTTTTCTAGCATTTCATCTTATGAATCCTTTTAAGTGGAGTACCCACCCCTTTAACTATACATTTTTGAAACACTCTATTCTTTTTGTGATTTCTATCAGATGATTCGCCCATATACCAAATATCAAGCCTCTCTATACGTTTTAAAAGGGGAGTTTCCCCTTTATTCCGAAAATCGAACATTTTGGTGTGCGACACCCCGTAAAGTAGAAAATATTGGTAAACTGATATTGTACACTTTCTTCCTTTCAAACAATCTACCCTTGCACCATATTTGATATCTCTATCTCACTCCGAAGCAGGGTTTTTTATCAATTCACTTTTCGAACGTTTTACTCTGGAGCACCCCCTTGATCGAACATTTTTGAAAAACTATATTCGTCTTGGGTGTTTTCGTCAAATGATTAGCCCATATACCAAATTTCAAGCCTCTATCAAATTTTAATATATGAGCCTTTTCTCATAGAGCATGGACACGTGACGTCACATGTAAACTCAACCAGCATGCGCGAAATTTGTAAGGGCAAAACATTCGGATTCTCCTATTGCGAACCTGTAGATTTCTGTGTTTTAACCTGCTTTATACTTGCTGTTTTAATAAAATGATTCATTATTTGGCATCTATTACTGGTCAAGTATAGTGTAAATTATCCCATTTCATTCGTTCTTTTGTTTTATGCTGCATATTTTAAGTTTATTAACCTATTTCTTGCTTTGATGCAATACCATAAATTTAAATGGCCATTTCAATGTTATAGGGAAGACACAGCAGATTTAAATGACCACTATCCTAATTTCAATATTTTTATACTTTTTTAAAAACACCAAATTGTTTAAATTTAAAAAATCTGATGTGGGCAGCACATGACTTTCCCTGCAGACTTATATACACATTCTCTTATTTTAATTAAATTTAATTCACTGTTAATTCAATTTTCGTTCTCATTTGGTAACTGGACTCATTTTCAAAGGTGGCGTAGAGAAAAAAACAAAAACAAAAATATTTCGAGAACGGCTAGTCCTAGTGTAATGGGATTGGTCTTATTCTTTTCTTCGTTAAAAATTTACGTATAAAACAAGCATTTAATGGGTATATTTCAGCATACGTAGTTTTTTATTTTAGATTTTGTCGATTTTTGCGGGCCATTTTGCAGAAAAAGGCAGGTTAGTTTTTTCCGAATCTTACCAAAATCTAATCAGCACCAGGATGTCCCGCAAGTGACTTACCTACCAAATTTTGTTTAATTCGGTCCTTTAGTTTTTCAACTAGAGTGGATACAAGCTTTTGCGGGCCATTTCGCAAAAAAGGCGGATTATTTTATCCCGAATCATACCCAAAACTAATCAGCACCAGATCCGCCCACAAGTGATATACCTACCAAATTTTATGAAATTCGGTCAATTAGTTTTTTAGTTAGAGTGGATACAAAATCTGCACAGACAGGCAGACACACAGACAGACAGACACACAGACACAGAAACACACAGACACACACACAGACGTCACGCTAAAAATAGTTTTTTCGTATGCTAGAGGTCTCGAAACGTGTTGATCCGTCGAAAACTCGAGTTGCGATTTTCGGCATGATTCCAATACTTTCCCTATACATTACCATGTACTGCAGGGAAAGTAAAAATCTGATGTGGGCAGCACATGACTTTCCCTGCAGACTTACATTAACGTTCTCTTTATTTTAACTAAATTTATTTCACTTTTAATTCAATTTTCGTTCTCATGCGGTAACCGGGCTTATTTTCAAAGGTGGCGTAGGGAAAGTACGAAAAACTAAAATATCTCGAGAACGGCTAATCCTAGTGTAATGGGGTTGGTCTTATTCTTTTCGTCGTTAAAAATTACGTATTAAATCAGCATTTAATGGATATATTTGAGTATACCCAGTTCTTTAGTTTAGATTTGGACGATTTTTGCGGGCCATTTTGCAAAAAAAGGCAGGTCATTTTCTTCCGAATCGTACCAAAATCTAATCAGCACCAAGGTAACTCACAAGTGACTCATCTACCGAATTTTGTGAAATTCGGTCCATCAGTTTTTCAGTTAGAGTGGATACAAGCTTTTGCGGGCCATTTCGCCAAAAAAGGCGGGTTCTTTTATTCCGAATCATACCCAAAACTAATCAGCACCAGACTCGCTCACAAGTAACTTACCTACCAAATTTTGCGAAATTCGGTCCATTAGTTTTTTAGTTAGAGTGGATACAAAATCTGCACAGACAGACAGACACACAGACACACACACAGACGTCACGCTAAAAATAGTTTTTTCGTATTCTAGAGGTCTCGAAACGTGTAGATCCGTCGAAAACTCGAGTTGTGATTTTCGGCATGATTCCAATACTTTCTCTATACATTACCATGTATTTCAGGGAAAGTAAAAATCTGATGTAGGCAGCACATGACTTTCCCTGCAGACTTATATCCACGTTCTCTTTATTTTAATTAAATTTATTTCACTTTTATTCAATTTTCGTTCTCATTCGGTAACCGGGCTTATTTTCAAAGGTGGCGTAGGAAAAGTACGAAAAACTAAAATATCTCGAGAACGGCTAGTCCTATTGTAATGGGGTTGGTCTTATTCTTTTCGTCGTTAAACATTACGTATTAAACGGGCATTTAATGGATATATCTGAGTATACCTAGTTCTTTAGTTTAGATTTTGAAGATTTTTGCGGGCCGTTTTGCGAAAAAAGGCAGGTTATTTTTTTCCGAATCGTACCAAAATCTAATCAGCACCAGAGTGACCTATACGTGACTCATCTACCGAATTTTGTGAAATTCGGTCCATTAGTTTTTCAGCTAGAGTGGATACAAGCTTTTGCGGGCCATTTCGCAAAAAAAGGCGGGTTCTTTTATTCCGAATCGTACCCAAAGCTAATCAGCACCAGCCCCGCCCACAAGTGACTTACCTACCAAATTTTGTGAAATTCGGTCCATTAGTTTTTCAGTTACAGTGGATACAAAATCTGCACAGACAGACAGACAGACAGACACACAGACACACGCACAGACGTCACGCTAAAAATGTTTTTTTCGTATTCTAGAGGTCTCGAAACGTGTAGATCCGTCGAAAACTCGAGTTGTGATTTTCGGCATGATTCCAATACTTTCCCTATACATTACCATGTATTGCAGGGAAAGTAAAAATATAGATATTGAATGTTAACTAATTGAGTCCATTATTATTTATAGGTTAATTTTTTTTCATGTGCATAGTTTTGATTGGTAATTTAGTAATTAAAATTGATAAATTGTATCCTAAAAAGGTAAATCGTTGCTTATAAAAATCTTTCAAGTGTAATAAGGTTTTCATATTTCACTTGCTGTTTTAAGAAAACTTCTCATTTGACATATATTGGTTAAATATTATTGTGAAAATTATTGCATTTCATTCTTCTATTTATTTAATGGTGCATATTTAAAGCTTATTAACCTGTTTCTTGTATTGATGTGATACAATAAATTACAATATGTGAGTAATAAAGAAAATATAAATATCAGCTGTCCAAATTGAATTATATTTTTATAAAATCGATAATTGTTTGCATTTTTAAAAGTAATATAATTTTAAATTATTGAGTGTATTATTATATATGTAAAGATTCATTCATGTACATAGTTTTGATTGACATCATAGTAATAAAATTTGATTAAATTGAATCTTAAAGTAAATTTAAGTATAATTTTTTTTTTTTTTGGGGGGGGGGGGGGCACTTGTTAAATAGATGTAACTAATCTCCCCAAAACTAACAAAAGATATTCAAATAAAAATTATACTGTTTTGCACATCAACTTTCTAAATTTGGTCGGTCGGTGCTTTTCAAACTATACAAGTATAATTTTTTGGGGGGGAGGGGGCATTTGTTAAACAGATGTAACTAATCTCCCCCAAACTAGTAAAAGACATCCAAGTAAAAGTTACACTGTTTTCACAACTACTTTCTAAATTTGGTCGGTCGGTGCTTTTCAAACTATACAAGTATAATTTTTTTGGGGGGGAGGGGAGGCATTTGTTAAACAGATGTAACTAATCTCCCCAAAACTAGTAAAAGACATCCAAGTAAAAGTTACACTGTTTTCCACATCAACTTTCTAAATTTGGTCTGTCGGTGCTTTTCAAACTATACAAGTATAATTTTTTTTGGGGGGAGGGGGGCATTTGTTAAACAGATGTAACTAATCTCCCCAAAACTAGTAAAAGACATCCAAGCAAAAGTTACACTGTTTTGCACATCAACTTTCTAAATTTGGTCTGTCGGTGCTTTTCAAACTATACAAGTATAATTTTTTTGGGGGGGAGGGAGGGGCATTTGTTAAACAGATGTAACTAATCTCCCCAAAACTAGTAAAAGACATCCAAGTAAAAGTTATACTGTTTTGCACATTAACTTTCTAAATTTGGTCTGCCGGTGCTTTTCAAACTATACAAATATAATTTTTTTTGGGGGGAGGAGGGCATTTGTTAAACAGATGTAACTAATCTCCCCAAAACTAGTAAAAGACATTCAAGTAAAAGTTATACTATTTTGCACATCAACTTTCTAAATTAAGTATAATTTTTTTTTTTTGGGGGGGGGGGCATTTGTTAAATAGATGTAACTAATCTCCCCAAAACTAGTAAAAGACATTCAAGTAAAAGTTATACTGTTTTGCACATCAACTTTCTAAATTAAGTATATTTTTTGGGGGGGGGGGGCATTTGTTAAATAGATGTAACTAATCTCCCCCAAACTAGTAAAAGACATTCAAGTAAAAGTTATACTGTTTTGCACATCAACTTTCTAAATTAAGTATATTTTTTTTTGGAGGGGGGGGGGGCATTTGTTAAATAGATGTAACTAATCTCCCCCAAACTAGTAAAAGACATTCAAGTAAAAGTTATACTGTTTTGCACATCAACTTTCTAAATTAAGTATAATTTTTTTTGGGGGGGGAGGGGGGAGCATTTGTTAAATAGATGTAACTAATCTCCCCAAAACTAGTAAAAGACATTCAAGTAAAAGTTATACTGTTTTGCACATCAACTTTCTAAATTAAGTATATTTTTTTGGGGGGGGGGGGCATTTGTTAAATAGATGTAACTAATCTCCCCCAAACTAGTAAAAGACATTCAAGTAAAAGTTATACTGTTTTGCACATCAACTTTCTAAATTAAGTATAATTTTTTTTTGGGGGGGGGAGGGGGGGAGCATTTGTTAAATAGATGTAACTAATCTCCCCAAAACTAGTAAAAGACATTCAAGTAAAAGTTATACTGTTTTGCACATCAACTTTCTAAATTAAGTATATTTTTTTGGGGGGGGGAGGGGGGAGCATTTGTTAAACAGATGTAACTAATCTCCCCAAAACTAGTAAAAGACATCCAGGTAAAAATTACACTGTTTTGCACATCAACTTTCTAAATTTGGTCTGTCGGTGCTTTTCAAACTATACA
This sequence comes from Amaurobius ferox, assembly GCA_951213105.1. Taxonomy (NCBI): domain Eukaryota; kingdom Metazoa; phylum Arthropoda; class Arachnida; order Araneae; family Amaurobiidae; genus Amaurobius; species Amaurobius ferox. The sequence goes on along the minus strand of OX578149.1, from coordinate 1,357,872 downwards.
AGTATAATTTTTTTTGGGGGGGGGAGGGGGCATTTGTTAAACAGATGTAACTAATCTCCCCAAAACTAGTAAAAGACATCCAAGTAAAAGTTATACTGTTTTGCACATCAACTTTCTAAATTTGGTCTGTCGGTGCTTTTCAAACTATACAAGTATAATTTTTTTTTTGGGGGGGAGGAGGGCATTTTTTAAACAGATGTAACTAATCTCCCCAAAACTAGTAAAAGACATTCAAGTAAAAGTTATACTATTTTGCACATCAACTTTCTAAATTAAGTATAATTTTTTTTTTTTTGTTTGGGGGGGGGGCATTTGTTAAATAGGTGTAACTAATCTCCCCAAAACTAGTAAAAGACATTCAAGTAAAAGTTATACTGTTTTGCACATCAACTTTCTAAATTAAGTATAATTTTTTTGGGGGGGGGGAGGGGGGAGCATTTGTTAAATAGATGTAACTAATCTCCCCCAAACTAGTAAAAGACATTCAAGTAAAAGTTATACTATTTTGCACATCAACTTTCTAAATAAAGTATAATTTTTTTTTGTGGGGGGAAGGGGGGCATTTGTTAAATAGATGTAACTAATCTCCCCAAAACTAGCAAAAGACATTCAAATAAAAATTATACTATTTGCACATCAACTTTCTAAATTTGGTCAGTCGGTGCTTTTCAAACTTCTATGTTCTATGTAACCATCAAGTTTTCAAGTTCTATGTAACCATTTTAACTCAGCAGTTTTAAGAAATACTACAATGCTTTAGTCAGTGGGAGATCATTTCCCATATCATGTATACTATGAAATGTATCACAAGGTTCCGTGACTCATATTTGAAGTTGATAAGCATCATGTAATATTAATATATTTTGTACATGAGTATTATACAAATGTTTACAGCCCAAACAAATGTTTGCTCTTTTATTCTGATATATATTGTGCTGTGCTTTATTTGATTACCTTTTACATACCCTACAAACATTTCAAAATTTGAAACAAATAATTTAAAAATTTGATGATATGACGAGACAGAGAAATCGCTAGACGTGCCGATACGAAAAAATATGTTCACTTCAAAAGTACATAAACAGTAAAGTATCTCAAAAACTACATCAAAATTAAAAAATCTGATGTGGGCAGCACATGACTTTCCCTGCAGACTCAAATTCATTTTTTTTTATTTCTTTAATAATTCATTAAATTGAGTTTAAATGCACAAAATAACACTAAATTTGCATTTTTAATTCAATTTCTGTTTTTATTTGGTAATTAGACATTTTTCTAAAAGTGGCATAACTAAATGCGAAAAATCTCAAATATCTCGAGAATGGTTAGCCCTAGAGTAATAGAGTTGTCCTTATTATTTTCCTCATCAAAAATTACGTATAAAGCAAGCATTTAATTGATATATTTGAATATACGTAGCCTTTTCTTAGATTTTGCGATTTTTGATGGCCATTTCGTCAAAAAGGCAGGTTGTTCTTTTTGGAATAATACCAAAATCTAATCAGCACCAGAGTATCTCCCAAGTAACTTATCTACCAAATTTTGTGAAATTGGGTCAATTAGTATTTTAGCTAGAGTGGATACAAGAAATTTTTACGGGCCATTTCACAAAAAAAGGCGGGTTTTGTTTTTACGAATCGTACCAAAAACTAATCAGCACCAGGGTCATACCCAAGTGACTTACCTACCCAATTTTATGAAATTCAGTCCATAAGTTTTTGAGTTAGAGTGGATACATACATTGCACAAACACACAGACAGACAGACACACAGACAGACATACACACAGACGTCACTCTAAAAATAGTTTTTTCGTATTCTAGAGGTCTCGAAACGTGTAGATCCGTCGAAAACTCGAGTTGCGATTTTCGGCACGATTCCATTACTTTCCCTATACATTACCATGTATTGCAGGGAAAGTAAAAATGTGATGTAAGCAGCACATGACTTTCCCTGCAGACTTAAATGCATATTTTCTTTATTTCTTTAATAATTCATTAGATTGAGTTTAATTGAACCAAATAACATCCAATTTGCATTTTTAATTCAATTTTTGTTTTTATTTGGAAATTGGGCATTTTTCCAAAAGTGGCATAAATAAATGCGAAAAATCTCAAATATCTCGGGAACGGTCCTAGAGTAATAGAGTTGTTCTTATTCTTTTCCGCATCACAAATTACGTATAAAACAAGTATATAATTGTAATATTTGACCATATGTAGCTTTTTTTTTTTTTAGATTTTGGCAATTTTTGATGGCCATTTCGTAAAAAAGGCAGGTTATTCTTTTCCGAACGTACCAAAATCTAATCAGCACTAGGGTCGACCACAAGTGACTTATCTACCAAATTTTATGAAATTTGGTCCATTAGTTTTTTAGTTAGAGTGGATACAAAATCTACACAGACAGACACACAGACATCACGCTAAAAATAGTTTTTTCGTATTCTAGAGGTCTCGAAACGTGTAGATCCGTCAAAAACTCGAGTTGCGATTTTCGACATGATTCTAATACTTTCCCTATACATTACCATATATTGCAGGGAAAGTAAAAAGGGGCTCCGCGCGTTCTGCAAAAATCCATCCATGTAGGTACCTGCCTGCAAAAATTCGTGATCTTGCTATTGTTAGTCTATCCAGGACGCGAACTCGCAGCTGAAATATTTTGTCTTTGATTTTGATATTAAATAGTTCTTAAACTACAATATATATCAAAAAACGGTTTATTTCAGCGTATTTCCCAAAGTTTTGTCTACAAGTGTACGAAATTTCACATTTTTATATGCAATAGTTTTTACGGTACGAAGCAATTCTTCAGACATCGTAGAAAATTTCCATAGAACTCAATGGGAAAGAAAGTGCCCTTTTGCCTTTACAATCCTGCGCATTCTACTACGCAGGATGTTTATTTACATTCGTGCCCATGCTCTATTTATTCGGTAAATCGAACATTTTGGTGTGCGGCACCCCCTTAAGTAGAAAATATTGGAAATCTGAAATTGCACACTTTCTTCCTTTCGAACGATTTAGCCATACACCAAATTTGAAGTCTCTATCTCATCGCAAAGCATGCTTTCCTTACATTTCACTTTTCGAACGTTTTTGTGTAGAGCACCCCCTCTAGAAAACGTTTTCGAAAAATTCGATTTTTCCAGGGGGGTTTATCGAACGCTCGAGTCGTGTACCAAATTGCAAGTTTCTATCTATTCGGGAAGTGCCTAAAAAAAGCGTGACAGACAGACGGACACTTGGCAATTAGTGTATACTAGCAGAATACCCGTTGAAAATCAAAGGGTCTCGCAATAAGCAACCACTGAATATTGCCATTTTTTTAATAATTCGAGTTTCACATTTATTCGGCAAATCGAATATTTTAGTGTTCGGAACCCCCTAAAGAAGAAAATATTGTAAATTTTAAATTTCGCACGTCTTCCTTTCGACCTATCTACCAGTACACCAAATTAAAGTCTCTATATCATCCCGAAGTATACTATTTAATCATCTCCCCTTTCGAACGTTTTTCTGTGGCGCACATCCGTAAATAAACATGTTTGAAAAACTCTGTTCGTCTTGGGTTTCTTATCGGATGAATGGCCCATATACCAAATATTAAGCCTCTATCACATTTAAAGGAAGCGTGTCTCATTTATTCCGAAAATCGAACATATTAGTATTCGGCACCCCCTAAAGATTGGAAATCTGAAATTGCACACTCTCTTCCTTTCAAACTATCTACCAATACACCAAATTTGATATCTCTATCCTATCGTGAAGCATGTTTTTGTATCACTTCAGATTTCGAACGTTTTTCTGTGTTCCCTTAATTGATCATTTTTGAAAAACCGTGATAATCGTAGGGGTTTCTTTTATCAACAGATTACCCCATATACTAAATTTCAAGCCTCTATCACATTGTAAAGGAGGCGTTTTTCATTTGTTCGTCAAATCTAACATTTTAGTGTGCGGCACCCCTTACAATTGCAAATGTTGGAAAACTGAAATTGCACATTTTCTTTTTTTCTAACTATCTACACGTATACCAAATTTGAAGCCTCTATCTCATCGCGAAGCATGCTTTTTCTATCATTTCACCTTTCGAATGTTTTTCTGTGGAGTACCCACCCCCCTTAAATATACATTTTTGAAACACTTCATTCTTCTTGAGTTTTCTATAAAATGATTCGCCCATATACCAAATATCAAGCCTCTATCACGTTCTAAAAGGAGTGTTTCTACTTTATTCCGAAAATCAAAAATTTTTGTGTGCGACACCCCCTAAAATAGAAAATATTGGAAAACTGAAATTGTACACTTTCTTCCTTCCAAACTATCTACCCGTGCATCAAATTTCAAATCTCTATCTCATCCCGAAGTATGTTTTCTTATCAATTGACCTTTAGAACGTTTTTCGAAAACTACTATCGTCTTGGGTGTTTTTACCAAATGATTATTCCGTATACCAAATTTCAAGCCTTTATCAAATTTAAAAGGAGCCTTTTCTCATTTATTCGGTAAATCGAACATTTTGGTGTGCGGCATCCCCTTAAGTAGAAAATATTGGAAATCTACAATTGCACATTTTCTTCCTTTCGAACGATTTACCCATACACCAAATATGAAGTCTCTATCTTATGGCAAAGCATGCTTTCCTATCATTTCACTTTTCGAACGTTTTGGTGTGGAGCACTCCCTCTAGAGAACGTTTTCAAAAAATTCGCTTTTTTCAGGGGGGTTTTATCGTCACCTCCGAAAGCAGAGGCCGGAGCACTAATTTTTGACGTCTTGGCTTGTAGGCCCACTGCGAGTAGGTCTTCCAGATCGCGATCGAAGCTTTTGCTATTTGTTTCCCTTTTAATTCTCTGTTCGATGTAAAGGAATCATAATTTATCAGTAAATCAAATAATATTCATGAAATTTGGAAGTATTTTCGATAATGTTCATTAAAATGGGTGATTTAAAATATTAATATTGCTGTACATTTCCTTAAAATAAAATATTTATAATGACTCATTCACTGTAGGAGCAAAGATGAAAGGATTCCATTCAGTTAGTGTTTTAATAAAAGTTTGAAAAAGAACCCTGTATATTTATTGCTTAATCAGGCATTTTATTTGAATAATTCTTCAGTACATTCAGCTAAAGTATGCGTGCTTACAGATAAAGTATGCAGAAACTAAAATGATTACTGAATACTATATCTTTAAATATCATAAGATAATCATTAAAAAGAAACTCAGAATTTAACTTTTAATATGCTTACGTGTTTATTTATTTTTATTTCATTTTATTTTATTCATTTTTTGTTATTATAAATTGTAAAATGATTTAGAATTAAGATAAAATACTAGTTGAATGTCATTCATTAACCTATGCACTATAAATTGTAGAAGTTCAGGTTTTCTAATATAGCACATCTTATATTCCCTTTTTTACTACCAGACATTAACAAATTGTAAACAATTTTGCTTAATTATAGAGTTTGAAATACCTCAGGGGCTTTGAAAATTTAATAAAGCTGTATAATAAAACTTTTTGGTATTAATATTTCATTTACAATTCCATTGAAGTGAAAATGTAAGAAAGATTAAATTAGCTTTGTATTATTAAAATAACATTAACTATAATATAATGAAATATACAATGGTAACTTGAAATTGTAAGTTAGTTACTTTGCTTTTTTCCAAGTTATTTTAACAATTTTCAATAACATAATAACTCGCTACATAAAAAATAAAATGTACCCAACCTAAACACAAATGACTTCCTAACATATTCTTCTAAAATTTCAGCATGCCATAACAAATAATAAAAAATATACGTGCAATATATTAAGATACTATATCTTTTATATGCAATTACTTACTTATCAAACAGTTAAAATATGTTATTTGATGTGTGAAATATTCCATTTTACATTATTTTACTTTCATAACTTTAGTGTAGCATTTTTATTGCTACGATTTCTTACTATTGACAATATCTTAAAAAGAGAATGACATTTTTTTATCTATATAAATAAAATTGAAAATACATGTATCTGTCTGTGTGTTTATCTATCTCATCATCACGGTAGAACTGCTGCATCGAATTTCATGAACATTCTGTGGGTAGCTTTGAAATAGCCCTACTTAAAATTTAGTCCATGTTTCGAGTTTCTAGGACCAGGGATTGTCGAGATATGAATAAAAATCCCACAATTAAACCTTCCATAAAAATAGAATTATGCAGATGATATATTTTCCACAAATTTATTAAGAAAATTATATCATGATGCTTAGCAACGCAATTAAATCAAATGTGTTTAGTAGGCAGACGATTATTAAATTTTTTAAGATTTAAATAATAAAGAAATCAATATAAAACAAAATTTTATAACCATTTTTATACAATTTTAGCGCTTTTATTTTAGTTTATATTGATCCAATTTCATATATATTTTATAATTTGTTTTCAAACGAGAATGTTTTATTCAGATCTGCTTGAAGATAATTTTGTATAGAAAACACAGAAAGGAGAATTAAATGAAATATTTTAATAGAATGTTTTGAGTAAGAATGTCATTTAGAATACTGCAGGAATTTGCACATATATTAAATCATGGGCAATGTCGGGTATATCTGCTATTAACAGTATACATAAAATTGTATGTTGTACATCTATCTGTCTGTTTATTATCTCAGCACGGTAGAGATCACCTATTTTCATTTCATTAGAATTATTATAAAATTTCAAAAATTGAGACTCTAAATATTAAAACTTCACATCAAATTCTGAATTTTAGGTTTCTTGTATTAAAAATTCAAAAATTGAGACTCTAAATATTAAAACTTCACATCAAATTCTGAATTTTAGGTTTCTTGTATTATATGGTCAGTATGAAGAACGGACATGCTGCTAGTCTATTATAAAATATTACACAACTAACATTATTAAAGTAATTTTAAAATATTTGCAGGAGACTGTATAATTTATGTATAATGACACATGTATAATAGCTGTATAATGACACAAGCTAACTTGATAAAATATACATTTTAAACATTGAATGATTTTAAATACTTTACAATTACTTAGCAAAGCTTAATTTTACAAGTACCTGGGCAGTTCTTAATTAATATGACAACAATAAAATTTTAAAACAAACTAAGAAAACTCTAAAAGGTTTGTTGACGTTATAATTAGCAACAAAACAATTTAGAATCCAGTTAGCGTTAATTGAATAGCAATAATTTGATTGCCATATATTTAAAATTCTATATAATTTTAAATGACATGATAATAAGCAAAAAATGGTAAGCACTTACTTCTAAATAGCATTTTTCGTTTTTCACATTACGGTAGTAAGGTAACTAGTAATCCAATGTTATAAGGTATGTAGTCGAAGGTATGCTGGTCAAAATGTTTATTAAATGATGAACTAACATATAAGACATTCAAAAATACGATAAAAAGACCGTTATGCATCCACACGCGCGAGCCCACGTACTGCACTGCACATACGATACTTCTTTGTGTGGGCTACTCTACTAGGGGAGAACTTTCCAGAAAAGTTGAGACGGAGGAATTCGAATTCGAAGCCCAGAATTGGGCCTACAGCTAATACGTCACGAGGTACAGGGGGGGGGGGGGAAAGTAGTTCGGCCTTTTCTACCGGGGGTGACGGTTTTATCGAATGATCGAGCCGTGTACCAAAAGCGTGACAGACAGACATACAGACAGACGGACACTTGGCAATTAGTATATACTAGCCGAATACCCGTTGAAAATCAACGGTCTCGCAATAAGCAACCCCTGAATAATGTAAATTTTTGAATAATTCGTGTTTCACATTTATTCGGCAAATCGAATATTTTAATGTGCAGAAGCCCCTAAAGAAGAAAATATTGGAAAATTTAAGTTGAGCACGTCTTCCTTTCGAATTATCTACCAGTGCACCAAATTAAAGTCTCTATCTCATCCCGAAGCATACTATATTATCATCTCCCCTTTCGAACGTTTTTCTTTGGAGCACCCCCATAAATGAACATTTTTTAAAAACTCTGTTCGTGTTGTGTTTTTTATCAGATGATTGGCCCATATACCAAATATCAAGCCTCTATCACATTTAAAAACAAGAGTGTCTCATTTATTCCGAAAATCGAACATATTAGTGTGCGACACCCCCTAAAGTAGCAAAAATTGGAAATCTGAAATTTGCACACTTTTTTCCTTTCAAAGAATCTAACAGTACACCAAATTTGATGTCTCTATCCTATTGTGGAGCATGTTTTTCTATCACTTCATATTTCGAACGTTTTTACGTTTTTCTGTGTTGCACCGCCTTAAATGACCATTTTTGAAAAACCCTAATAATTTTAGGGTTATTTTATCAAATAATTAGTCCATATACTAAATTTCAAGCTTCAATCACACTCTAAAGGAGGCGTTTTTCAGTTGTTCGTGAAATCGAAAGTTTTAGTGTGCGGCTCCCCCTACAATAGCAAATGTTTGTAAACTGAAATTGCACACTTTCTTCCTTTCAAACTATATACCCGTATACCAAATTTGAAGTCTCTAACTTATCGCGAAGTATACTTTTTCTATCATTTCACCCTTCGAATGTTTTTCTGTGGAGTACCCACCCCCCCCCTTAAATATATATTTTTGAAAAACTTCATTCTTCTTGGGTTTTCTATCAAATGATTCGCCCATATATCAAGTCTCTATCACGTTCTAAAAGGGATATTTCTACTTCATTCCGAAAATCGAACATTTTTGTGTGCAACACCCCCTAAAGTATAAAATATTGAAAAACTGAAATTGTACACATTCTTCTTTCCAAACTATCTACCCGTACACCAAATTTCAAATCTCTATCTCATCCCGCAGTATGTTTTCTTATCAATTCACCTTTCGAACGTTTTCCTCTAGAGCACCCCCTTAAACTAACGTTTTTGAAAAACTATATTCGTCTTGGGTGTTTTCATCAAATGGTTAATCCATATATCTAATTTCAAGCCTCTATCAAATTTTAAAGGAGACGTTTCTCATTTATTCGGTACATCGAACATTTTGGTGTGCGGCACCCCTTTAAGTACAGAAAATATAGGTTATCTGATATTGCACACTTTCTTCCTTTCGAACGATTTACCCATACACCAAATTTGAAGTCTCTATCTCATCGCAAAGCATGCTTTCTTATCATTTAACTTTTCGAACGTTTTGGTGTGCGGCACCCCCTAAGGTAGAAAATATTGAAAATCTGAAATAGCACACTTTCTTCCTTTCGAATGATTTACCCATACAACAAATTTGAAGTCTCTATCTCATCGCAAAGTATGCTTTCCCGTCATTTCACTTTTAGAACGTATTGGTGTGGGGCACCCCCTCTATAGAACGTTTTCGAAAAATTCGATTTTTCCAGGGGTTTTTATCGAACGACCGAACCGTGTACCAAATTGCAAGTCTCTATCTATTCGGGGAGTGCCTGAAAAAAGCGTGACAGACAGACAGACGGACACTTGGCAATTAGTATATACTAGCCGAATACCCGTTGAAAATCAACGGTCTCGCAATAATCAACCCCTGAATAATGTAAATTTTTTAATAATTCGCGTTTCACATTTATTCAACAAATCGAAATTATGGTGTGCAGAACCCCTTAAAGAAGAAAATATTGGGAAACTAAATTTCCGCATTTCTTCCTTTCGAATTATTTACCCGTACACCACATTAAAGTCTATCTCATCCCGAGGCACCCCTATATTAGTATTTCTCCTTTGGAACTTTTTTCTGTGAAGCACACCCATAAATGAACATTTTTGAAAAACTCTCTTTGTCTTGTTTTTTTATCAGATGATTGGCCCATATACCGAATATCAAGCCTGTATCACATTTAAAAGGAAGCGTGCCTCATTTATTCGAAAAATCGAACATATTAGTGTGCGGCACCCCTTAATGTAGCAAATATTGGAAATCTGAAATTTCACGCTGTCTTCCTTTCAAACTATCTACCCTTACACCAAATTTAAAGTCTCTATCCTATCGAGAAGCATGTTTTTTTCTATCACTTCACCTTTCGAACGTTTTTCTGTGTAGCACCCCGTTAATGAACATTTTTGTTAAACTGTATTCATGTTTGGTTTTTTTGTCAAATGGTTAGCCCATATACTAAATTTCAAGCCTCTATCACATTGTAAAGGAGGCGATTTTCATTTGTTCGGCAAATCGAACATTTTAGTGATCGGCACCCCCTACAATAGCAAATGTTGGAAGACTGAAATTGCACACTTTCTTCCTTTCCAACTATTTATCCGTACACCAAATTTGAAGTCTCTATCTCATCGTGAAGCCTGCTTTTCTAGCATTTCATCTTTCGAATGCTTTTGTGTGGAGTACCCACCCCCTTAACTATACATTTTTTTAAAACTCCAATTACATTTTTTACAAACTCCAACTATTCTTTTTGTGATTTCTATGAGATGATTCGCCCATATACCAAATATAAAGCCTCTATCACGTTTTTAAAGGAGCGTTTCTCCTTTATTCCGAAAATCGAACATTTTGGTGTGCGGCACCCCCTAAAGTAGAAAATATCTGTAAACTGAAATTGTACACTTTCTTCCTTTCAAACTATCTACCTTTACACCAAATTTGATATCTCTATCTCATCCCAAAGCATGTTTTTTTTTTTTTATCAATTGACTTTTCGAATGTTTTACTCTGGAGCACTCCCTTAAACGAACATTTTTGAAAAACTGTATTCGTCTTGGGTGTTTTCGTCAAATTATTGGCCCATATACCAAATTTTAAGCCTCTATCAAATTTTAAAGGCGCCTTTTCTCATTTATTAGGTAAATCGATCGTTTTGGTGTGCGACACCCCCTTAAGTACAAAATATTGGAAATCTGAAATTGCACACTTTCTTCCTTTCGAACGATTTATCCATACACCGAATTTGAAGTCTCTATCTCATTGCAAAACATGCTTTCCTGTCATTTCACTTTTCGAACGTTTTGGCGTGCGGCACCCCCTTAAGTAGAAAATATTGGAAATCTGAAATTGCACACTTTCTTCCTTTCGAATGATTTACCTATACACCAAATTTGAAATCTCTATCTCATCGCAAAGTATGCTTTCCCATCTTTTCACTTTTCGAACGTTTTGGTGTGGGGCACCCCCTCTATAGAACGTTTTCGGAAAATTCGATTTTTCCAGGGGGTTTTATCGAACGACCAAGCCGTGTACCAAATTGCAAGTCTCTACCTATTAGGGAAGTGCCTGAAAAAAGCGTGACAGACAGACGGACACTTGGCAATTAGTATATACTAGCCGAATACCCGTTGAAAATCAACGGTCCCACATTAAGCAACCACCGAATAAGGTAAATTTTTAAATAATTCTCCTTTCTTATTTATTCGACAAATCGAACATTTAGTTTTGAGGCACCCCCAAAAGTTCAAAATATCGAAAAACTGAAATTGCACATGTTCTTCCTTTCGAACTGTCTACCTGTACACCAAATTTCAAGTCTGTATATCATTCCGAAGCATGTTTTATTTTTATCAATTCACATTTCGAACGTTTTCCTATGGAGCACCCCCTTAAACGAACATTTTCGAAAAACTATATTCGTTTTGGGTGTTTTCATCAAATGATTAGTCCATATATCAAATTTCGAGCCTCTATCAAATTTTAAAGGGGCAGTTTCTCATTTATTCGGCAAATCGAATATTTTTGTGTGCGGCACCCCCTTAAGTAGGAAATATTGGAAATCTGAAATTACACACTTTCTTCCTTTTGAACGGTTTACCCATATACCAAATTTGAAGTCCCTGTCTTATCGCTAAGCAGGCTTTCCTATCATTTCACTTTTCGAGCGTTTTGGTGTGCGGCACCCCCTTAAGTAGAAAATATTGGAAATCTGAAATTACACACTTTCTTCCTTTTGAACGGTTTACCCATATACCAAATTTGAAGTCCCTATCTTATCGCTAAGCAGCCTTTCCTATCATTTCACTTTTCGAACGTTTTGGTGTGCGGCACACTCTTAAGTAGAAAATATTGGAAATCTGAAAATGCACACTATCTGCCTTTCGAACGATTTACCTATACACCAAATTTAAAGTCTCTATCTCATCGCAAAGTATGCTTTCCTATCATTTCACTTTTCGAACGTTTTGGTGTAGAGCACCCCCTCTAGAGAACGTTTTCGAAAAATTTGATTTTTCCAGGGGGTTTTATCGAACGACCGAGCCGTGTACCAAATTGCAAGTCTCTATCTATTCGGGAAGTGCTTAAAAAAGGCGTGACAGACAGACGGACAGACAGACAGACGGACACTTGGCAATTAGTATATACTAGCCGAATACCCGTTGAAAATCAACGGTCTCGCAATAAGCAACCCCTGAATAATGTAAATGTTTTAATAACTCGCGTTTCACATTTATTTGACAAATCGAATATTTTGGTGTGCAGAACCCTCTAAAGCAGAAAATATTGGGAAACTAAATTCGAGCACTTCTTCCTTTCGAATTATCTACCCTTACACTACATTTAAGTCTATCTCATCCCGAGGCACTCCTATGATATTATTTCTCCTTTGGAACTTTTTTCTGTGAAGCACATCCATAAATGAACATTTTTGAAAAACTCTGTTTGTCTTGGGTTTTTTATCAGATGATTGGCCCAAATACCAAATATCAAGCCTCTATCACATTTAAAAGGAAGCGTGCCTCATTTATTAGGAAATTCGAACATATTAGTGTGTGCACCCCTTAAAGTAGCAAATATTGGAAATCTAAAATTTCAAACTCTCTTCCTTTCAAACTATCTACCCGTACATCAAATTTGAAGTCGCTATCCTATCGAGAAGCATAATTTTCTATCACTTCACCTTTCGAACGTTTTTCTGTGTAGCACCCCGTTAAAGAACATTTTAGTCAAACTGTATTCATCTTTGGTTTTTTTTGTCAAATGGTTAGCCCATATACTAAATTTCAAGTCTCTATCACATTGTAAAGGAGGCGTTTTTCATTTGTTCGGTAAATCGAACATTTTAGTGAGCGGAACCCCCTACAATAACAAATTTTGATAAACTGAAATTGCACACTTTCTTCCTTTTCATCTTTTTACCCGTACACTAAATTTGAAGTCTCTATCTCATCGCGAAGCATACTTTTCTAGCATTTCATCTTTCGAATGCTTTTGTGTTGAAGGCCCAGACCACACGACCAACCCAGGGGTTTATGGTAACAAATTGTGTGGCCGGGAATGCTTTTGTGTGGAGTACCCACCCCCTTAACTATACATTTTTGAAAATCACTATTCTTTTTGTGATTTCTGTCATATTATTTTCCCATATATCAAATATCAAGCTTCTATCACGTTTTAAAAGGGGCGTTTCTCCTTTATTCCAAAAATCGAACATTTTGGTGTGCGGCACCCCCTGAAGTAGAAAGTATTGGTAAACTGAAATTGTACACTTTCTTCCTTTCAAACTATCTACCCTTATACCAAATTTGATATCTCTATCTCAATCCGAAGCATGGTTTTTTATCAATTCACTTTTCGAACGTTTTACTCTGGAGAACCCCCCTTAAACAAACATTTTTGAAAAACTATATTTGTCTTGGGTGTTTCCATCAAATGGGTGGTTCCATCAATTGGGTGTTTTCATCATTGGGTGTTTCCATCAATTTCCCCATATACCGAATTTCAAGCCTCTATCAAATTTTAAAGGAGCGTTTTCTCATTTATTCTGCAAATCGAATATTTTGGTGTGCGGTGTGCCGATTTATTAATTTTGTTGATTAAAATTAATATTGTCAAAAATGCATTTTACATTAAATTAATTATTTATTAGTATATTAATTATACATGTAATCTGTTCTAAAACTTACTGCTGTGTACATTGCGTTGGTGGCCGCAAAACCCACCTATTTCTGTGCTTAACGGGATACTAAGTTAACAAACTAAAAATTAAGGTTAATAGTAAAGGAACAAACATTTATTTATCACATACTCAATTTACACTCTTTAGTTTTACAAATTAAATAAATATCACAATAGTGGAATACATCTCAATGGTAGTTCGGGGGGTGTAATGCCAGATGAATTGATATTTGGTTGGAGCACGTGGTGGGATGCATTAATTAGCTTTTCCTTAAAAACACAAATTTAGACAAAGAGGTTATCCTCATATAGTTTAATTGTACGGTACCTGATCTTCGTTCATATAACTTGGGTAACTCCGATGCTTTGTCACACTTTACACTTGCAATACCAGATGAACATGAGCTCTCCTTCGAATTCCTATATCAGAGACGCACACACAACTCTTAACTCTGCTACCGCCGCTTCTTCTTGACTAGTCTAACTCCAACAGCCTGCCTTGACCAATTCTGACTCCCACTTCGAGCAACTCTCACTTATATCCCTTTTTCGGTCCGCGGTCCACGTGCTGAAATGCAGAGCTGAGGGCTAATCCGTAGACATGGCGTCGCCGTCTCGGTTGCCGCCAAACGGCTTAGCGTGATATGTAAACATGGGCGTGGTATGTAAGATATGGGGCCACCTGTATATTATCGCCCATCTGCTTAGCGTGGGGATAATCCGCACGCATTCCTGGTTCCATTATTTTTTAATCCTTCCAAATATTTATTACTTTACATTTCTGGCATTACATTCTCACCCCCCCGCGAAAAAAAAGTCCAAAAGTTACTCTCCCACAGTTTCACCCCAGTGGTAAGAAATTAAGTTCACAATGGTTCCTCGCAAACACATATGTTCATCCATCGTGAGAAAGGCTGAGTTCCACTTTTTAGCCTCGTACAACTCATAGCTTTGATAGTTCTTTGTAGTTTCTTGATAGTTCCCTGTCAAGTTAGTCCATTATTCATAATTTACATAATGTACCATAAATTACATGAGGATTACCAACATTCACATTATTATTAAATTGTAAATTTTGATATATATTATTTGCAATGCATAATTTTCATTTCTCCTTTTACATAATTATTTACATACGACATATCATTACATAACAGCATTCATTACTTTATTATTATTATACATTTTCTTGTTATCATTTCATTTTGTAACATATTGTAGTAGTGCAACTATCAACTTCCGATTCTTGGTTATGGTTGAATTCCATACCACCATATTATTTATAAATTACTTTGTTATTTCACTTTTTTTTTTTTTTTTTTTTTTTTTTTTTTTTTTTTTTTTTTGAACTTGCCATATATGTAATGTCAGAAATACATAACATACTTTTTGAAATATACTTATATCCACAATTTAAAACATAAAAACATATACATATACACTCAATTATCACTTTCTATTTATGACATTAATTACAAACTTTTTACATATTTTTCATATTCTTTGTTTTATGAAATTACTATTTACAACAATTCGAGGGCGAAAATTATACCCTCTGGCATTATAACAAACCTCATCATCATTTCTATTATTTTCACAGTTTAATTGCTTTTCTTTAGTGACCTTCCCTTCCTTAATTTGACTTTGATCATTATTTCTAATCACTTTCTCATTTTGATTTTTTTCTTTGTCCTGTGTGTGTGTGTGGTTTGATTCGCTTTCGTCACTATCTTTCAAATATTGTTTTCGCTCCGCTGCCATGTATAGTTTATTTATGTGCACTTTATAAGTTTTATTTTCATCACTTTTAAGACATATTATAACATTATTATTTCGGACTAATTTCGTAATTCTAAATGGTCCATCATATCGATCCTCTAATACCCTTGGTTTTAGGAACTTTTTTAGGTACACTGTCGCTCCTATAAATATATCGTTTTTTCTCACTATTTTATATTTCTTTATTTGTTTGTCATTTACCAGCTTTTGTTGTTCCGATGCGTCTTTCACTACTTTATCTATATTTTTTAAATGCTGTGCCACATAATTTTTATAATTATTTACATCACTATACATTATATCTATTTCTTCCTTACTTGGTATGTTTGTTTGTTTAATATTTTCAAATGGCAATGATAAATCTCAGAAAGATAGAACAGGAATGAAGGCTCAAATCCTGTATTACTGTTAATAGTGTTATTCACATAAAACTTAAACCATTTTAAAGATTCATCCCATTCAAACGTAGTCTTTGACAAACACATTATACATTGTTTCATGTCTCTGTGTATTCTTTCACAACGACCTAAAGAACTTGGGAAATAAACCGAACTGTATCGCCTTTCAATATTTAATGCATTTGTAAAATCTATGTATTCTTTACTTTTAAAAATTTGAGCATTATCGCTTTGAATAATAATTGGAACTCCATAAGTTGTCACGAAGTTTGTTAGCTTATTCACTATTGTTTTAGCAGTAATGTCTCTGACTGCATAGGCCTCAAAGTATCGTGAAAACATGTCTACAATTGTAATTACAAAATTATTTCCTCCATTACTGCGCGGTAGTTTTCCTACGCAATCCAGTTGTAAATATATTCCTGGTTTTAATATTTCTGGCATAGCCTGAAGTCTGGCTGGTGGTATATTTTTGTGTTTTACTAATAAGCATTGATTACAAGACTTACAAAAATTTTCCACGTCTTGGAAAGCCCCTATCCAAAAATATTTTCTTGAAAGTAATTGGTATGTCTTTTTTACTCCGAAATGAGGGAAATGTGCTATCTCTATTATCTTTCCCTTTAGCGAGTGCGGTATTACAATCTTATTCTCATTTATTTTCCTATACGTTTGTCTTTTATTTTCCTTCTTTATCATTAACAGTTTATTTTGGCTATCAATATAGTATACCTTGTTATTGTGATATCGGTTTCTTCCTTTTTGTAATTCCTCTCTAATTTTACTTAATTTTTCATCTACCATTTGTTGCTCTAATATTTTCTCCACATTTATCTCATCATTTTTAATTAAAGTATTTACATATTTGATTTGGTTATCATTGTCAAATACATATCTCGAGCAATAATCACTTGCGTTATTTTCACCTTTTTGATATTTGAATTTAAAATCATACTGACTTATGTCAATTAGCCACCTCGATATGATATTTGGCATTTTATCTAATTTTATGTGGTACATAAGGGATTTTGCGTCACTCAGCAAGGTGAAACTCCTTCCGAACAGATATTCTCTGAAGTGTTGTAAGGATGCGTGTATAGCTAGCAATTCTAGCTTTATTGCAGGATAACGCTTCTCTGCCGGGTTCACAGGTCTTGAATAAAATTCGATAACATGATCGACTCCATTTACCCTTTGCATCAAAATACTACTAATTCCCTTACCTGAGCCATCCGTAGTTAAGACAAACGGGTTTACTTCATCAGGCTGTCTTACAACTGGTTCTTTAAAAATTGCATTTTTTAATTTTTCAAAAGCTTTTCTACATTCATTATTCCACTCGAACCTAACATTCTTTTTTGTCAAATTTACCAACGGTTCTGCAATTTGTGCATAATTTTTTATCAGACCTCTAAAATAGTTTGTTGTCCCAAGAAAGCTTTTTACTTGTTTAACCGTTTGGGGTTGTTTGAAATTTTGCACTTTTGCACAGTTTTTTATTGATGGGCTTATACCATTCGCATTTACTTTATATCCTAAAAATTCAATTTGCGATTTGCATATCTGTAACTTCGCCGGGTCGAGTGTTAAATTATTTTCTTTCAATCTTTGGAAAACAATTTTGATTTTCTCTAACATTTCGTCGTTATTTTGTGCGCATATGACTAAGTCATCTAAGTAAAAGTATATTTTTAACTCTGATAGATCTCCTAACACTTTGTTCATTAAAAGTTGAAAATATGCTCCTGAGTTTTTAAGACCAAACGGAATTCTTTTAGGATTAAAATTTCCCATAAAAGTTGTGAACGTTAAGGCCTTTCTATCTTGTTTTCTTAGTTCGATCTGAAAAAACGCCGCCTTCAAATCCATAACTGTATAAATTTTACTACCAGCGATATTTTGTAATATATCCTTCACCTTTGGTAAGTTTATTGGCAAAAGTGGTAAATACGCGTTTATGGCCCTATAATCAATAGCAAGTCTATATTTAGGTTCTTCATTTGGTTTACTTGGTTTCTTTACAAGAATTATGGGACTAGCGTACGTGCTTTGTGAACTTTCAATAATGTCATTTTCCAATAATTCCCTAATTTCTTTTTGCGCAATTTCTCGTACTGCTCTCGGAATTGGGTATGGTCGACTCTGAATAGGATAATTGTGCATGAGTTCGATTTTCGGTACTATTGCTGATGTTTTACCTAGGGTAGCATATGACTTTGAAAAAACCTCTGTATTGGTCATCATTAATGCAATAACTTTATTTCTATCTTCCTTATTTAAGTGCTGTACTTGAAAATCGTCTGGAGATATTTCTTTCTTTCTTAATTCCCGAATTTGTTGATAATCTGTTTTATTTAAATTTTGAATATTATTAATTTCCAACGTGGGTTTACTGCTTTTATTTTTTGTATCAACAATTTCGATTTGTTCTGTTATTATACCCACGTTCATATTTTTATTAAGTGTAATTTGGCAATTTTTTTCATTGTATAACAACATTCTAATCTTATTTTTATTTTCTATACTTTGGATCGCTTCATCCGTGATTAATGTTCTTGCCATTTTTATTGGAGAAAATAAAACATCCTGTCCCTCATTTAATTCCTGTGACAAAATCAATTGGACTATTTCTGACTCCCACTTCGAGCAACTCTCACTTATATCCCTTTTTCGGTCCGCGGTCCACGTGCTGAAATGCAGAGCTGAGGGCTAATCCGTAGACATGGCGTCGCCGTCTCGGTTGCCGCCAAACGGCTTAGCGTGATATGTAAACATGGGCGTGGTATGTAAGATATGGGGCCACCTGTATATTATCGCCCATCTGCTTAGCGTGGGGATAATCCGCACGCATTCCTGGTTCCATTATTTTTTAATCCTTCCAAATATTTATTACTTTACATTTCTGGCATTACATGCGGCACCCCCTTAAGTAGAAAATATTGGAAATCTGAAATTGCACGCATTCTTCCTTTCGAGCGGTTTACCAATACACCAAATTTGAAGTCTCTATCTCATCGCAAAGCATGCTTTCCTATCATTTCACTTTTCGAACGTTTTTGTGTGCAACACCCCCTAAAGTATAAAATATTGAAAAACTGAAATTGTACACATTCTTCTTTCCAAACTATCTACCCGTACACCAAATTTCAAATCTCTATCTCATCCCGCAGTATGTTTTCTTATCAATTCACCTTTCGAACGTTTTCCTCTAGAGCACCCCCTTAAACTAACGTTTTTGAAAAACTATATTCGTCTTGGGTGTTTTCATCAAATGGTTAATCCATATATCTAATTTCAAGCCTCTATCAAATTTTAAAGGAGACGTTTCTCATTTATTCGGTACATCGAACATTTTGGTGTGCGGCACCCCTTTAAGTACAGAAAATATAGGTTATCTGATATTGCACACTTTCTTCCTTTCGAACGATTTACCCATACACCAAATTTGAAGTCTCTATCTCATCGCAAAGCATGCTTTCTTATCATTTAACTTTTCGAACGTTTTGGTGTGCGGCACCCCCTAAGGTAGAAAATATTGAAAATCTGAAATAGCACACTTTCTTCCTTTCGAATGATTTACCCATACAACAAATTTGAAGTCTCTATCTCATCGCAAAGTATGCTTTCCCGTCATTTCACTTTTAGAACGTATTGGTGTGGGGCACCCCCTCTATAGAACGTTTTCGAAAAATTCGATTTTTCCAGGGGTTTTTATCGAACGACCGAACCGTGTACCAAATTGCAAGTCTCTATCTATTCGGGGAGTGCCTGAAAAAAGCGTGACAGACAGACAGACGGACACTTGGCAATTAGTATATACTAGCCGAATACCCGTTGAAAATCAACGGTCTCGCAATAATCAACCCCTGAATAATGTAAATTTTTTAATAATTCGCGTTTCACATTTATTCAACAAATCGAAATTATGGTGTGCAGAACCCCTTAAAGAAGAAAATATTGGGAAACTAAATTTCCGCATTTCTTCCTTTCGAATTATTTACCCGTACACCACATTAAAGTCTATCTCATCCCGAGGCACCCCTATATTAGTATTTCTCCTTTGGAACTTTTTTCTGTGAAGCACACCCATAAATGAACATTTTTGAAAAACTCTCTTTGTCTTGTTTTTTTATCAGATGATTGGCCCATATACCGAATATCAAGCCTGTATCACATTTAAAAGGAAGCGTGCCTCATTTATTCGAAAAATCGAACATATTAGTGTGCGGCACCCCTTAATGTAGCAAATATTGGAAATCTGAAATTTCACGCTGTCTTCCTTTCAAACTATCTACCCTTACACCAAATTTAAAGTCTCTATCCTATCGAGAAGCATGTTTTTTTCTATCACTTCACCTTTCGAACGTTTTTCTGTGTAGCACCCCGTTAATGAACATTTTTGTTAAACTGTATTCATGTTTGGTTTTTTTGTCAAATGGTTAGCCCATATACTAAATTTCAAGCCTCTATCACATTGTAAAGGAGGCGATTTTCATTTGTTCGGCAAATCGAACATTTTAGTGATCGGCACCCCCTACAATAGCAAATGTTGGAAGACTGAAATTGCACACTTTCTTCCTTTCCAACTATTTATCCGTACACCAAATTTGAAGTCTCTATCTCATCGTGAAGCCTGCTTTTCTAGCATTTCATCTTTCGAATGCTTTTGTGTGGAGTACCCACCCCCTTAACTATACATTTTTTTAAAACTCCAATTACATTTTTTACAAACTCCAACTATTCTTTTTGTGATTTCTATGAGATGATTCGCCCATATACCAAATATAAAGCCTCTATCACGTTTTTAAAGGAGCGTTTCTCCTTTATTCCGAAAATCGAACATTTTGGTGTGCGGCACCCCCTAAAGTAGAAAATATCTGTAAACTGAAATTGTACACTTTCTTCCTTTCAAACTATCTACCTTTACACCAAATTTGATATCTCTATCTCATCCCAAAGCATGTTTTTTTTTTTTTATCAATTGACTTTTCGAATGTTTTACTCTGGAGCACTCCCTTAAACGAACATTTTTGAAAAACTGTATTCGTCTTGGGTGTTTTCGTCAAATTATTGGCCCATATACCAAATTTTAAGCCTCTATCAAATTTTAAAGGCGCCTTTTCTCATTTATTAGGTAAATCGATCGTTTTGGTGTGCGACACCCCCTTAAGTACAAAATATTGGAAATCTGAAATTGCACACTTTCTTCCTTTCGAACGATTTATCCATACACCGAATTTGAAGTCTCTATCTCATTGCAAAACATGCTTTCCTGTCATTTCACTTTTCGAACGTTTTGGCGTGCGGCACCCCCTTAAGTAGAAAATATTGGAAATCTGAAATTGCACACTTTCTTCCTTTCGAATGATTTACCTATACACCAAATTTGAAATCTCTATCTCATCGCAAAGTATGCTTTCCCATCTTTTCACTTTTCGAACGTTTTGGTGTGGGACACCCCCTCTATAGAACGTTTTCGGAAAATTCGATTTTTCCAGGGGGTTTTATCGAACGACCAAGCCGTGTACCAAATTGCAAGTCTCTACCTATTAGGGAAGTGCCTGAAAAAAGCGTGACAGACAGACGGACACTTGGCAATTAGTATATACTAGCCGAATACCCGTTGAAAATCAACGGTCCCACATTAAGCAACCACCGAATAAGGTAAATTTTTAAATAATTCTCCTTTCTTATTTATTCGACAAATCGAACATTTAGTTTTGAGGCACCCCCAAAAGTTCAAAATATCGAAAAACTGAAATTGCACATGTTCTTCCTTTCGAACTGTCTACCTGTACACCAAATTTCAAGTCTGTATATCATTCCGAAGCATGTTTTATTTTTATCAATTCACATTTCGAACGTTTTCCTATGGAGCACCCCCTTAAACGAACATTTTCGAAAAACTATATTCGTTTTGGGTGTTTTCATCAAATGATTAGTCCATATATCAAATTTCGAGCCTCTATCAAATTTTAAAGGGGCAGTTTCTCATTTATTCGGCAAATCGAATATTTTTGTGTGCGGCACCCCCTTAAGTAGGAAATATTGGAAATCTGAAATTACACACTTTCTTCCTTTTGAACGGTTTACCCATATACCAAATTTGAAGTCCCTGTCTTATCGCTAAGCAGGCTTTCCTATCATTTCACTTTTCGAGCGTTTTGGTGTGCGGCACCCCCTTAAGTAGAAAATATTGGAAATCTGAAATTACACACTTTCTTCCTTTTGAACGGTTTACCCATATACCAAATTTGAAGTCCCTATCTTATCGCTAAGCAGCCTTTCCTATCATTTCACTTTTCGAACGTTTTGGTGTGCGGCACACTCTTAAGTAGAAAATATTGGAAATCTGAAAATGCACACTATCTGCCTTTCGAACGATTTACCTATACACCAAATTTAAAGTCTCTATCTCATCGCAAAGTATGCTTTCCTATCATTTCACTTTTCGAACGTTTTGGTGTAGAGCACCCCCTCTAGAGAACGTTTTCGAAAAATTTGATTTTTCCAGGGGGTTTTATCGAACGACCGAGCCGTGTACCAAATTGCAAGTCTCTATCTATTCGGGAAGTGCTTAAAAAAGGCGTGACAGACAGACGGACAGACAGACAGACGGACACTTGGCAATTAGTATATACTAGCCGAATACCCGTTGAAAATCAACGGTCTCGCAATAAGCAACCCCTGAATAATGTAAATGTTTTAATAACTCGCGTTTCACATTTATTTGACAAATCGAATATTTTGGTGTGCAGAACCCTCTAAAGCAGAAAATATTGGGAAACTAAATTCGAGCATTTCTTCCTTTCGAATTATCTACCCTTACACTACATTTAAGTCTATCTCATCCCGAGGCACTCCTATGATATTATTTCTCCTTTGGAACTTTTTTCTGTGAAGCACATCCATAAATGAACATTTTTGAAAAACTCTGTTTGTCTTGGGTTTTTTATCAGATGATTGGCCCAAATACCAAATATCAAGCCTCTATCACATTTAAAAGGAAGCGTGCCTCATTTATTAGGAAATTCGAACATATTAGTGTGTGCACCCCTTAAAGTAGCAAATATTGGAAATCTAAAATTTCAAACTCTCTTCCTTTCAAACTATCTACCCGTACATCAAATTTGAAGTCGCTATCCTATCGAGAAGCATAATTTTCTATCACTTCAGCTTTCGAACGTTTTTCTGTGTAGCACCCCGTTAAAGAACATTTTAGTCAAACTGTATTCATCTTTGGTTTTTTTTGTCAAATGGTTAGCCCATATACTAAATTTCAAGTCTCTATCACATTGTAAAGGAGGCGTTTTTCATTTGTTCGGTAAATCGAACATTTTAGTGAGCGGAACCCCCTACAATAACAAATTTTGATAAACTGAAATTGCACACTTTCTTCCTTTTCATCTTTTTACCCGTACACTAAATTTGAAGTCTCTATCTCATCGCGAAGCATACTTTTCTAGCATTTCATCTTTCGAATGCTTTTGTGTTGAAGGCCCAGACCACACGACCAACCCAGGGGTTTATGGTAACAAATTGTGTGGCCGGGAATGCTTTTGTGTGGAGTACCCACCCCCTTAACTATACATTTTTGAAAATCACTATTCTTTTTGTGATTTCTGTCATATTATTTTCCCATATATCAAATATCAAGCTTCTATCACGTTTTAAAAGGGGCGTTTCTCCTTTATTCCAAAAATCGAACATTTTGGTGTGCGGCACCCCCTGAAGTAGAAAGTATTGGTAAACTGAAATTGTACACTTTCTTCCTTTCAAACTATCTACCCTTATACCAAATTTGATATCTCTATCTCAATCCGAAGCATGGTTTTTTATCAATTCACTTTTCGAACGTTTTACTCTGGAGAACCCCCCTTAAACAAACATTTTTGAAAAACTATATTTGTCTTGGGTGTTTCCATCAAATGGGTGGTTCCATCAATTGGGTGTTTTCATCATTGGGTGTTTCCATCAATTTCCCCATATACCGAATTTCAAGCCTCTATCAAATTTTAAAGGAGCGTTTTCTCATTTATTCTGCAAATCGAATATTTTGGTGTGCGGCACCCCCTTAAGTAGAAAATATTGGAAATCTGAAATTGCACGCATTCTTCCTTTCGAACGGTTTACCAATACACCAAATTTGAAGTCTCTATCTCATCGCAAAGCATGCTTTCCTATCATTTCACTTTTCGAACGTTTTAGTGTGCGGCACCCCCTTAAGTAGAAAATATTGGAAATCTGAAATTGCACACTTTCTTCCTTTCGAACGGTTTACCAATACACCAAATTTGAAGTCTCTACCTCATCGCAAAGCATTCTTTCCTATCATTTCACTTTTCGAACGTTTTGGTGTGCTGCACCCCCCCTTAAGTAGAAAACATTGGAAATCTGAAATTGCACACTTTCTTCCTTTCGAGTGATTTACCCATATACCAAATTTGAAGTCTCTATCTCATCGCAAAGCATGCTTTCCCGTCATTTCACTTTTCGAACGTTTTGGTGTGGGGCACCCCCTCTACAGAACGTTTTCGAAAAATTCGATTTTTCCAGGGGTTTTTATCGAACGACAGAGCCGTGTACCAAATTGCAAGTCTCTATCTATTCGGGAAGTGCCTAAAAAAAGCGTGACAGACAGACGGACAGACAGACGGACACTTGGCAATTAGTATATACTAGCCGCATACCCGTTGAAAATCAATGGCCCCACATTAAGCAACCCCTGAATAATGTAAATTTTTTAATAATTCGCGTTTTTTATTTATTCGACAAATCGAACATTTAGTTTTGAGGCACCCCCAAAAGTTCAAAATATCGGAAAACTGAAATTGCACATGTTCTTCCTTTCGAACTATCTACCTGTACACCAAATTTGAAGTCTGTATCTTATTTCGAAGCATGTTTTTTTTTATCAATTCACATTTCGAACGTTTTCCTCTGGAAAACCCCCTTAAACGAACATTTTTGAAAAATTATATTCGTTTTGGGTGTTTTCATCAAATGATTAGTCTATATTTAAAATTTTGAGCCTCTATCAAATTTTAAAGGGGCCGTTTCTCATTTATTCGGAAAATCGAACATTTTTGTGTGCGACACCCCCTTAAGTAGGATGTATTGGAAATCTGAAATTACACACTTTCTTCCTTTCTAACGGTTTACCTATATACCAAATTTGAAGTCCCTATCTTATCTCGAAGCAGGCTTTCCCATCATTTCACTTTTCGAACGTTTTGGTGTGCGGCACCCCCTTGAGTAGAAAATGTTGGAAATCTGAAAATGCACACTTTCTGCCTTTCAAACGATTTACCCATACACCAAATTTGAAGTCTCTACCTCATCGCAAAGCATGCTCTCCTATCATTTCACTTTTCGAACGTTTTGGTGTGCTGCACCCCCCCTTAAGTAGAAAATATTGGAAATCTGAAATTGCACACTTTCTTCCTTTCGAACGATTTACCCATACACCAAATTTGAAGTCTCTATCTCATCGCAAAGCATGCTTTCCTGTCATTTCACTTTTCGAACGTTTTGGTGTGGGGCACCCCCTCTATGGAACGTTTTCGAAAAATTCGATTTTTCCAGGGGGTTTTATCGAACGACCGACCCGTGTACCAAATTGCAAGTCTCTATCTATTCGGGAAGTGCCTAAAAAAGCGTGACAGACAGACGGACAGACAGACAGACGGACAGACAGACAGACGGACACTTGGCAATTAGTATATACTAGCCGCATACCCGTTGAAAATCAACGACCCCACATTAAGCAACCCCTGAATAATGTCAATTTTTTAATAATTCGCGTTTCTTATTTATTCGACAAATCGAACATTTTGTTTTGAGGCACCCCCAAAAGTTCAAAATATCGGAAAACTGAAATTGCACATGTTCTTCCTTTCGAACTATCTACCTGTACACCAAATTTGAAGTCTGTATCTTATTTCGAAGCATGCTTTTTTTTATCAATTCACATTTCGAACGTTTTCCTCTGGAGAACCCCCTTAAACGAACATTTTTGAAAAATTATATTCGTTTTGGGTGTTTTCATCAAATGATTAGTCTATATATAAAATTTTGAGCCTCTATCAAATTTTAAAGGGGCCGTTTCTCATTTATTCGGAAAATCGAACATTTTCGTGTGCGGCAACCCCTTAAGTAGGAAATATTGGAAATCTGAAATTACACACTTTCTTCCTTTCGAACGGTTTACCTATATACCAAATTTGAAGTCCCTATCTTATCGCAAAGCAGGCTTTCCTATCATTTCACTTTTCGAACGTTTTGGTGTGCGGCACCCCCTTGAGTAGAAAATATTGGAAATCTGAAAATGCACACTTTCTGCCTTTCGAACGATTTACCCATACACCAAATTTGAAGTCTCTACCTTATCGCAAAGCATACTCTCCTATCATTTCACTTTTCGAACGTTTTGGTGTGCTGCACCCCCCCTTAAGTAAAAAATATTGGAAATCTGAAATTGCACACTTTCTTCCTTTCGAACGATTTACCCATACACCAAATTTGAAGTCTCTATCTCATCGCAAAGCATGCTTTCCTGTCATTTCACTTTTCGAACGTTTTGGTGTGGGGCACCCCCTCTATAGAACGTTTTCAAAAAATTCGATTTTTCCAGGGGGTTTTATCGAACGACCGAGCCGTGTACCAAATTGCAAGTCTCTATCTATTCGGGAAGTGCCTAAAAAAGGCGTGACAGACAGACAGACAGACGGACAGACAGACAGACAGACAGACAGACGGACACTTGGCAATTAGTATATATATAATAATAATAATAATAATAATAATAATAATAATAGAAGATAGATAGACAGATTCTATAAAAAAAAAAAAAGCTTTTAAAAATATGCACAGCACAAGTGTTTTCTGTAATGATATCAAAGGGTGAAAATTTTCTAATATGATAGTTATTGTGCAAAAAGGTTTGATTACAGTAATTTAAAAAATCTGATGTGAGCAGCACTGGACTTTCCCTGCAGATTCAAATTCATTTTGTCATTTTCTATTTCATTGTGAACTAAATTGAGTTTAATTGCTGAAAATAACATGGATACTTTTCTGATATTATATCAAATTTGCCTTTTTATTGCATATTCGTTAAATTTCGCAACTTAATTCACTTTACGTTCTTCAGGTCTTCAAAATAAAAAAATACAATATCTCGAGAACGGCTAGTCCCAGTGAAATGTGGTTTGTCTTAGTCTTTTCATCGTTAAACATTACGTATAAAACAAGTATTAAATTGATATATTTGAACATGCGTATTTTTTTATTTTAAATTTTGACAATTTTTGCGGGCCATTTTTAAAGAAAAGGCAGGTTATTTTTTCCGAATCGTACCAAAATCTAATCAGCAGCAGAGTAACCCACAACTGACTTATTTACCAAATTTTATAAAATTTGGTTCATTAGTTTTTGAGTTAGAGTGGATACATACATTGCACAGACAGACACATACACAGACAGACAGACGCACAGACACACACGAAAGTCAGGCTAAAAGTAGTTTTTACGTATTCTAGATGTCCCAAGATGTGTAGATCCGTCGAAAACTCGAATTGCGATTTTCGGCATGATTGCAATACTGAATATTGATTTACGACGCTATTATAATATTTACTCAACTTCCTAAATATACATACTTCCATGCATTTAATTTATACGAAGGAATTAATAAAACATGTTTATTCCAACTCAAAACATATAAAATTTCATATAAATGACGACTGCATTTAAATAGTTGTACATACTTTCAATT
The DNA here is from genome assembly GCA_951213105.1 of Amaurobius ferox. Classification (NCBI taxonomy): domain Eukaryota; kingdom Metazoa; phylum Arthropoda; class Arachnida; order Araneae; family Amaurobiidae; genus Amaurobius; species Amaurobius ferox. Next base: position 1,330,048 of record OX578149.1, on the reverse strand, counting down.
CTTGAATCACAAATAGTTTAAAATACAAACATAAAATAACTTTCATTTTTCTGATAATATTATTTTCCATAAAAATTGCGTTGCTATTGAAAATGACAGTATATGTAGATCGCTTTTGCGCTTTTTAGCGCTCTGCACATATACCTGATGTGCAATGGAAACACAAAAACCTGCTATAATCCACAAATTCGTGAACTTTTATAGAGACAGTCTTATTACGCAGTTGGCATTCAATTTTGCAAAGATTGCGGTCAGACTGCCCGATTTGTCTCTGGACAATGGTCAAAACCAAGCGTTAATGTTTACAGAACCCGCCTAAAGGGGACGTTCCCAAAACAAGGATAACTCTAGTATCGATGTCGGAATGTGCAATGAAAGCGCTGTCCTACCTTTTGGAAAACCTCTCTTTGGTGGGTTCTTTATAACTTAAAAGAATACTGCAATTTAAGGGTTAATTAACTTTATTTAAGTTATAAAATTAATAACATTTTAAGTTTCAAACTTTCAATTTTTGCAGCCAATATATGCAGCCATAAGTTAAACACAATGATTTTCAATTCTTATATTTGTAGAAATTATTTGTTGCTATCATCCCTAAAATTTTTCCATACATTAGTAGCGTCTTTCAGGAGTTAGGAAGCCTAACTTTTTAATTTAATGAATTGTTTTAAATAACTAGTTGCAGATATGAATTAAAATATTAAACCCGTTTCCACACTTGCATACTTTTATGCAATTTATTTTATTTCTCAATTTAGAAAAGAAAATACATCATCAGGAAAAACAAGCAAAAAAGAAGAAGAAAGATCAATCATGCTTAAAGCATTGATTATGAAACACTTTCCAACTTCAATGCAATTTTATTTAAACATCTCTAAAATGCAATACATGCCTCGGTAATATTTTAAAACTTATCACAATACTACATTAATTTATTATATTTGAAAACTTAAACCTTCATCGAAAAAAATGAACTTCATTCAAATAACGGCATTGAAATATAAATTGCCTGATTTAAACATCTCTAAAATGCGATACATTCCTTGATAATATTTTTAGAATTATCATAATACTACGATAATTTATTGTTGAAAACTCCCTCGAAAACAACTGAAATTCATTCAAATGACGTCATAGAAAAAATAACACTCCTGGCTCTCTCTATAAAAGCAGCATTTCATTCATAAACAATTTCCCATTCATTTCATTCATCACAAAACTATAATAATTTATTTTATTTAAAAATTAAGACCATGGAGCTACAAGTAATTAAACTCTATGCTTAAAACTTCATCGAAAAAAATCGTCCCTCTCTCTGTAAAATCAATGAATATTTCATTCATATGATGCAGACTCCATGAGCTAAATAATTTTGTGTTGAAGAAATACAGCAATTCTAATACAACTCATTCTACATATTTTGCTGTTTACACTTTGCATAAGTGAAAAATAGGCTTCGTTGTAGAAATAATCAAATTTGGATGATCATTTAAACTCAAATATATTGTAATTGCGTTGTTTCAGTGTGTAGATGCACAGAATTTAAGCAAAAATAAAGTGGTTTTAGCACGGATACAACACTCAATATGAATTAAAAAGAACTTTAAAAATCACGATTTTGAGACAAGATGGATGCCATATCTCATTTTGAAGTGGGTCACGTGATATTTCCATATGGTCACGTGATCGTTTCATATAAGAGGTGTAATTATTATTTTAAGTTTTATTTAAAAAACTACTGAATATATTTCGTTGAATTTTTTTTTTTATGTATTTTATGGAATAATTTGAATATTACCTGAAATTTTCGAAGCAATTTGTGGATTTTAAATCCGCTTAAAAAATGTTTGAAAAATTAGGTCCCATAGGGTTCAATGTATTTCATTTTTACTTTCCCTGCAATACATGGTAATGTATAGGGAAAGTATTGGAATCATGTTGAAAATCGCAACGCGAGTTTTCGACGGATCTACACGTTTCGAGACCTCTAGAATACGAAAAAACTATTTTTAGCGTGACGTCTGTGTGTGTGTGTCTGTCTGTCTGTGTGTCTGTGCAATATAAGTATCCACTGTAACTCAAAAACTAATGGACCGAATTTCATAAAATTGGGTAGGTAAGACCCTTGGGTGTGGCTCTGGTGCTAATTAGTTTTTGGTACAATTCGGAAAAAAAGAATCCGCCTTTTTTTGCGAAATGGCCCGCAAAAATCTCATGTATTCACTCTAGCTTAAATACAAATTTACCAAATTTCACAAAATTTGGTAAATAAATCACATGTGGGATACTCTGATGCTGATTAGATTTTAGTACAATTCGGAAAAAAAGAACCCGCCTTTTTTTACGAAATGGCCCGCAAAAATCGCCAATATCTAAAAAAAGACTAAGTAGTGTATGCTCAAATGTATCAATTAAATTTTTGTTTTATACTCAATTTTTGTAGAGGAAAATAATATAACACACTCCATTATACTTTAGGACTAACCGTTCTCAAGATATTTGAGATTTCTTGCATTTTTGTTATGCCGATTTCAGAAAAGTGTCCAATTACCAAATAGAAACAAATATTGAATTAAAAATGCAAATTTAGTGTTATTTGGTTCAATTAAACTCAATCTAACGAATTATTAAAGAAATAAGGAAAATATGAACTTGTGTCTGTAGGGAAAATCAGGTGCTGCCCACATCAGATTTTTACTTTCCCTGCAATACATGGTAATGTATAGAGAAAATATTGGAATCATGCCGAAAATCGCAATTCGAGTTTTCTACGAATCTACACGTTTCGAGACCTCTAGAATACGAAAAAACTATTTTTAGCGTGACGTCTGTGTGTGTGTCTGTCTGTCTGTCTGTGCAGATATTGTATCTACTCTAACTAAAAGACTAATATACCGAATTTCATAAAATTTGGTAGGTAAGTCACTTGTAGGCGAATCTGGTGCTGATTAGTTTTGGGTACGATTCGGGAAAAAATAATCCGCTTTTTTTGTGAAATGGCCCGCAAAAGCTTGTATCCACTTTAGCTGAAAATCTAATGGACCGAATTTCACAAAATTTGGTAAATAAGTGCTTATGGGTCACCCTGGGGCTGATTAGATTTTGGTACACTTCGGAAAAAAATAACCTGCCTTTTTTTGCAAAATGGCCCGCAAAAATCGACAAAATCTAAAATAAAAAACTACGTATGCTGAAATATATCCATTAAATGCTTGTTTTATACGTAATTTTTAACGAAGAAAAGATTAAGACCAACCCAATGCACTAGGACTAGCCGTTCTCGTGATATTTTCATTTTTTCTCTACGCCATCTTTGAAAATGGGTCCAGTTACCTAATGAGAACGAAAATTAAATTAATAGTGAATTAAATTTAATTAAAATAAAGAGAATGTGTATATAAGTCTGCAGGGAAAGTCATGTGCTGCCCACATGAGATTTTTTCCCTCGCAATTATTTGATATATAATATTCTCCTGAAAAATAATCACAATATGAAATGACAAAGCATTGTATAAATTTTAATATGAATAACATGCATGATTCGGGTATATATGGTTGGCGGCGATCGAGATGTTACGAAAAATATAAAACGTTTTGAACGCTTACATCTCCGAACTTAATACATAAAAATATCAACTTAACCTTTACGTATTTTGTCGGAAATATAGTTCCATTTATGTATATATAGAAATAATTTCAACATTTTAGTATATTGGCATTTTTTTTTTCCGATAAACTATAAAGTTTTTGTCAGAGCAGTTTTAGTCTTCCTTTACTTTCACTTGAACTATTTTCTAAATTATAAGATAAGCAATAAGCGTCAAGAACGTTTAGTAAGAAATCCAGGTTCTAGATTATTAATTTGTTTTTAAAGATCTAATATAATTTTCGAGGAATCGTTTTATTAAGTTGAAAAAGATTGAAAATTTCCCGTTTTTCAAGTTTATAAATTCTTATTTCTCGAAAACTAAGAGAGGTAGCTATGAACTATATTAAGTAATTAGCAGCCCTTTGAAAACCATATAAGAGTGTATAATTGGATTTTGAATCAGATTATTAGTTTTCGAAATATAGGAGCAACCATTTCGATATTTTAATATTTTGAACAGGTCGTTCGTTCTAATTTCAATATTTTGATAAGGTGGTTCTAATTTCGATGTTTTAATATTTTGAACTATTTTGAAAAAGTTGTTCTATTTTCGATATTTTAATATTTAAAATTGTTTTGAAAACGTCAAAGAAAATAAACTACCTACATAGGAAATTGGTATTTACATAAAATCATTTTGGCTAGGGAGCCCTGACCGAGTTTTATAACACTGTTTCGGGCCGGGATCGGACTTTTATTTATTACTGAATCGAACCTATTTAATTTTGAAAACTTTTCAAATTAGTTTTAATTGAATACATGAAATTATTGTCTTTATTTTAGCTATGTAAAGATAAATGTTTAAAAAAAACTTTTATCTCAGTTCTTCATAGAAAAATGTCACGCATTCATATTTCTAACACATACGAATCGAAATACGGATCCCTGTCGGGTCGGGCAGGGTTAATTTTCGGCCCTTTCCGACCCTATTGGAGCCACTGCTGATTTTTGATATAGTTCAGTGTTTCATTCTCAATTTGCAATTTTATTTGGTCGCAAAAAATTTATTTGTGTTAGCTATGGATTGTTAAAAGATACTTTAAAAAGCATAGGAATTTTATAACAAAATTAAACAAAGCAATAAAACTAAATAATAATAAATATGAGAAATATATGTAAACGATTCTTATGCATGCTTTTAAATAATTTAAAAGTACTACCTTACCTTTCACGGTTATGCGGTATTTTCATGTTGAACACGAAATGTATTTAATAAACTACGCGTACAGAAGCTGGCTTACTTACTCTGCGAAGAAATGAAGGAATCTGGGCTTGACTGAATGAAGATCAGATGCTTTTTACAGATATTTTTCTGAGAGTCATAAATTACTTGCCCAATTAAAGACACTTTTAAGTGAACACACACTGGGCTTGCTTTCCAAATCTCTGGACAATGTGTTTCATCCATCTACGATTTCAGTATTTTTCATCTGCTGTTTTTCCGACTGCATGTAATAAAGAAAAGAGGTTTCGTCCGAAGAGCTCTTATTAGAACCTAATTGGTCTTCGATGGTTTTGTCCGCGAAAATGTGTTCTACAAATGATCTGTGTCTCCGAATTGCCTCGATGAAAATGCCGACAAAGATTGGTGACTTCCGGGACCACCCTCGGTGTCGTCGCCCTCAGCCATTTGTATTTGAAGGGGATGACACCGAAAAGGAACCATTGTCCCACGTCCATCAGATGGCTTTGCTTCAAAATGGACGTCAAAGATTTTGTTTCACCAAAAAAAAAAACTGTGATTTTGTAGTGGACATTTAGAAAATTAAAGTTAAAATGAAATTTATGATAAATAAAACCCACTCTTATTTGGATTTTTTTCGAGTGATTGCCAATTTTTCCGATTATTTTGAGCCAGGGGGTGTGACCCCCCCCCCACACACACACGGTACTTACGTCCCTGAGCTTGATGTCCACCTTTAGGGCCTTGAATGAGTAGCAAACAGTGGCGGCTCAAGTCAAGTGGAGGCCCCAAGAGGTAAAAATTTGGGGGCCCTCAAACTCAAGTTCGAAACAGAAGTTGCAAGTAAACTCTCATAAACTTATTAAGAAAAAAGAAAAGTAATGAAAAATTTCGTACCGTTACACATTAAATAAATTTATTAAAAAATATTTTTACATGAATTTCCGTCTTGCTTTATTTCTTGCAAAATCATCAATTATTTTGGCAGCGTCAATGCGGTTTAAAATTTCCTGCTCTATATACAAAATGGCCAAGTTATTTAGCCTTTCTTCTCCCATTGTATTCCTTAAATCATTTTTTACTCTCTTTGAAACAGAAAATGATCTTTGTGCAATGATGCATTAGAAAAGGGAATTGTTAAAATAATCTTCAATAATATCTCAACATTCGGAATTGTGCAAGACATCTCTTTGGCGGCTCGATGGATGTGATATCTATCACACGAGAAATCTAAGATGTCCGGAGTGCTTTTTATGGTGTCCTCGTTTTCTTTTAGAAATATTAAGAAATGATCCAATTCATCTTCCAAAGTACAAACATCAATGTCATTTCTGTACATATCCTTCAACTTTTTTAACGCTTTCTTTCTTTCTTCTGATGACAATTTCCAATAAAAAAAAAATGTACGAAAAGGCTCTAGAACAACTTCATACTTCTGAGCTCTTTGAGATAGTTGTGCCTTAGTGTTATCACATATGACATAAAATGAATTGACTTTAAAATCTTCTCTAATTGTGAATTCATGTCCAACTTCTTTGTTTTCATCAAAAAACACGTTTCTCTTTCGTCGTCTGCGAGTTTGTTCATTTTCCACACTAAATTATAGCCCCAACAAATCAGTTGTCTCTTTTTCAACTTTTTCATATTCTACTCGGAAATTATTGATAAAATTTTCTAATGACTTCAGAAGGATAGATCCTTTGAATAGTTCGCACTCTGCTGATTGCAGTGATTTACTAGTATCATTTATTCTTTGCAAAACAGTATTTCAAATCACTGTCATTATGGCGGTTTCATATTTATCCAATTTCTTCAGAAGTGAAGTCGCCTCCACTATCGTAACTTGTTTTCCTTCTGCATTACAAATTTCATTTAAAGCCTCTTTTATATGGACGAATCCAAGTTTTATAGCTAATACAGCGTCTGCTCTTGCTGACCATCTTGTATCAGAAACTCTTTTCAGTGAGACGGATTATTTATCTTTACACATTTCCAGTTTACTCGTTAAAATTTTACATCGATGAGTTGACGCAGAGAAAAATGTGAATAACTTCTGCACAAACTTAAAATATTGAACTGCAGTGATACAACTTTCTGCAGCAAAATTTCCAATTAAGTTTAAAGAATGGTTAGCACACGGAATAAAAACCGCACTTGGACTATATTCTTTAATGCGTGCTTGCAAACCTGAGTACCACAGACTAATATTATAGTATTTTGTGTTGAGTACTTTCCTGACATATTTGAAGCATTATCAAAAGATTGTCCTCGGCAGTTTTTAATATCCACTCCTAATTTTGTTAAAGTTTCCAAAACTTCTTGTTCCAAGTGTGAAGAGTTGTGTTTATCTATGGGAAATTCTTTCCTTTATATTACCAGAGGATGAAGCATATCTTACCACAAAAGTAAGTGGGTCGACATGAGAAATATCGGGAGAGGAGTCAACAATTATACTATAATAAGTCGCAGATTTGATTTCTTCAATTATTTCAGCTCTTACTTGATAAGGCCTACAAATTCGTCACAAATATTGGGAGATAAATAGTTCACATTTTCTCGTCCTTGGCTGGCATATTTTTGTAGATGTCATTTCAAGAACTCATTGTATTCGCTTAGGTATTCCAAGCAGGTTAAATAATTTCCTTTCCTATTGGAATCTTTGCCTTCATCGTGACCCCTAAATCCTGATCCTAAGCGACTCAATAATTTTATTGTTGACACAATTCTTTTCAACACTTCTCTTCAGTAACATTGTTCTTTTTCCTTTTCCTGTAATAGTTGAGTATCAATTCCATTGAATTGGGTTGATCTTTTGTACAGAGTGCACATGACTGACATGTGCTCTTTTGAAACTTCGTGGTCCGATAAAATAACAGTAACTGATCTCCAATTTTGCAAACCAGTTATTAAGTTAGACTTTTATTTTGAAAAGAGTTTGCAAGTGTAGCAGTAAACACTTTTGCTTGTTTCTGAAAATATCAGACAAGTTCTCTTTTCCATAATTCCATTTGATTTCTTTCTGTAAAAATGATCATAAGAAAGTCCTCTGTAATAAACTTCATCTCTGTCTTTATACACTAATTTCAAATTCTCTATATTCCCGATATTTTTTGGTTTGTGTTTAAGAATAGGGTCAATAATAGCATCTATTGAATTGTTGAAAAAATTGTTGTCCATAATTGTTGTCCATTTATTACTTCGATGTCTATATTAAAGAGTTTGTATGGACCATCTCTATCTTCAAATCACAAAATGCGAGTGTCTAGCATTGATCCCAGTACAAAGCGAAATGCGACTTTCGTCGGTTCTATCTGCGCCAAATCGAAAAAAGCGCTTTCCGTCACACCTAAAATGCAGCGGCATAACCTGTTTCCATAGCGACCGCCACCAAAACGTCTACTGTCTGGGGACTTTCTCGTGGCGGTAGGACAGTATGTGAGTGAGAAGGAAAAGGTACATGATGAATTTTCTTATAAAAACTCTTGTATATATTTTATTGAAAGAGAAAATTTTATTTTTCGATAAATGAAAAACATCCATTAAAGAAGATAAATTTAGATATATCCTACTAAAATTGGAGGTTAAACGATTGTAAATTTTTAAAGTAGCCATTTTTAATGCAGAAATGATGAAAATTTCCATACTACTAAACATGTATAGTATTTTATTTTGAAAACGTAAGGGCAAAATTCCCCTTGTGACGTCACGAGCATTTGTTCTCTTTATCTATGGAGAAAAAAAAACATCAAATGCTTTTCTGCCCATATCTGGTGACAAAACCGGTTGATAAGCACGGACACAGTTTTAGTGGTCTAGCAGCTTCGAGTTGGTTCCAGGAGCTCGATCTTGAAGTTTCCGAAAATTTATTGCGTTAACTAACCACTATTAACGTTGTTCAGTTTTGGTAGAGTTGTTTCCGAAGTCATTAGGTTCTTGTGATACAAGGATACAAGGGAATGGTGCTCAACTGGAAATTTGTTTTGGTAGGCGGTTTCAGATCAAGGTTACTATGTTTCAGATGTTCTATGAATCATAGACTGATGCATCACAGACTGATGTAGTATTCTGTGAAAAACCCAGACCACACGACAGACTCGAGGGCTTGCTGTTGCTAGGTGTGTGGCCGGGAAGATGTGGTATTCTGTGCATGACATGAAGCTGGATACTTTTTACCTTGCTCGGCCAAGGAATACCAAGCGGTTAGGTCTCTGATATCCGAACTGCCTTTGTATATCTCGCAGATGGAAATATATGTACCTCAGTTTTTGCGTCAATTGAGCACAGTATTCATATTCTTTACTTGCCGGCTACTCAAATTGCTGCTCATACTCTGTAGTAAGTCGGGTAGCCTGAGTTTTCTACACTCTTTACTGCACCAGCTGAGTGTCATTCCAGGTGAGATAAACAAATCAATTACTGTAATATTGAAAGCGGTAGTTGAAAGCCCAGAGATCTACAAAAGCAAATTCTTTAGTAAGTGTGAAATAAGAAATGCTTCTGGGTTTCAGTAGAAGTTGTACAACTAACTATGGCAAATCGATGAATAATTTCGGTTCTTGTAACAACTTTTTTTGAGCAGTTTCCTCATTATATATATACAGTCAACCCTTCTATGACGCGGTTAATTCTTACCGCATTATAAGAAAAATAAAAATCCACGTTATAAGAATTATATTAATTCGTACCGTGCTATAAGGAAACTGCATACCGTGTTGTTTGGAAACCGCTTTATAAGAAACTCAGAATTAGTACAAAACAGAACAATTTGTACTGCTTTAAGTGAAACTCAGAACATATATAAATCAGGCTGATTCGTTCTACTTTATACAAAACTGCATTTTTAAAGCACCACATTATGATGAATATGGTTATGAAATATAAGGAAGATATAAAAGGCAATAAATATATGTTTACATATTTTGAATTATTTTTTATAGAGTTTGACTTCATATAAGAAAATTAAAGAAACTGTGAAATGTAAACTTAATAACTTTTTTCCGAAAAAAATCCTATTAACATTCGTCATTGCTGTTAAATATTAGTGGCCTAATTCATTTTCTTTTAATGTCCTCTTCACTTTGCATATCTTCATTTTCAAATGTAGTTTTATTTTGTAACTCTACCAAAATCTCTATAAGGAGCTAAGCAATTTTGTAATTTTTTTTTAAACTATGCACTTCGCACTGTTGAAGGATAATTTTCAATAAAGTAATTTTCTAATTATTTACCTAAACCCAGACACAAGATTCACAAAGTTAAATTCTATAAAGTTATAATAACTTACAATACTTGAAGAAAACAAGAATATGTCAGTTAGGTGTTTATAATTGTTTTGAGGGCGTTATAAGCTCCTTACTTTAGGTCAAAAGAAGAGTATGCTCCCTCACCAACCTGTAAGCACGAACTATGTAACGAACAGCAATCTTGGTCTAAAGAAAAGAGCTTAAGCAATTGTAATCACCCAATTGAGATATGCCTGCTTTCTTAAGGGAAGTATTGTAAGTTATTGTCTTACAAGCAGCAGTTTTGAGGTGGGATAGCCCAATGGTTAAGGCACGGGAATTGTACTTGGAAGACCCGAATTCGATTCCAGGTTATGTCCAAACTGTCACCGTGTTCACACGGACAGGGCCCCCACAAAGGGGGGGTCAGTTGGTACAACAGTACTGGGGCCCGGCGATTGTTAGGGGCCCGTGAATATTGCTGCGGATAAAATTTTTATACATTTGTGTATGAATATATAATAGGTTTTGAAATTTACATATTATGTGTAATTATAAAATTACAAATATAAATTATATATAAAGCCTAAACACAATCTGTAAGTTTGAATGAAAGAAAAGTACAAAATGTTTTGTAAACATCTGTTTGGATTCTGTGTCTCATTTTTGAAATAGTCAAAAGAGTCTCGAAGAAGGGCCCCTAGTTCATTACAAGCGTTTGAAGAGTAATCAATCATTTGTAGAACCGAAGAAGGACATACTGGCCAGTGGCCATGCTTTTGATAGCTAAAGAAAGGAAAGGCTACCTCTAGTGATTCTGGCTCTTTAATAAAAAACCGTCTGGGTAAAGATAGCTTCAGTGTCATTGTGTTCAGAATCTGAGGCAATAAAAACCGTCCGGGAGAAATTTTCTAGAATTGCACCAAAACAAAGTTTCCTCTTGCTCATTCATTCATGTTTACAGCTCATATCAATCACGTCCAGCTAACTACTGAGACCACCCGTCTAGAAGTTTCTTTTGGGAAATTATCGGTTTGGGAAGGGGGCGATCCAAAAAGCTAGCCTGGAAGGGGTGATCTTATCTTCCTGCTGTTTGAGGTCGTAAACCAATTAACGCGACATGGAGAAAGAAAAATCCTTGTTTCTCCCTCCTGGCATGAACTTGCTTCCCATTTTGATTTCCGAGATAGACGATATTAGAAAGTACAAAAAGCAAGTTTATTTTAATTTCTCATTCAATTATATTGGAATATCATATGAGTTTTCAGTGCTAGTTCCTAGTGCAATTCTCAACACATAATTAAATCTTGTAAAAAAATGATTCGCTGAAACAAACCCCAATGCTACCATCTAAGATTTAAGGTATGTTCAAAATCATTTTCTTATAGTTTTGAAATATTATTTTCAGATTTATTAATCTTAAACAAAGCTAATTTTAGATTTAATTAAAATTTATTTTATCAAATTTCTATGTTGTTTTGTAAATTCAATCGTCTAAAATAACTATAATTAAATATGTACAAAAATCTCTGAGAAAATATTGCATTATGATAGGAAAATGGATTATTTTGTGTTTATAATGCTTTTTTAAACTTTCACTTTATATTGTATGATTTTATGTTGAACTTGGTAATTACTAGAAATATTCAAAAATTTCCCTTGCGTCATCTATTTGTTGGAATTGGCTGAGGATGGAGCTTAGGCGATGATTTATGCAGTATCAAATTTCGAAGGGGGGGGGGGGGGGAGAGGAATTCACTAAGAATTTCAACTTCTGGTTGTGGGGAGGTGTTAATTCAATTTAAAAAATGTATATTTTCCTTGCAACATCAACTTTTTAACGCTTTACAACATAGTTGAAAAGTGTTTATGACTTTGTTCATTATGTCTGTCTGTCCCTTTAGCACGATAACTGCCGCAAAAATGACTTTATCAAAATGAAATTTTAGTATGTTGTTCAGACGTTCAGTGGGACCTATGAGAATATAAATAAATAATATCACCCAATTAGTTTTGGATTGAAACCGGACTGAAAAAATGAAATACATTAAACCCTATGGGACCTAATTCTTCAAATATTTTTTAAGTAAATTTGAAATTTACAAATTGCTTCGAAAGTTTTAGGAAATATTTAAATTATCCCATAAAATATATAAAAAAAATTTCAGAATAATATATTCCGTAGTTTTTTAAATAAAAATTGAAATAATCATTACACCCTTTATATAAAGAGATCACGTGACCCACTTCAAAATAAAATATTGCATCCATCTTGTGTCAAAATCGTGATTTTTAAAGTTCTTTTTAATTTGTATTTAGTGTTGTGTCTGTTCTAAAACCGCTTTATTTTTGCTTAATTTCTCTTCATCAATGTTCAGAAACAATGCAATTACAATATATTTGGGTTTAAATGATCATCAAACTTTGATTATTTCTACAACGAAGCCGAATTTTCAGTTATGGAGATTGTAAACACATTAAGCTGCAAGATGAGTTGCATAAGAATTGCTGTATTTTATTAAAGCAAAATTATTTAGCGCTGGAGTCTGCAATATAGTTGAAATGAATGAAACAGTCATTGATTTTACATAGAGAACAGACTATTTTATATCAGACATTTTCGGTGAAGTTTTAAGCACAGAGTTAAATTACCTTTACCTCCATGGTTTTAAGTTTTTAAGTAAAATAAATTATTGTAGTATTGTGATGAATGAAAGGAATTGCATAAAAGTTTATGAATGAAATTTTTACTGATTTTTTATAGAGAGCCAGGCGATTTATATTTCAATGACGTCATTTGATAAAGTTCATTTTCTTTTGACGAAGTTTTCAAATATAATAAATTATTGTAGTATTGTGATAATCACAAAAATATCGTCGCTGAGTGTATCGCAATTTAGAGATGTTTAAATGAAATTGCATTGCAGTTGGAAAGGGTTTCATAATCAATGCTTTATGCATGATTGATCTTTCTTATTAAAGATGAGCTTAAATGATGATTGATATATATTCAGCATCATATTACAGAGGAAGTAAGGAACCTCCTGCCCCCTCTGGAATTTACTTTTCTAAGGATTTCTACTTGCGGTTTTTCATCTTACGGTTCAGAACATTTCCTTGAAACGTATATTTTGATTGACTATAGAGCTTAGATGATGACTGATAGGAATTTAGCATCGAATTTCAGTAAGGATAGGGGTTGACTATTTACTAAGAATTTTCACTTCCAGTTCTTTTCCCAATAATGGATAAAAAAAAAATCATTTTTCTTCAAACATTTATTTCTCAAAATCGGCTATAGATAGAGCTAAATGATGACTGATATGGATTCAGTATAAAATTGCTTAGGGGTTAGGAGAATTCATTAAGGATTTCCACTTCTGGTTCAACAGATGTCACATTCGATTAAAATAATTATAATTTTCTTTACAATACCTATTTCTCAGGATTGTCTGTAGGAATAGCTTAGTTAATGACTGATATGTATTCAGCAACGAATTTTGCAGAGAGTTGGGATCACTAATGATTCACATTTCCGGTTCTGGAGATGTCACTTCCGATTTTTCCCAAAATTCCTTTGACTATGCGAAATAAGTGTGCAATTGAGTATAAAAATATTTCGTTTAAAATGAAATATACACACCACTTGCCATGGGGGCGCGGTAGCCCATTGGTTAGCGCGTTGAAGTTGCACTCGGTAGGCCGGGTTCGATTCCAGCCACTGCCAAAACTGCCACCGTGTTTACGCAGAGTACGATCACGTTAAACATGTGGGTCCGTAAGTCCTTCCGAGAGGTTGGTGGAAGGGGAAGGAGGGTACGGTCCCTGTGGATGCCTCCCCCACTGGGTTCCGGTCTAAATTGGGTGGCACTTCCCGGCCGTCCAAACAGTTACCTTACACCTTTCTGGTAGGTCGGACGGTCTGGGTCTCAACAACAACACCACTTGCCATTATATGAACAATCTTTCATAAACTGTGTTATATTGTGTTATATTTCGTACTTGATATATTAGATTGTATAAACTGTGTTACTTTCTGTGTTATATTGTGTTAAACCTCGTACTTGATATATTTTATTAAATTCAACTCTACCCCTAAATAATACATAAAAGAAAAAAAGGTACCCCCCTCCCCCTTGTTTTTATCTAGGGCCCGCAGCTCGACTTAGTACCAGGCCCCAAAATTTAATGTGGGGGGCTTGCACACGGAGTATGAGCAAGTTAAATCTGAGTTTGAAAGTTCTTCGTAGAGGTCAGTGGCAGGGGAAGAAGAGTACGGTCTCTGTGGAACCCCACAATGTTCTTGTCTAAATTGGGTGACATTGTCCCGGCTGTCTAAACAGATAATCACACCTTTAGGTAGGTTGGCCCCACTGTCGAAAGAAAGAAATCAGCAGTTTTATTTACTGTACGATAAAGTTATACAAATAATCCTTTTAGGCTTGTACCATTCTAGTTTACCAGTTATACAATTTGAGCTCTTAGACTCCTGAATTCATTAACTCGTTGACGAGCAAGATACAATATCGTCTATGCAATGTATTTTCTCCCTTCAAGGAGCAATTGTGGGTTGAATGTGGGAGGGGAGCTACAAGGTACTATAAAAGTCTGTCACATAATTTTCTACAGCATATTGTTAATTACCTACATCAGACCTGGATATGGCCAGTGGGATCGCTCAAGATTTCCGGGTGGGCTGGGTGCATTGCATTTAATTTTTTCGTTATCAATGACGTGTATGGTGAGCCGAAGTTGAAAAAGACGAACATTGCCCATTTCACATGGGCCAATCTCAGAGCTAGTATCCGAACCTAATTGACACCTAATGAGGGTGAAATATGATAAAGTTGCAAAACAATAAAATCAAAGTTGGAGTTAGGATATGTGACGAAACCTTAGGATTTCGTCACGTATAAATTTATAGGAATCTGAATGTCCATGCCGTCAGCTGTGTAAGATATGTAATAACAAGTTTCATTAAAAATCATAAATGTATAAATAAACATCTTGTATAAACAACATGACTAATGGCACTTTTTTCCAAATTGGGATTTTTCCATCAAATAATACCTAGCTGTATGCAGTTATTTCTGGAAAATTTTTAGTCATATTGTAGAATTGCCATGTTTCACCAAACCCTTTAAATGAAAGATCTAATGTAATTGAATTATTTAATTCAAGAAACAAACCTATCAGTACAATTTCACATAATGCGATGCGCCATTATAACATATATACTTACCATATAACGTTGTACTTAAATAAAATCTGCATGATTTTTAATATAATATGCAGGTCTTTCAGCAGTTTGGGTATTTCTCATGCAAGAAGAAACTGTTGTTGCTCTAATTTAAATTTATCCATGAGAAATAAGTATGTTTTTCTTTTTAATTACAAACCGAAACACAACCTTTATGAATAACACAAAAATATCGCCTTTTTTCATCAGAACCATGAAAAATATCGCCTTTTTTCATCAGAACCATCACACTGCTTTCAACACTATAAATGTCGCTCATCTGAGACCATACCAGTTGAAGATATGCCAAATCCTCCTACAAAAAGCAACTATTTTCCCACTAAGTTCCTAATGAATCTGGTATTTTCCATTTTCTCATAATTTATACTCTGGTGTCAAACAACGTGTGGCCGATGACTGCCAAACATAGCTCTTTAGGGCAAAGCTACCCGCGGGGTTTGCAGTTTCAAACGGATATATTATTATACACAATACTACCTGGAAAGATGGTACTGGTCTGGTATATAGAATCGAGAAGCAATTACAGATGAGAGGTCATTGGTATATAGTACATCAAATAAATCATCCCTACTTCGTGGTTATCCTTTATAGTTATAACTGGAGTACTACTACTTTTAAAAATGTCAATTTCATGGCTGTTAATATTTCTTTTTCTCTTTGAACTAAGAGGTTAATCGAAAAAGTTCGGGTAGACAGGTGCTGTTGCCATTAGTGTAAATATGCTTCCTGGGGGTAAAGAGGAACTTGATTTGTGTGCGAGATAGTATATGGCCCTGCGGTAAGGAGGATGTAAACAAGATAGAAATGAAATGTAACATTTTTGTTTTAGAAGATTTAAACATTTGACTTTCTGGTTTAATAATTGAAAATTGCATTTTCTGGTTATTGGTAAAATACGAAATTAGAAAAAAATCTTGAAATTTCCCGGCTATGCTCCCTCAGGAAAACTTCAGGGGGGGGGGGGCCTATGTCCTAGTTATAATATAAAAATACATATTGAACTTTTTCTACCCACACATGTCAGATTAGTTGTCTGTGTTTATACTTTGTGTTGAGGGACCTTTTGTATATTTAATGTTTTCATCCATTTGTTGGTATTGATAACTTATACCCATTCTTGTACTTAAATACTAAATATTATACTTAAATTTCAATTGGAATATAAAATAATTATAATTATTAATTGAAAGCTAATGTTTATACTTAAGTTTTTCAAAATTTTAAATCTAATTCTTATACCTAAATTAAATTCCAAGTATTTAAAGTTAATGTGTTATAGTTAAATATCTTTTTTTTTTCTCTTTATAATCTTTATAGCAAATGTTTATACTTAAAATTTAAATTTGAATAAAGTAATCATACTTTTGAAATGAACTTAAAAGTCATTCTATGATTATACTTAAATTTAAATGTCATTTAAACTTAATAGTTTTTTTTTTTAAGATTTAAATTTTGCTTTGCTGATACTTCAATTAATTAAAATAAATTTTAATCTTTTTTAAACTTAAACTTTTGAAATACTTATATTCAAATTAGAAAATTATGGACAAATGTGTTTTACTCAATTTGAATATAATGGTGTAACTTTTAAATTTAATATTATAAGTATTTCTACCCATATTTAAATTTTTTAATGATGTGATTATATGAAATTAAATTTCCTTCCTTATGTTTCGTTAGGATACTGGGGGCTTTGGCCAGAGGGACAGAACACAGTTACAGCTAACTGGTACACCACTAAGTATCTTCCAGAAATTCTTCAGGAAGTGAATGTTAGGGGACTCATGCTTCACCATGACAATGCATCTTCTCATTTAGCAAGAATGACAGCCGAATTTCTTGACAAAAAAACATCAAAGTGATAGAACATCCACCCTATTCTCCCAATCTTGCTATGTGTGACTTTTGGTTATTTTTTAATGTAAAAACATTCACACGTGGGCATCGTTTTCATTCTGAAGATGAGATTGATGAGGCTATAAAACCATATTTTTCATCGATTCCAAGAACTGGATGGCTTGAAGCATTTAATCTTTGGAAAATTCACCTACAAAAGTGCATTGATGTTGTAGGGGAGTACTTTGAACACTCCTAAGAGTTGGTAAGTTTAACTTGTACCATTTAGCCGTATCTCAAAAATTTCAGTGTGACCCTCGTATTAACATGATTTAACCCTTAGAGTAAACATTTTTGTCCATTTGCATATGCGCCGAGACTTTGCATGAGGGGGCCGGAAAAACTTAAATAAACAATCATGATTCACGATTCCCCTGAGCATTGTTTAACTAATAAATTTCTTTTTGAACGACTCACTTCGTTCTCGAGAGTGAATCACAGTGTTTTTCTGATAAGCAAATGATGCAAATCGGGTGCTTGACGTGTATGCAAGTAATTTACATATTCAGGGACATTTCCGGTTATGATTATGTTCCGGAAAGATCTCATCTTCATATATAAATACTGGGTTCATCTTAAAGCAGTTGTCCATCTTAAAGCAGTAGTTGTCTTAAAGCAGTTGCTGAAATCCATCTGACGTTGATACCACGACACAGAAGTAAGTTTGTCGGCCCAATAGAATATAAAGCGTAAGGCTTTTGTAAACTGAATCCTATTCCCGAGAACCAATTTATCACGCAAAGACCAACAGTACACTGACAACCAACGACGTTACACTTCCAGCGACACTTCTTGTCTACTTGTGTTGGAAACTTGGTTCTGTTTTCGTCGCGATTCTCGTTATCGCGAGAACGTGTTTACATTTTTAGAATGGTTCTACCGTTCTCGTGAACGACTCGTGACGGGAACAGAACATGCCATTCATGCAAATCGCCATCTCGCCGCGCGCGCATTCTGATTTGCATATAGTGAGGGCGCTGCCGTCAACGGTTGTGTTCCGGAGCGTACCCATCACAGTGTATATATGATAGGACACATTCTCAGTTATTCAGAGACTTGACAGACCTTAGTGATCTCGGAGTTTAGTCAGAGAGACTTTACAGACCTTGACTGACCATGTAGTAGACGTGGGAGACTTTTCAGAGTTTAAGATCTTGTAGTTATGCAGACTTAAGACTCGACGTATAGTCAGATCGATCAGACGGTGATCGACGGTGAAAGACCTTGTATGGAAGGCAGACCTTGATCGGTAGAGAGTAGTCTAACTTCTAAAGCCATGACGTGTGACCTGATGATGGTGGCTTCATTAACGTGCACGACATGAGTGGTACAGTAGCTGTTTTTTCTACTTACCGATGTTATAATAACTGAGAGTGTGTGCCTAGTCATAGACTATTCAAAACCTTTTTCATGAGCTTGCTAGCTCATTGTATATAGTTTTGCTTTGCAACGAATGTTACAGTGTTTTATTTTGTAACTTCATCTGATGCAATGGATCTCACAACAAATAAATTGTGTTTGTGTTTAACGAGCTTTCTTTCTTGAGAAAACACATCACTACTGCGTATCATCTGCTACAAAAATTTTTCTACCAGCACTTCGGATAGGGATATGACCAACACTGCTAAATCTGCAAATGACTTTCAAATTTTCTAGTCAAGTCACTTAGCTAACACAGCAAATAGCAGCCGACATTTGGTTATGGGCCCAGTATGTCAAGGCCATAACTTTTATCCGTGATAAAGCAGCAGTGAAGAGTTGTGAATTCCATCGACGGGGGCCGCGACCAGCGCCATTTGCATCAAGCAGAAAGGTAAACAACGCACTCTAGTCACAGTTAAAGACTATGGAGGTGAGCAACGGCATAGAAGCGTTAAACAGGGACAATTACGTCACCTGGCGTAATGAAATTTCATTTATCCTGAAAGGAGAAGGATGTTACGGCCACATCAACCGTACTGCATTACCAGTCGACGAATCTACGTCACGCCGCGAGCGAGAGGAGTACATGCGCAGTAGCGACCGCGCACTTTCCATCCTGTTTCGAAATATCTCGGCGGAGTACAGAGAACTGCTCGACATCGACGACAGCCCGGCGGATGCGTGGGAGAAGTTGGAGGCGCATTTTGAGGCCCCAACGCGCGCTAATTTAGTTCATCTGTTGGACGAGTTTTTCAGTCTACGCCCGGAAATCGAGGAGCCCATCGACATATTCTGTACGAGGATAAGGAAAGCTGTCACCAAGCTCAAGAACGTGAATCACCCCGTGGAGGATGTGTACGTGGCATTCCAAGCCATCCGGTATCTCCCAGCCCAGTACCAGAGTATCATCCAAATCATTTATCGCTGGAGCGATAAGGATTTTAAACTGGATAAGATTCAGAAAGAACTGTCTCTAGAAGAGGGCAGGATTAGACAGTTGAGGAAGGATCATGACAATAATAATGTAAGTTCCAATTCATCTGTATATTTTTCAAATGTTAGCGCTAAATGCAAAAATGTCACCAAAGTTAAAAAGTCTATTAAGGTCATAGGACCATGTTTTATGTGTAATAAAAATGGTCATGTAAAGGCACAATGCCCAAAATTGAAAAAGATGACTAGCTCTAGTATTATTGAAGTATTTTCAAATATAAATGTAGAAGCTAATATTGTTGATAATCCTGACAATAGGCTCAGCTGGGTGATTGACACCGCTGCTACGCGACACTTTTGTAATGATGTTAAAATGTTTTCAAAATTTGATAAATGTAAGGATACATCTATGTCGCTAGCAGTGGGTGATATGGAAAGCCCAGTTGAGGCTATTGGAACGGTGAACATGTATGTTAAATTTAAAGATCATACAAATAATATTGTGCTACAAAATGTTATGTATTCACCAAAATTACGGCGTAACTTGTTGGCCGCATCTGTATTAGAAGAGCAGGGCTATTCTTTTAGTGCAGCCAAAGGTGTTCTATGGTTTAAGACTCCTGAGGGAGAAAATTTCTTTTACGCTAAACGTAAAGAAGGATTGTATTTCTTAAAACCACAGTACTCAACTAAAAGTTTAAATAGTAGTGTTGAGGGCCGTAAAGGAGATCAGGATAGGGACAAAAATTCTAAACAGGTTAGAAAAACCCCTGCAACAAATAGTCAAAGTCAAAACAAAATTAAGCCTAACTTGAATAAAAGGAAAAACAAATCTGATTTAAAATCAAAGTCAAATAAAATTAGTGGTTCAACAGTTGAAATTCTGAACAAAACTGAATTATGGCATAGAAGATATGGCCATATTAACTCAGACTACTTGCACCAAACAAGTAAAGTTTCCGCGGCAAACGGACTCCCAAAATTAAAATATGCAAAAGTAAATTGCATTCATTGCAAACTTGCAAAATCTAAGAGAGTTTCGTACAAACCAATAGGCAGGATTAGATCTACAGAACCTTTGCAATTACTGCACATGGACGTTTGTGGTCCAATGCCTGTAGCTTCATTGGGGGGAAACAAATACTTCTTGACTATTACAGACGATTTTAGCCGCAAGGTGTTTGTTTTTATTTTAAAACAAAAATCAGATGTGTTCAAAGTTTTTCAGGATTTTCAAGCTTGTCAGGAGAGACAATTAGGCAAAAGGATTTTGTGCATCCGTACTGATAACGGCATGGAATTTTGTCACGGTCAATTTAAAGCTTTTTTGAAAAAGTTAGGGATTAAGCATGAACGATCTAACACTTATACACCCGAACAAAACGGGGTATCTGAAAGATTCAACCTGACAGCGTTAGATTGTGTCAAGGCAATGCTTAATCAAAGCAAAGTTGGTGACAAAATGTGGGCAGAGGCAATCCTATGTTTTACTTATACAAAGAACAGGATTTGCCATAAATTTAAAGTTAAAACTCCACACGAATTGTACTATGGGAGGAAGCCTGCTGTATCCCATCTCAGAGTTTTTGGATGTAAGGCTTATGCTGGTATTGCAAAACAGCTTAGGAAGAAGCTAGACCTAAGAGCTCAACTGGGAGTTATGGTAGGATATGCAGAAAATACCAGGGGCTATAGAATTCTTCTTGTGAAAGAAGGAAAAATATTAGAAATAAGCAATGTCCGTTTTGAGGAGATGGAAGCAGCGGAAGGCGTCCTGGACCCCATTCGACCTAGAAACTTCACCCAAAAGAAATCGGGTTTTACTCGAACATCAGATTCAGGATCGGGATGTTTGGATAGTGAGTCAGAGGAAGAAGCAGGTGAGAGCCATGACACTAGTCATACTAGTGAGGAAGAGGACTCTCCTGCTGATTCCGATCTGACCCCCTGTTCAAACATAGATTGGGAAAGGAAAGCTGTACCCAGGCCTGATGGAACTCGAACTGATGTTTACTACTCAGTGAGGGGTGATAAACATAGGCTGAGAAGTCATAATGATGTTAAAAAATTCTGTGCTAAGGCTAACATACATTATGACCAAAATTTGTTTAACTTCAGAGAAAAGAGGGATATCAAATCCAGGCCAGAGGCAAGCAACATAGAAATAATAGGTGATATTGATCATGTAGTTTCTTTGCTAAAGGGAGAATTTGATATCAAATCTCTAGGGAAGGTCCAAAAACTGTTAGGTGTGGAATTTGCTGAAATCAATAACAAAATTTTTATACATCATAGGCAGTACATTAATAAGATTTGCCAAATGTTTGAGGAATTTTTAGCATTAAATTTTTGTAATCAAATTTCCAAAAACAAAAATGATTAAATTTGTAACTTCTAAATTTTTTTTTCTTTCTTTTACAAAATATGGTTAGGATATCGTATAAATTACTCCTCCCTCTGTGATGCAGATAATTGTATCTAGAGTATATATATGTGTATTGTTTACAATGAACTTTCTAAAATTTTTCACATTACACTGAATGTATATATATATCCATGTTTTCAATTCCCGCATAAGACAGTTATGCTTATGTGTATTATTTTGTGTGTTTACTCCTTGTTATCATACACTTGGCTATGATTCATTGATGACAAACCACTTATTTAAATTTGAATACAACACAGAAAGAAAAAAAAAAATCTTTCGTTATCTGTGTCATTGCTATTAGTATTAATTATGTATACTGGTCTTGGACAGAGATAATGAACAGCCATAATTGAATTTAATATTTATAGTAAATTTTTTTTAATCTTAAATGTTAAATTTAATAATTATACATAAAATTTTCTACATAATTGAATTTGATATTTATAGTGAAATTTTTTAATCTTAAAAGTTAAATTTAATAGTTATACATGAAATTTTCTACAAATTGAATTTGATATTTATAGTGAAATTTTTTAATCTTAAATGTTAAATTTAATAATTATACATAAAATTTTCTACATAATTGAATTTGATATTTATAGTGAAATTTTTTAATCTTAAATGTTAAATTTAATAATTATACATAAAATTTTCTACATAATTGAATTTGATATTTAAAGTGAAATTTTTTTTTAATCTTAAATGTTAAATTTAATAATTATACATAAAATTTTCTACATAATTGAATTTGATATTTAAAGTGAAATTTTTTTTAATCTTAAATGTTAAATTTAATAATTATACATAAAATTTTCTACACAACTTGAATTTGATATTTATAGTAAAATTTTTTTAATCTTAAATGTTAAATTTAAATTATTATACTTAAATTTCTTGAAACTTAAATTTTGACTTAAATTAAATTTTTTGGAACTTAGTGTTTCAATGATATCTAAATTTTTCTTTCAATGATAAATTTTTTTTTGCTTAACATGAAAAGTAATATATATACTTTATGTTTTTGCTGGATACTAAAGAACTTGACATTTTTGCTGTTATGTTTTTTAGAATAATTTCATTGATTGATAGCACGTGCGCCGAGATTTGGGGTTTTGCATGAGGGGGCCGATTGTTGGAAACTTGGTTCTGTTTTCGTCGCGATTCTCGTTATCGCGAGAACGTGTTTACATTTTTAGAATGGTTCTACCGTTCTCGTGAACGACTCGTGACGGGAACAGAACATGCCATTCATGCAAATCGCCATCTCGCCGCGCGCGCATTCTGATTTGCATATAGTGAGGGCGCTGCCGTCAACGGTTGTGTTCCGGAGCGTACCCATCACAGTGTATATATGATAGGACACATTCTCAGTTATTCAGAGACTTGACAGACCTTAGTGATCTCGGAGTTTAGTCAGAGAGACTTTACAGACCTTGACTGACCATGTAGTAGACGTGGGAGACTTTTCAGAGTTTAAGATCTTGTAGTTATGCAGACTTAAGACTCGACGTATAGTCAGATCGATCAGACGGTGATCGACGGTGAAAGACCTTGTATGGAAGGCAGACCTTGATCGGTAGAGAGTAGTCTAACTTCTAAAGCCATGACGTGTGACCTGATGATGGTGGCTTCATTAACGTGCACGACATGAGTGGTACAGTAGCTGTTTTTTCTACTTACCGATGTTATAATAACTGAGAGTGTGTGCCTAGTCATAGACTATTCAAAACCTTTTTCATGAGCTTGCTAGCTCATTGTATATAGTTTTGCTTTGCAACGAATGTTACAGTGTTTTATTTTGTAACTTCATCTGATGCAATGGATCTCACAACAAATAAATTGTGTTTGTGTTTAACGAGCTTTCTTTCTTGAGAAAACACATCACTACTGCGTATCATCTGCTACAAAAATTTTTCTACCAGCACTTCGGATAGGGATATGACCAACACTGCTAAATCTGCAAATGACTTTCAAATTTTCTAGTCAAGTCACTTAGCTAACACAGCAAATAGCAGCCGACAACTTGCAGCCGCATGGCGTGACCATTTGGACAAAAACGGTGTCGTGGTAAAATTTCCTTCTGTTGAAAGAACCTTATAGCGTCTTCTTCGTTCATAGGCAAATTCCAGATTTTCACCATTGCAGCAAAATGATAGAATAATCTAACAGTATAACAGGATGCACTAAATTTGGTAACCCTAAATTCAAACTAACCACTATCAACAGGTTGCCGATATTCCAAATTAGCACACCTGCTTATAGTATCAGCAACCGGTGTAAGCCATGATATATGAAAACAGCACCACCTATTTATAACATCAGCAACTGGTATAAACCAGAATTTGACTTGATTCCTACGTGTTGCCTTGTTTGGCTTCATGGTCCCTATAACCGATAAGTACCCAAATCAGCATGTATGGGTGTACGTGGTCTACAAGGATAGATTCATAATGAATTCGGTTAATAGTGTCTTCCAGAGGTATGAGTGGACCCAGAGACTACCACGAAAACATTTCCCAGACCATAATGCTGCCCCCACCACTTTGTGTTGTTCTAGCTCCAATCTTTCATCTTTTCTGCATCGAATGGATGGACCAATGTCCATCCATTTGATGCAGAAAACGTGATTCATCAGAAAAATAGTTTTCTGCCGATCCTTCTTCATTAGCATAGGTGCAGTGACCATTCGTCTGCTTCGGAGGCCCATACATGGCAGGGTTTGCTGAACATATTTCCAGTAGCCTCTGGTACATTTGGCTAGTGAGTTGCTTCATTGCAGCATGGAGATAGACCATAATGAATCTTCGGAGCCAACAATCCCCTCTCGCATCAATGGTGCGTGGTACCCTGCAGTTTCCATGTCACTTATTTGTAATGTAATGGTGCTATTTCTCGTCTGACGATACACTTTAACCACAGCAGCACGTGAACAGTTCACAAACTTTGCTGTTTCGGAAATACTGCCACTCTTAGACCGAAACCTAAAAATCATCCCATTTTCCAAATCTGATAAATCACTCCTTTTAGCCATGACAGCAATGAGTAGTATGTTTTCAGAATGCCTACACCACATCTTATATACCCACCAAACCAGCTCATGATATGTGCCTTCTTTTATTGGCGGTGTTGACATCAAAAGTAGGAGGTGGTCACAATTATGTGACTTGACCCTGTATGTCCACATTGTGTAATTGGCGTAGTTGTGCATAGAGAAAACTGAGAGTGTGAGTAATTTTAATTCAGAACAGTTGATTTGAAAATTGAGAGGTGTTATCTTTATCTGTATTATTTAAGTAGCAGGCACTTATTTAAAACACGGGCAGTGCCAGGTAATTCATTCTAGTAAAATATCAAAAGTAAACCTTGGCTTAAAATAATGACTATAATATGAGCATAAAAAGTTTGACAGTTTGCAATTATTTTTTACATACTTAAGTAGCTATATATGAATAATAATTGGATTCAGTGATATGAAATATATACAGGGTGTCCAGTGCTATCCGTGCCCAATGGCTATTTCCTGAAGCGTTAGTCACAGAGATATACTTCCAATTCCAAAAATGTTTTAAATTTTAAAATCTATTATCTTAGAAACAGTTTAAATCAATAAATGCTATTTTGAAAGAAATATGAAATATAAATTTTTGTACAGTCCCCCGGTCCTACCATTTATATTTAGGAAACTCATCCTCATACAATTTCATGCAAAATAAAAAAAAAAATCCTTTTACGACCAAAATTGACAGAGTTATAAAGCATTAAACTTTGACTTAAGTCACTTTTCCAATCATAAAAATGTCCCGTTTCAGGCAACCTTTAAGGGACAGTGTAAATATTGTAATTCCGTATTCAAAGTATTATGTTTCAATTGCATTTGCTGACATAATGTCGAGAATGAAGCAAAGCTTTTCATCGAATAGTAATTGGTTTAGAAGAGTATTATAGTCAGGGCTCGACTAAGGTGTTCTAGGGGTCTTTCTAAGATCTTTATTGTAAATGAGGCAACACATTATTGTTTGTCAATAAATGTATTGCTTTAAAAATTACGAAATTTAAATTTTTATATGGTAATAGACCAGTAATGAGACCAGTTGCAGCATACCTGCAGACGAAAATAAAACATTACGCACATTAAATCTAAAAAAAAATATATAACACCCAAAAAATAAGATTTGTGTATATAATTATTTCGCGTATAACCCCCATTTCTCAGCACAGAAAGTGCTCTAACTTTAAGCAGCTATAAGTCACTCAATGTTGGCCGTAAAAGGATGATATTTTTTTTATTTTGCATGAAATGGTATGAGGATGATTTTCCTAAATATAACTGGTAGGACCGGGGAGCCGTATAAAAATTTGTATTTCGTATTGCTCTTAGAAATACATTTATTGATTTAAACTGTTCTAAGGATAATAGATTGTAAAATTTAAAACATTTTTGCAATTGGAAATATATCTCTGTGACTAACGGTTGAGAAAATAGCCATTGGGCACCGATAGCACTGGACACCCTGTATACATAATAAGCAGTTAATATGATCATTTTATTGCAAGCTTTTGATAACAGGAGAAGAACTCAACTGACACCAGATTCTACTAGATAAGAAGTAGGAAATCCCCTAAAATTTTGCTTTCTTCTAGAGTTTCAGAAACTTAGTAATTTCACAAGGAATGAAATTATTTTCACATTGCATCCTTTTTTATATTTCAGTAAGATGTGTTTTCTGCAGACGTGAATTTCAGTGACCCACTCAGAAGTTCCTTTGCCCCCAAGAAATATGTCAGGGCTATATAGCTACCATTGAGAATCATTACTCTAGAACTCTATCCACTATTTTTAGCTTGATGTCGGTCTGTATCCACTCAAACTGAAAACTATTGGACAATATTTTGGAAAATTTGGCATTTAATCACTTATGTTTTACCCTGATCAGATTTTGGTGCACTGTGATAAAAATAGAAATTTCTTTTAATAGTCTGCAAAAATTAAAAAAAAATCTGAAGTAAAAGATCAAATTTGCTAAAATATATTAGTCAGATGTTGTTCTATAGAAGGTCATTTGCACTTTATGGAAACGATTTTGATAATTAATTTTTATGCATAAAGGGCATATTTCATGCATCAATTTGCTTCTATTTGATAGCCTTGATTCTTGACTATAGCTCTAGCTCGAATTTTCCATCAAAGTAAACTTTTCCTTAGCACCATCATGTCAATTTTATCCCACTTCTCTTTGGTCATTTTCCAAAGTCCGTTCAGTGTTCTTGGATGCCATTTTCCTAAAGCTCGTTTTAACAAACTGAAAGTGAAAAAGTCCATAGGAGAAGTGTCAGGTGATTTTACAGGTATGTCATTAAATGGGATACATTTTATTCCTGTTTCTGATTTTTTCTTTGCTAAATGTGTGGCAGTTGACTTAGATCTGTGATTAGAGGCTGTGTCCATATGAAGCTCAACTTTATTGATGTCTTTTCCATATAAGGCTGGAATTTTTTTTTCAAAAATTAGTTCTAAAATATTCTGCTGATAGTAGAGTGAATTAATTTTAGCTTTATTTGAGACTTTTTTGAGTTTTAATTTACTGTTGTAACAAAATCCTGCAACTATCATGAATTCCTTTGGGGATTTTTCTGTACATTGACGAAGCCATTTTGTACGGTCATTTTCGTCAGTTGAGCAATAGAAATTGGCTCTTTTTTATTACAGTCACATAAATACACCCATGCCTCATTGAGTGTTACCACAAATTTCCATTTATCAGCAGCTAGGTGTTTTTCATATAAGTTTATACAATTTGTTTTTCTTTCCGCAATATGCTTTGGCAAAAGCAGATGAACTTTAGATTTAAACATCATTTTTTAACTTCAAATCTTTATGAATGATTTTACTTACAGTGCCAGAAGACATTCCCAGTTTCGATACAATGGATCTTTGAGTCAGTGGATTTTCTTTTAGGATCAGAGACTTCACTTTCTTGATATTTACCGGCATTCAAACAGTCTTAGGATGTGATTATGTGGTTCATTTTTACTTTTAGCTCGACGCTTTTTCCATTTCAAATTTAATATATTAAAAATACCTTTCTTTGAAATGCAATAACCTCGATTTTTACACCACTTTACAATGAATTTGTTGATACCAATATTTTTCCTCGGAAAGCGCATTTACGTAACCTTCGAGCCATGTATTAGCTTCAGAAGCCATTTTCAAAATAAATCTTTTATTCTACATTCCAATTAAAACAAAACAGTAGCAGACGATTATATTGAAAATGCCAAATCTTTATCTCAAAATGCTGACAAGAAACATAAATACAAAATCATTTCCATAAAGTGCAAACGACCTCTGTTGTACATAATTTTATGGATAAGACGAACCCCATATTTCTTGAATAAACCATATTCAATTTTTTTTTTCTCTTTGTGAACTGGTGTCATTTTAAAATGTGCTAAGTCACCAAATGAAAAGTAAATGTTTTAAAACTGCAAAGTGGATATTGTTCCAAATATTCATTTTATCTGTTATTTTGTGCAATAAAATGAATGATTGCATTATGAAACATAAAGAAAAATGAATATGAATTTAGAGAAAACCATGTGCTGTTCATGTCAGATTTCTAATAATCATTCTATATATTTAAGAGTAACACTTGTAGTATTCTTGAAACTAATTTATATTCCGTAATTTTTATTTATACTATTTGTGATGAAATTGTGTCAAATCTATGTATTAATCAAATTCTGCAATTTATTGTATGTAAAAAAAAATCAAAATTCCATATAATCCACTAAAAAAAAACACAACTCAAGGCACTTAATGATGAGGAATCAGATGAGAGTCTCATAGTGGAGAGCATGTGAGAGTTAAGAGAAATTTCAGAACAAAAGTGAGCAAAATAATTTATTTTAAGAAGCCAAAAGAGTTTAATAATTTTTGTTTGAATTGAATGAAAGTTTGTATATTATGTGTGTTAACAATTTGAATGCTGAAATACTAAATATATAGTAGGACTCGTATAAGGAAGGGCTTGTGCCCTAATAATGGGATCTGTTCAGCATAAAAAGTATATGTAATTTGCTGAACGTGAGATTTGAGTCACGAGTGTGTCCAGGAGGATATTCATAAGGCTATAAAATGAATGGTGAATAGTCATCCAAGTTTATCCCATAGACAATCTAGAAGCCTACTTGCATCCACCCACCATCTCTATTAACAAGATATTTCAGTTTAGGCTAGCTGAAAATCTAAGTACTATCCCTTGGGAACTTGATTGTGGGCCCTTTCCATATTTGATTTTCCTCTTGTGAATGGGCGGACTATTCCACTCCTCCTGATGTCATAAAGAGATCTTCCCTATACGAGCCCCGCTGATCTTTTCCAGAGGGAGCAAAGCCCCCTCTGGGAAATTTCAAGATTTTTTTTTAACTTCATATTTTACTAAATACCAGAAAATGAAATGTTTTAAACATAAAAGTAATTGAAAGAAAATCGTAAATGTCACATTTCAGTTCTCTTGTTCACATCTTCCTTACCATAGCGCCGTAAATTATTTCGCACACAAACAACCAAGCTCCTCTTGACTCCCAGAAAACCTGTTTAATCTAATGCCAAAAACAGCTGGTTGCCAAAATTTTTCCGACTGACTACCTAATTCAAAGAGAAGCAGAATATTTACAGCCATGGGATTGGCATTTCTAAAAAATAGCTGTCTCCCTCCAGGAATAACTATAAATGATAACCACGAAGTAGAGATGACTTATTTGGTCTACCTAAATAGATCTTATCTGTAATGACTCCTCGATACCAGTGTCGTCTTTACAGATGGCATTCATTTCGTTTGAAGCCGTAAACCCCACGGGTAGCTTTATTCCTGGTGAGCGCAGGGCATTTGGCAGCCAATAACAAAGTCATTTGAACCCAGAAATCTAGAAATATAAATTATGAGAAAATAGAAAATATCGGATTCGTAGGAACCTTGTGGAAAAATGGTTGAGTTTTATAGGAAGACTTGGCATATGTTCAACTGGTGTGGTCTCAGATGAGTGATGTTTGGGCAGTGTGATGTTTTGGTTCTGTTAATAAAGGTTTCAGTTTGGTTTGTGAGGAAAAAATAACGCAATATTTTTATGCTATTCGTAAAGGTTATATTTCAATTTGTAATTAATTATAAACATATTTATTTCTCATGGATAAATTTGAATTAAAACAGCAAAATTTAATTTTTGCATGAGAAATCGCCAAACTGCTGAAAGACCTATATATTGTATTAAACATGCAGATTTTGATTTAAGAGCAGCAACACTGGTAAGTATATATGTTATAATGGCTCTGCGCATCGCATCCTATTAAGTGGTACTGATAGGTGTTTTTAAATTAAATAATATAACTATATTAGATCTTTCATTTAAAGAGATTGGTGAAACATGACAATGTACAATTTTAACAGAAATGGCATTTTTCCAGAGATTGCTGCATACCAGTTAGGTGTTATTTGATGTAGAAATCCCAGTTTGGCAAAAAGCGTCGTTAGTCATGTTGGTGCTCCAAGCCCTTCATTTACACGTTTATGTTTACTTAATGAAACTTGTTTTTGCATATCTTCCTTACATGATGGTATGGACATCCACATTCATATAAATTTATATGTTATGAAATCTTAAGGTTTCGTTACATATCATAACTCCAGTTTTTGATTTTATTGTTTTGCAACTTTATCCTTTTTTACCCTCAGTGGGTGTCCGGCCACTCACTTTGCTGCTCATGCCCTCGGATAAGTCGGGTAGCCTGGGCTTTCCACCCTCAGTGGGTGTGACCGCAGGTCTGGACACTAGCTCCGAGATTGGATCAGGATAAACATGGCATGATTGCCCCTTTAGTCCCATCATACACATTACAGAAAAAATTAAATGCAATAGACCCGACCCACTGGGAAATTTGTATAGATATCCCACCGACCATGTCAGGGTCTGGTGTGTTTAATCAACAATATGCTGGAGAGCATAACGTGACGGATTCTTGCTAGGGGGACTACAAGAGTTACCTCTATTGGTGGCAACGCTACAAGACATTAGCCTTGTAGCCCCCCCCCCCCACTCTTCACTTTCAATACAGCCATATATAGTACTTCTATGACTTTCAACCCCCTAATTGCTCCTCAAAGGGAGAAAATGCAATGTGTAGATGATGACATCTGGTACGTGAAGAAGGGAGTGAGTTCAGGAGTCAAAGAGCAAGTTTTATAAGTGGTAAACTAAAGTGGCGCAGTCCTAAAATGAATAAAAATATTTATCGTACAATATATAAAACTGCTGATTTCTTTCTTTCGTCCCAGACCTACCGTCCGACAAAGGTGTAAGATATCTGTTTAGATCGCCGGGATAGTGCCATCTAATTTTCTAATTTAGACTGAACCCAGTGAGGGCTACATCTACAGGGATCTACCCTCCATCCCGTGCTACCAACCGCTTCGAAGAACTTTCGAACCCACAAACTTAGCATGCTTGTACACGGTGACAGTTTAGGCAAAGCTGGAAATCGAACTCGGGTCCCCCGACTACAAACCTCGTGACTTAACATCTCGGTTATCCCACTCTAAAACTGCTGATGTAAGACAATAACTTACAAAACTTCCTTGAGGAAAGCATATACGTGACAGTTATATGTGTCACTATAGTTGCTTCAATGGCATTGTAATCCCCCCTTTTTAGGCCAAAATAACATTATGCGCTCTTAACAGCCACTACTGCCGTTCATTGGGCAGTTCATTCTTGGCGGTTGCTAAGGGCACATGCTATTCTTTTGGTCTCAAGTAGGGCATTATAATGACCTCGAAACAATTGTAGTCACCTAACTGACATATGTGTTGGGTTGCTTTAGAATTTAGGTAATTTGGAGGTTTGAAAATTTACTTTTATTTCTTTTTCCCTGGCTCAATATTCTTAATTTGGTAATATTTAAATAATATTTATTGGCTTCTTCATTTATTCTTTAATTAGAATATTTTTAATCTTCTAAATTAATTTTCTTTATAATATTCTTAGTTAAAAATGTTCCATTCCTTAAATTAATATTACTTTTGATTTGTAAATTTTAAAAATTATTTATTTATTTGATTCCCCTTAAAATTCCCTTTAATTTGATGTCTCATTTTCCCATTTTGGTTAGAAATTCCGTTTGTTCTACAGTTTCAAGTTATTTCCATGTCTCACTGCAATTCAAAAATTTCAGTTGCGGCCATTTTCGGAATTCTGTTTTGCGGGCTTTTTACTGCGATTTAAGGCGCCACCTAAGCGTTTTCGCGCCTCTGGAATTCGTGATTTATTTTAATTGGTTCGCATTTTTACGGATCGTCTGCTCTCGGAATTATGAGTATTATTTTGGCAATTCTAATTTCGGTAAGCGAATTTTAATTGCTGCCGTTTATCTAAACTCGCCCTTTTGCCGCAAGTATAAATACGCGCGCAGAACTTTTCAGTTTCAGTTTTTTGTTGAAATCCTTCGTTGTGGTTAGCGCGAGAAGCGCGTTGTTTATTTTCGAATGGAACTTATGTTCCACGCGAGTTTTTAATGGAACGTTAAGTTCCTCGTGTTATTCTTTTTTTTCATTAGTTGTTTTAATTTAAATTATGCATTTTTCAAGCTTTTTCGCGTAATTCGCGACGTAACTCTCCAGAAAAGTGTATGGTGAAATTCCTTTTGCGAGTTATGTAAATGAAGCGTCTGACGATGACGTCCGAGTATTGAGAAAATCCTAGCGTTCCAGATGTGGTTGTTAGGCCTCTGCTGATGTTTTTCAAAAGTGCTGAATCCTCTCCTGTTTCAAGTTTGGTGATTTCCCGAAAACCAGTTTTTTCCAAAATCTGTGCAGCTCCAATGATTGGAACTTTCCCCCTGTCTGGCGGCCCATCCGGGTGAATACTGATGTTTTATTTAAACCCTTAATTTCTTTAATTCTGAATATGATTTCTCAATATTTCTTTTAATGTATTTAATCAAATTTTATTCTGTAAAATTAAAATTCTAAAACTTTATTCTGAGAGCAAATTTCTAAACCTTCATAATTTTTTAAGAGCCTGGGTTAAATTCTAAAATTCTTTAAATTTAATATTTTTGTTAATGATTTTTGATGAAATTTAAATAGATTGTTTTGAGTAAAGTTTTTATGCTAATTCCTTAATTTTAACTAAGTTGATAAAATTCTAATGTTAATTCTTTCTGAGTTGCCTGCCTGTGAGCAGTGTTTTTGTATTTGTTAATTTGAAGTACAATTTAATAAACTAATTTTCTTTAAACTAAATATTATGTCTTCATTTATCTTTTTTAAACACAGCAGGTTTTATTCTATCTGTTAAACACAACATATGCTTACTTTCTTCAAGGAGGTCTTGTAAGTTATTATATTGACTTTGTGAATCTTTTGTATATCGAATTGTGCCCTCTGCTGAGATTTTGAAAATTCAGCGCCTATGCTTCAAACATCTGGACAATAGTGTCGTGATTCATCACGGCAGAGTTAATTCTATTCAAAATTTAATAATCATCATTAAATACTTTTAATTTAATTATTGAATTTCTTGATTTCTTAATCTAATTATTCTAAACTGCTCAATCAGGAGTTGTGCTATAGCTGCTTAATTAAATATTTTGCTTGATTGATTAATTTTTTCCTTTAAGCAGTCTGTAGCATAACAAATAGGTATAAGATTAACATATTTTTTTGAAAACAAAATAAAATAAAGGAGTTTCTGAGATTCTCAAAATTGAGTTTTGAAAATTAATAATTTTAATTTTTTTTTTTTAAGTATTGTGTGTTATATATCAAATGTGTTATAAATAAAAGCCATAAAAAGAGCTTTCAAATGAGCTATATATGATTCATATATCATTATTAGTTACAAAAATTGTAATTTCTTCGTGAATAGCACTTGTGTGAAATTGAGCATTTCTTGCACTTTTTGAAAATCTGTAATGAAAAACTGCTGAGTCAGAAAATCTGAAAATTTAGATTTTACATGTACTGCATAGGTACTAACTATAAGCTGAAAATTATATTTTTTGCTATATGTTCAATAGGAAAGGTGATACCTATAAACTTGTTTCATTTAAACATTCTTCAATGTATCCTATACTTGCAATGATTCTTTGCAATTTTAACTGAAATGCTTCCGTGGTTAAGTTACGAAATTTAAAAAATGACTTTTTGCCATGTCAATAATAATGGATCAATTTTGCATAATCTCATTTCACTTTCTTAATATGGTTTCAATTACTAAATCTTTATATTTGGCCAAAATTCAAACCAACGCCATGCTTTAAAAATCTTATTTTTATTTCTATGAAATATTTATTAATGTTCATATCTTTACTACATTTTATATATAAATTAAATCTCAGTTTTTTAACTAATCTCAGTTTTTTGGAATGCAGTGAAAGAAGTATCGCATAACATAAAAAATGCAAATTTCAATGTATTTGAAAAAAGTAGATAAATATGAAAGAATGGATGCTGTTCAAACATCATTGGAAAGTATGTTCTCCAATTTTTTTGATGGTGTCAAGATGTAATAATATTTTCTGTAATAATATGTATGTAATAATATTTTTGGTCATTAAGAAATTGATTTGTGTGAAAATCGTGAATATTGCTCAAAATCGTATTGAAATATAAAATAACTCAAAGCTAATTAAAATTTAAAAAAAAATGTATTACCAAGTGTGGCAAAAATGTATTGCCACACTTTGTACCAAATTTCATGGTCGTACAACATAGATTTCCTGCTACACACCACATATATATCCTTTATATGTAAAATAGCAGAATATCCCCAGCTTTGCTTGTAATTTAAAATATCTAAAATCTGAGTGGCTTTCTAAATGATATTGCTTTTCAAAACTAATTCAAATTAAAAAGAAAAGTATTGCCAAGGTGCATACACTTTGTTATAAATTTATATACCTGTGTGCCAAATTTTATGTCCATACAACATAGATTTCCCACTGCACACCACACATACACATTTTCCTTTATATGTAAGATAGCAGTATATTCCCAACTTTGCTTGTAGTTTGAAATATGTAAAATCCGAGTGTCTTTCTAAATGATATTGTTTTTCAAATTTTTTTATAAAATATTTAATTCCTTTTAAAAGAAGCATATGAATATTTGTTCTCGCTTTACAAAATTATCTTCACAGACTGATCTTAAGTTTGTTTAACTTATGCCAAAATGAAGATGCTAAAATAGTTCAAGTACTGTTTATTTTTTCTGCTTCAACAATCGTTTAAACACAATAGATAATATATGAACTTGAAAAATCTTTCTTAAAATAAGAGATGATTTAAGAAATTGGAAATATCAATAATTTTAAAAGCCACATAACTGATGTAATTGAATTCAAAATATTCTGCAAGTTACTACAAAAAATTATTATTGGAAACTTCATGCTGCACTTACTGCAAAGTACAACTGCCATTACAATATATCAGTTAAAGCAAAAAGTGTGCATATTGGCAATCATTTTTTTAAAATACAAATTGTACATTGGGACACAGTAGAACAGCATGTTAGGAATACAATGGAACATTACCTTCCAATGCAATGTAATTGATTTTCAAAATCTTTAATTTAATAAAATTAATCTAGAGCAACTATGCAAACTTTTTTTTTATTAATCATAATGAAGGATTTTAGAACAATTTGCACAACTTTAAATTATGATTTTTCTAGCTAAACAGTTTCTTAATTTGTGTTACAAATTCTAAGGATACTTTGATTTTGTAACTTTACTAAACTGTAGTCAAGATATTTGTGAGAGTATCCCATTGTACCCCGAGTCTATTAAAAAATTCTGAAAATACATAGAATTGAATATAGAATGACCCTTCCCATTTAAAAGAGCAATTCCAATTCAGAAAGCACGACATGAGTCATGCAGGTTCATCTCTCAAGTCGGCCTCATCAGGTGTGTTGGATTTCTTGTAACTTCAATACTTTTTCCTTACATCTCTGAAGACTCTAAGTTAGTCTTTGACCTTATCTGGTATTCTTTTCCTCTCAACACTGCTTTTAATGAATAGTTTCTTTCGAAAATTATTTTCACACAGTCTTATATTTTGCTCTTTTCTTTTAGAAAAATTGTTGCTGCATACAAGTGGCTCACATCTTCTGTATTCCTCATCTTGCTGACACATCGTAATGTTTGGATATTGTGCAGGTCTTGCATTGCGCATTGTCGCTAATCCCAGTATCAGGATCTATCTAATTAAAACTGGATTTAATCTAATTGGAAGAAAAGCAGAAGGAATTTACGAAGTTAGTCATTTTTATTATGCATCTGATGAAGGACAGAATGGATATTTATGCCAAAAAGCCTGAATGGGTTTTACGATATTGTGGAAGAGGATCCCAAGTACTGCTGATCTGGAAGTTGCGAGTGTTTGCAGGAGTGGCCATCCACTCGAGAAGGAAATTAAAAAGGATATCTAGAGTGCTGAGGGAAAGGGATCTGTATGTATAGATTTTTTGCAAAATGGGTATTCATCTGAAGAGCTTCGGTATCATGAGGCACAAGATAAATCAGGTAATACTGATAGTAGTTGAATTATGCATCTGATGTAATGTTTAACCTGTTATGAATGGAATGGAATGTTTGCTGTATGAATGTGATGTTTAACCTGTTATGTTTAGGATATAAAAATATTCCTTGGTCCGAAACTACTTTATTTCAATGGGTAATCTGACCCTGATTATATATAACCACAGTTTCCTTATTTAATATCTAAAGGACCATTCCACAGTTGAAGGAATATTGATTATGCAAATACTTTTAGGTTGAGGTCCATTAAGCTCTCCTGAAATCATAAAATACTGAAACTTCAAGATACCGAAAACTAATATAAAATGCTACAGAGCCTATATTAACACCACAAAATCACATACATCACACTCATTTTGTGGAGGTCAAGTATCATGATCTCAGTATGCTCAACTACAATCATTTAAAGGTTGTAGCCAAGGCGGCATTGCTTAAATACAGCTAAACACTGATGTCCAAAAACTATTAATTGGCAATGATGCACAAATGAGTCCTAAAAAATCCAATAAAAAAAGTCTGATGATGATGGTATACAAGAATCCCAGAACAAAGATTTTGGCAGTGAATTAACACCATGTAAATTGAAATTGTATGTTTTTGACAACTTACTAGTTTAAACAGGTGACTTATTTATACTGGCAAAATGCAATGAAGTGTTTTATGACCATTGGTGAATTCTGCGGCATCAAAATACGAAATAAGTACAAAAGGTATCTCCTGTCATGAATGGGCGTTAACGGTTCAGGCAAGAATTCTAAAAATGGTGTTATTAGTATTCTAATAAAAAAAATTACATCTGAGTATTTATTTAACATTAGTAAAAATCAAAATTTTTAATGTTTCTTTAAAATATTCATTAAAAAACTATGCGATATATCGAAAACAGTTAATGCTAGCATTTTAAAATTTGTATCATTCATTTTCAAATCAAAAGTTGTCAGAAATGATTATTATTATTGAAGGGCCTAATATTTTATGATTTAAAAAAAAAAAATCATGCGAACATTGGAGGGTCCTCTAAACATTTGATTGCATTTAAAATAGAGTTCTAGTATCCACTGATTGTAATAGTCGAACCAAATTCTTTTTGAATCGTTTGTGATATATCGTATCCACAGACTCACACACACACTAACGTATATACACATTAACATTTGCACACACTAATGTATATACATGCACTAACATACTTACTTACTAGGGTTTATACATACACAGACATCACCTTAAAATGATTCATTTTCTGGGATACTTTGAAGATTTACCAGATACCAGAAGTGGTGACACGTCACAATTTCAAAATACTAATTATTAACAAATGACAAATCTCAAACAGATCCAAAAGTCATTTTATTATACATCATCCGACAGACGTAAATACAGATAAAGCGCTTTCGAACATCTTCCATGTTCATCCTCAGTGGCAATACAATTAGAAATAGATGCCAACGTGCTTAAATACAATTCAATACAGTCAAGTAAAATTTGCATATCATGAAATTGTCAGCAGCATAAAATAGTGGAATAGGAATCTGATTTAAATTATAATTTATACAAAGTTCAAAGATAAATATTTTAAAAAACAGTTTAAAAAATATATAATAAGAATTTTAGAAAATAATTATAAATTAATGTAACTATGCAAAGGTTTAACATGCAGGGAATTGAGAACGAGTTGCCAGGCATAACTTAAGACTTGAACAGGGTCAAAATTATAAATTGAAGAACAATATAAGTAAATATAAAGGGATTCATAAAGTAAGGTTGAATGGGGGTTATTACAGCTAATCAAAAGAAAATTCTTTTCAAAAAGGGGGTGAAAATTATCTTTATTCACGAACTGGGCAAGGGCAGTCATAATGTTCCCGTTGATAGAGCCATTGACATTATAGCTAATAAACTTTCTTTACATAATTATAAACCCCCTTCCATCACCGCAATAACCTCTGCATGGAATATTGTGGCTGGAACCAACTATTTTGGTTTCCGTGGCGATATTTACTTATAAAATTCGGGTGCCCCTATGGGTAGCCCACATTCTGTTATCTTTGCAGAAGCAATTTTGCAGGAACTCGAGAATGAGATTTTGCTTTTTTTTCCCCCTTAAACCTATTCTTTGGCAACGTTACGTTGATAATGTGTTTATCACTTGGAACCATAGTTTAAATGACTTACTGAATTTACTTGATTTAGTCAATGATGTTTATCCATCTATTAATTTTACTGTAGAGCATGAATCCAACTGTTCCTTACCTTTTTCAGATGTTATTGTTTCTCCATAACTTTTCTAATTTTCAGTCTTCTGTTTTCACAAACCTATGTTTACCAACATATGCATTCTGGCTAATTCTTTTCACCCTATTTCTTCTATAAAGGCTTCCTTCATTGCATATTTCAATTGCGTCTTTAATGTTAGTTGTACTATTATTCCTTTAAATAATGAAATTGATTTAATTTTTAAACTCTGTCAAGATAGATGCAGGTTACTCTTATGAGTTTATTCATAATATTTTCGCTAAAATTCGCCAAAAGTTTTTGCAACCCTTTTCTAGTCTTATTCCTATTAATGATCGTTTACAGTTTAAAGCTAGTTGTCCTTACCCTTCTAAAATTTTTCGTCCACTTATTAATTTTTGTACCGAATTTAAATTTAAACCCGCTCATTCAGCTGTTATCACCTTCTTCAATCATATACGACCTGATAAATTTAAGGATAATGTTAACTTTAAAAATCTTGCTAGGGTATTACGTTGTACCCCTTCTTTATTCATATAATACCTATAAATTTTATATCGGTAGTACTAAAAGTACGGTTGGTATCTGTTTGTCCGAACATGCAAGAGACATAAAAAATGGTAAATTAACGACTGCTCTTGCCCAGTTCGTGAGTAAAGATAATTCGAAAAGTCTTTTCTTTTGATTAGCTGTAATAACCCCCGTTCTATCTTACTTTATGAATTCCTTTTTATTTACTTATATCTTTCTTCTATTTGTAATTTTGACCCTGTTCAGATCTTAAGTTATGCCTGGCGACTTGTTCTCGATTCCCTGCATGTTAAACCTTTGCATAGTTACATTAATTTATAATTATTTTCTAAAATTCTTATTATATATTTTTTAAACTGTTTTTTGAAATATTTATCTTTGAATTTTGTATAAATTATAATTTAAATCAGATTTCTATTCCACTATTTTATGCGGCTGACAATTTCATGATATGCAAATTTTACTTGACAGTATTGAATTGTATTTAAGCATGTTGGCATCTATTTCTAATTGTATTGCCACTGAGGATGAACATGGAAGATGTTCGAAAGCGCTTTGGCTGTATTTATGTCTGTAGAATATTTGTATAATAAAATGACTTTTGGATCTGTTTGAGATTTGTCATTTGTTAATAATTATTGTTTTACCAGATACTTTGCATTATGACATTCGTTTATACTGACGAAGCATGAACCATTTTTCTATCATACAATATTGTCCTGGTGCACCACAAGGGACAGATCATAGTACTCCCTTTAACCACCCAATTTAGACTGGGACTCAGTAAGGGGCTATGTCGACAGGGACTGGTACCCTCTTTTTTCAGTCACCAACCTCTCGGAAGGATTTTTGACTCACAGATTTAACATGCACATATAGACACAGGGATAGTTCGGGTAGATCTTTGAGTACAATTCATGTGTCTTAACTACATGGCTATCCCATTCTTTATACTATGTATGTAGGGAAAGTAAAGTATACAATTTAGAATATTATTATCAAATATAAAGACCTTCACACAAGACTGGGAAAGATCTCGATGTAATTTAGTTTTCTCAATTGCGTGTCCTTTACCTGTAAAATGTAGACAGATGAAATGTGCACATCATTTCAATCAAAACTCTGAAGAACCCAAAATGGCTTTTGGCAAATATATTTCAAAATAAAAGTGAAGCTTGCAATCCTTAAAAAATGCTTAATTCATGATTTCAATTTTTAAAGGTCTTAAAACTAAAATGTGTACCAAAATGCATCATTTTCCTACAGATATCATAATAAAAGTAGAAAAAATTGTCTTCTGTCCATAAGGGATGATCCGATTGCAAACTGCAGAATTTTTCTAATTGCTATTTAGAAAAGGGGTCAAGAGCTTTATATTTTACGGTTCCTATTGTTTTTCACTGTTCTGGTAAACAGTGTTCTGGAAAATGTGGTTATCAGACCAAAGTGATGTATTCATTACAAAGAGTTGGAATGTTATATTTGAATTTTTTAATGGCTCTAGATGGCGTTACTTTGCCATAAAAATCACAAAGGCCACACATGCTAGGGATGTTGATCTTCAGAAGTTTTTGGTGTATGGGGGGAAACATTGACAAAGCTGTACATGAGTTTTAAAGGGTTTTTCCTGTCTCGTATTTTGTTTATTTTCTCAGCCGTGAAATTTTTGTAGAATTATTGAATAGGAAGAGTGATAATTGTTATTTTCTTTGACTACTGATATTTGATTTCTTCACAACTGAAATTTTCATCAGCTAAGTGGCAGCACTATAATCATTGTGTCATCCTTTTATGTGTGGTTATGCAAACTTTTGTCTGATGCTGTCATAGAAAATATGAAAATTCACTCAAAAAAGTTTTCACTCGAAGTTCAAAAAATTTTATCTAGTTCCAGATTTTTCGATAACAAAGCCGGATATAAAGTTTCGTGAAAATCAGTATTTATGGCAGCTATCATGTACACTAGCAATTAACGATGGTCATTACATTAAAATAGTCAAAATGTGTTCAGCAGGTCCTCAAACATGTATTGGCATCATAACTCAAAATAGAAAATATTCGTGAAAACAATACTTTATTCTATAGAATGAGAAAGTAAAAATATGAAGACATTTGACAATTTGTCAGTGAATTGAGGTGTGTGTGTGCGTGCGGGGGGGGGGGGGGGAGAAGAAAAATACCTATTGATAATCATGCATAAACAGTCTATCATCCAATGAAAGGTCTTAAACAAAGAAACTTCGTAACCAAAGAGGAAATAATGTCCATCCACCTACAGGATAAAAGAAAAACTGCTGTCCCACAAAAAATTAACGAAACAATAAGCATTAGCCAAGCCAAGCCAAGACGAATCAATTTCGGGGAACCTGTGCTGAAGCACTTAGCCCCACATCTCAAATAGCAATTGTAAACTGGTAGTGAATCTAGCATGTGTATAGCAATATGCCTTGGCGCTCCCCTCCAATGAGGGCGCTGGATGGTCAGTAGCTGCAAGTTGCTTGAGATGAGGTAGAAATTGTCTTGGACGGCTTCGACCTGCAAGTCGGTGAATCTAAGGAGGAAGGGGGAGGGGCCAATGCCTTAAGGGCAGCAAATAGAAAACAGAGCAAGCTCTGAGGAAGATGAAGTCTTATTACCATTGTTGAAAAATAAAATTAAGTAAAAATATTAAGCAATACAAGTTTAGTTAAGCTAAGTTAAAATATAAGGTAAGCAGTTTAAGTTTAAGTTCTAAGTTAAATAACAAGTTTAAGATTTTAAGTTTAAGCTTAAAGACTGCAATGCAGTCAGGGTACCAAAGTTCTAGATAAAAAAGGCTCTTTTCAGTGACACATAAAAATTTACACTTTTAAATTACAATTTAATTGAATGGAAACGTGGATTGGAGATTGTACTGGTCTAGCAGTTAGAACGCGGGCAAAAGCAAGCAGATGGGTTGGCCAGTGGTTGGGCCATGAGAGAGAACGGGCAGAGTGACAGCAAGTGCCGCCATCTACCGGTGTTCAGAGTTACGAGACTCCTGGTTGCGGAATGACAAAACGACGTTTCTTCCATTTAGTACCATTGGTGCTAAACAGAAGATGCAATAGGAAGGCGCGATAGGGTTATACGTCTGATCTACATCTCGCAAACAGGGTCTACTAGAGTTTATCTTGTTAAATTTGAGTGAGTGGGCCGAGATTTGCTCGATAATTCCCGAGACTTTGAGATCATGGTGTATTACTTCGTATTGGACATACCTAGGTGCCTTAACGATGCAACGCAATACTTTATTTTGAAAAACTTGCAGTTTCTTAATGTGGACGTTTGCCGCCGACCCCCAAACTGGGCTGGCGTACAAAAATCCAGGTGCGATGATTTGTTTGTAGATAATGAGCTTATTATTGAGGGAAAGGTGGGATTTACTACCGAGAATGGGCAGGAGGGCACGAAAAGTTTTGTTGGCTGAAGCTACTTTATTATCAATATGATCTCCGTAAGTCATATGGGCGTCCAAAGTGACGCCCAAATACTTAGCGGAGTGACAGAAAAGGATAGGCTGATTAAAAATTTTTAAAGCAAAGTTATGATTTAATTCTCGGTAGTTGGGTTTAAAAATAACTACTGCACTCTTGGTAGCATTAATTTGGATTCTCCAGGAAACGAGCCAGTGCTCAAAGCTAT
The DNA here is from genome assembly GCA_951213105.1 of Amaurobius ferox. Taxonomy (NCBI): domain Eukaryota; kingdom Metazoa; phylum Arthropoda; class Arachnida; order Araneae; family Amaurobiidae; genus Amaurobius; species Amaurobius ferox. The sequence continues at coordinate 1,287,031 of OX578149.1, read as the reverse complement.
GAGTAATGTAACTTTGGAGTGTGTTAATGGAGTTGTGCGGTGAGCAACTCCGTGCGATTAACGCTGTGTCATCTGCAAAGATGGCCAGCTTAACTTGTGGTATGTTGGTATATCGTTGATGAAGATGTTAAAGAGCAGTGGACTGAGGTTTCCTCCTTGAGGAACACCGGCCTTGATTGGTCTAATAGAAGAGAGAGATTTATCAACTCGTACGCGGAAGAATCTATTAGTGAGATACGAGTTGATGATAGCCAAAAGTTGAGTCGAAATGCCAAGTCGCACCAACTTGGTAATAAGCCCGGGCAAGTACGTTTTATCGAAGGCTTTCGCCACGTCCAGAAAAACAATAGTACTATACTGCCTGTTGATAGAGTTTTTGTGAATAGTTTCTACAACCCGCATAAGCTGGGAATGCGTAGAATGCTCAGAACAAGGCAGAGTTCCATGGAACTCACCCATTACTTCCAAATTTTCCTTTATTTATAGGAGGTATTACTCCATCTTCTAAATCAGCGACATGTAGACCGTATTGGAACTTGTCTCAATCCTGCCTTACATGCACCGCTACGATCCTGCTGGATACCTATTTTATTTTAAAAAATTCTTTTCTGATTTCCTAACCTTTTACTTATGATCGGAGGTGAAAGCAAGCACACTTTAGCTTTGCTAGGTACTCCATAAACGGCAATTCCTTGAGTCCTTGAGAATGCTCAGAACGAAATCCATGCTGATTGGCTGAAATTACGTTATTCGTCTGGCAGAAACTATTCAAACGTCTAAGCAACACTAATTCATAAATTTTGGAAAAACTAGAAAGCAGGCTGTAGTTCTCAGGAGCTGAGAGATTTTGAGAAGTTTTTGGAATAAGGCAAACAACGGCAGTTTTCCAGCTTTGGGGAAAAAAGCGATGGTCCAACATATGATTACACAGCATGGTTATCCAACAAAGATATAAATCTGGTAAATTCTTGATGATGCGATTACTGATATTATCAAGGTTTGTGGAATAAGGCAAACAACGGCAGTTTTCCAGCTTTGGGGAAAAAAGCGATGGTCCAACATATGATTACACAGCATGGTTATCCAACAAAGATATAAATCTGGTAAATTCTTGATGATGCGATTACTGATATTATCAAGGTTTGTGGAATAAGGCAAACAACGGCAGTTTTCCAGCTTTGGGGAAAAAAGCGATGGTCCAACATATGATTACACAGCATGGTTATCCAACAAAGATATAAATCTGGTAAATTCTTGATGATGCGATTACTGATATTATCAAGGCCGGGTGATTTTTTGACATTCAATCCATCAACGATATGTAGTATTTCAGCCAGAGAGACTCTCTCCAAGTCGTTGGGTGCTTGTACTTGTAGTGCTCTGTGATTGGTCTGTTGTAATCGTTGTTCAGTTTCAGTGTATGTGTGGCTGAAGTTATGGTCTATGTGGCATTCGGAGCTCAGACTTCGAAGTGTGATTTTCAGAAGCTGCTGCTTTTATCTTGTGGTGACTTTCTTGCTTACGCTTGGGCGTGTTATATCTTGTTACGATAGAGCACGTCGGGCTAAGTAATCTTCAACTTTATTGTGTGCGGCTTTTCGCCATTTTGTGCTTTCGACTTAACACGTGTGTTTTTCCCACGTGGTTCTGTTTTTTGTGCCTTGGATTGACCCTGCTGGACTATGGAGCTGGACAGAGAAGTTTTGGAAGTGACGAGGGATGTTGCAAGGGAACTGGATGGTGATGATGCTCGGCCTCTCAGGGATGCCATGAACTCTTATTGTGACTCCCTGCCGGACGATGGACTTTCTCGCACGTGGACCCAGGAAGTGAGGGAAACAGTGAACTTCTGTGGATTACTGATCTACACGCTGACTCTGCATATCGGGGATATGCTCAAGAACGGACTCATCACCCAGGACAAGGACCAAGTCTCCCGGATTTTGGGTATGTTCAATTTTGTGAATTCTTTTATGTTAGGCTGTGACATGACTAAATTTAAGAGTAGTGATATGTATTTAATTTTTAATTCATTTGAGGATAGTAATTTAAGATTAAACAACACTGAAATTAAATCCAAACTGTTAGAGATAGGACTAATTAAAGAGATGAAACTTGTTGATAAAACTGAAACGGTTGAAAATCCAAGTGAAAGGGCTAGGACAGAGGAGTCTACTAAAATCCAGACTGGAGAATCTAACTTGAAACCTAGTGACCATGATGACATGGATTGTAATGATGTAACTGTTAAGGATGTAAATGCAAATTCTAATGAAGTAAATAAGCCTAAGACTTATGCTGAAATTGTCGCGCAACCTGTAGTGTTAAAAAGTGCACCAAAACCAAAAACGGTTGTAAATAGTGGTAGTGATAAAAGTATGGAAGTAGAGAAAAAAGACCCAAAAGCGGAATGTTTTTTCATTAAGTTTAGAGATAACTACCAGGCTCTCTTAAAAAAGTTAAATGAGATCACAGGCAACAAAGTATCTGGCAAACTCTCAGGAGATATGCTTAAATTGATACCTAATGACGCCGACTCCTATAGGGTTGTTCAGCGCCATTTGACTAGTGAGAAAATCCCCTTCCACAGCTTAAACTTGAAAACAGAAAGGCCCAAAAAGGTAGTTTTGAAGGGGCTGCCAGCAAACTATAACATTGAGGAAATAAAACTTGCTCTAACATCCATGGGATTAGATGTAGTCCGGGTTTCTCAACTGAGAAACACTAAAACGAGATTCCCCCTACCGATCTTCTTACTCAGCCTTAGGCCCACGGAAGACTGGCAGAGGATTTACAGACTGACAAGGTTAGGGTACTTGGCTGTGAAGGTAGAGGACGGGGCTTCAAAATTTGCTACCGGTGCCAGCAGTTCAACCACTCCTCTGAGAACTGCAGTATGCCACCCAAGTGCCTGAAGTGTGCGGGAGATCATTTCACACTGGACTGCCAGAGACCCAGGACAGAGAAGGCAACGTGTACAAATTGTAATGGAGACCACCCGGCGAACTTCAGGCAATGCCCGAAGAACCCCTGGAACAGAGGAAAGGCACCGGGGTATGCCCCCCCTCCCCCCAAAAATCAGATACCCCCTTGGAGGCAAAAGGACCTCGGACTAAACCCCCAGGCACCCCCTCAGGACTCCTCGCACATAGTGCCACAGGAAAAAAGACACCAACCTTCAGCACCTACCAGATCGGTGCAAGAGCAGGCCCCCAAATCATCGACCTCCAGAGAATTGACCCTGGAGGAAGTAAGAGCAGCTACAGCTGCCATTAGAAAGAGATCGGAAATAGAAGAAGCCAGGCAGGCAAAGGATGGGCTTGACAGGAAGGTTGAGGATTGGAAACAAAATAAACGAGTCAGGGGTGAAGAGATCGCGCAAACCCAGCTGTTAGTTAAAACGGGTGAAAAAAAGCAAAAAACTATCGAGTTCCAAAAGGACACTCACAAAAAAGTGCAAACCGCGGTTGAGGCTGAGGAAATGGAAGCTGAGACTGAACCGACTGATAAATCTGATGCTGAAAAGATGGAGGATATTCTCAACCTCATCAGAGGATTTATTAGCATGTTCAATCTAGACGACATAAAACATCTGTTGATGCAGTTCGCAGAGTTAGTACAAAAAAAGAGCGATCCTATGGTAATGGTCTTTGAGGCCCTTAAAATAATCGCGGACTTTAAAAGTAACAGTGAGAATCAAACCCGTCATGGCTAGGTCCCAAAAAGAATCCTTAAAAATAATATTTTGGAATGCGAACGGCATATCTCCAAGAATAAATGAACTTAGAAACTATGTAACTGAAAATGACGTAGACGCCTTATTAATTCAGGAAACTAAAGTTAGAGAAAGTAAAAAACTAAACATAGCCAACTACATATGCTATCATAATCTTAGCTCAAATACTAATGCTAGAACGCCCCATGGAGGAACAGCAGTATACATTAAAAGAAATATTCCCCACGAGGAACTAAACAACATAAATCTTCAAGGTATAGAAAATACTAGTATAAAAATTAAAATTAATAATAATAGCCCGTTTATCCTAACCTCAACATATGTCAAAAATATGAGTAAAGTAGATGTAGCTGCGCAACTGGAACTGCTTTTCGCGCGATATCCAAACACGATACTTGCAGGCGACTTCAACGCGCACCACCGAGCGTGGGGCTGTAGGAGAGCCAATTCCCGCGGTACACAGATACACAGACTGCTGAACACGACAAACACTAACATTATTGTACCGTCGACACCAACCTGCTTCTCAGGCGCCAACGGCTCATTTATAGACTTTGTCCTAACGCGAAACATAGATTACGCTCACACTATTGGTACCCTGGATGAATTCGACTCGGATCATCTGCCCGTACTGGGGACATTCGACCTCTTTGGGACAAGAGAGGGTCAACTGGGAAGTATTCAAAAGAGCACTCTGCGAGCCGCACTTAGCAGTACCTGACATAATGAGCACGGCGGATATTGACTCTGCCACGCACACATTCACAACAGAAATCAAGAGAGCAATTGCCTCTGCCACAACACATCGCGAGTCTCCAAAAATGCCCACACTTTCCCACCATGTCAAACAATTAGTCAGGCAAAGAAATAGAATACGTAAGACATGGCAGGCTAACAGAGACCCCGCCCTTAAAAGGGAGCTTAACAGACTCACGTGCAAAGTCAGGGAAAAAATTGTCGCAGAAAAGCAGCAACAGTATAAAGAACTAATCGAATTCCTTAGCCCAAAAGACGTATCGCTCTGGCAATTCGCAAAAAGACTCAGGAAACCTCAAATTAAGCTCCCGCCACTAATAGATGGTGCTAAAATCGCGTACTCAGACGAGGAAAAAGCCGAGGCGCTCGCAAGACATTATGAAAAACAATTCCAACCAAACCACGATCTAATGTGTCAGGACACCCTAAGAATGGTTAGTCAAACTTTAAATAACTTCAGGAATTCCCCGGTAACGGCTGAGATTGACCCAGCCACCCCGCAGGAGATAGTAGAAATTATTAAAAATCTCAAAAACCGTAAAAGCCCAGGGCACGACAAAATCAGAAATATTGCGGTTAAAAACCTACCCTTAAACGTAATATGTTACTTGACTATCTTAATAAATAAAATATTAAAACTAAACTATTTCCCCAAAGAATGGAAGGAAGCGATAATTATAACAATCCATAAGCCTGGTGAGGATGTCACAATTCCAGCCAACTATAGACCAATTAGCTTGCTACCGACACTTAGTAAAATTACTGAGAAAATTATTCTTAAGAGACTGAACACGCACCTTAGTGAGAATGACATTATCATTCCGAAGCAGTTTGGATTTCGGCCAAAGCACTCCACCACTCATCAATTACTGAGAGTGGTAGAGTACATATCTTCTGGTCTCAATAACAAGACACCCACAGCTGCGATTTTTCTGGACATACAAAAAGCCTTTGATAAAGTATGGCGCTGTTGATTAGCGTACAAATTGATCACTTTAAAAGTCCCTGACGCACTTGTCAAACTTTTAATCTCATACTTAAATAACAGACACTTTCAAGTCAGAGTAGGAGGTAACTTATCTACACCCAAGCTCATTAAAAGTAGTGTACCGCAAGGTTCTATCCTGGGCCCGACACTCTTTAACATATACTTGAACGACATCCCTAGGACTCCAAACACAGAGCTGGCACTCTATGCAGACGACAGTGCGATACTTGCAAAACACCCCTATGTCTCAGTAATGCACAGACAGCTACAACAACACTTAGACATACTCCAAACTTGGCTGGAAAAATGGCGAATAAAATTAAACCCCAATAAATGTCATTGGATTTATTTCTCTAGAAAACGTAAACCTCCGCCGCCTCTGTACATAAACAACCATGCCCTAAAAGCGGAAAAATCTACTAAATACCTAGGTGTAACGATAGATTCCCACCTAACCTGGAAACAGCACGTAACGAACTTAATCAAAAAAGCGTATATGGCCACAGGAGCCTTATACCCAATGATAGGAAACGGAAATCTAAGTTATCAAAATAAACTCCTAATTTATAAATCGGCCATCCGCCCGGGAATGCTGTATGCAGCACCCGTATGGGGATTTGCCTGTAAAACTACAATAGACCTCCTAGAGACAAAACAAAACAAAATCCTACGGATTATCAGGAAAGCTCACAGGTACTTAAGAAACTCGGTAATTAGGAATGACTTCAAAATAAAAACTATTAGAGCCCAAATTAAAAAGCTAGCGCTTAAATTTTACAGAAATTTGCCATCCGTTCCAAACGAACTGTTATTCAATCTGCATGACTATGATCATCGCAAGGCCAAATCTCGTAAGAGACCCCGCGCTGTTCTAAACATCGATAATCGGAATTAAAAGATCCCACCTCAAACATCTGATTTTTAAATAAAACTCGCGACTATTATTTTATAAAAAAAAAATATATATTCTAAACTCTAAACTGCCAAAACGCTAGGTAACCCTTAGATCTGCATCAACCCCTCAAACTGCTTAAACTCTAAATGTGCAACAAACTGCCACACTAGGAGCTAGGACAAATAATAAAAAGTAGTAAATAAAAACCTCGAACCTCCAATTAGGGTCACTGAATGAATGTCACAGTTTGACGATAAGAACCACATATTGAAACTGGAGATTAAAGGCGCTTCGCGCCTGGTGCTCTGTCTTGTACGACACTACGAAGGTCTATGTGTGGTGAGAATTGGAGTTCCAAGCTGTCTGCAAATGCATTGGCTTTTTCCTCCGCAGTCTGGGCGAGTCCGTGTAGGCCATTAATGGGCGGAATTGAGATTTTCTTGGTTCGAAGAGATTTAGCTGTACGCCACAGACTGTGATTCGTGGGTGTAAGTCCCTCAAGATGTGTACGCCAGCGTTGCTGGGTGTGTGTTCTAATCAAAGCTTTGACGTCGTTTTGGAGTTTACGGAATTGTGCGCGGTAATCCGGGAACCTGGTGCGCTGCCAATCCTTCCGTAACCGGTTACGCTGCTTGATTTTTTCCCTAATATCACCTGGAAGAGTGTGATAATTAGGGCGTGATTTTTTGGGTTTTGAGGCTGCAGCAACTGCCTCCAGCAGTAAATGGTTCATTTTGATGACACAGTTTTCTATGTCAACAGTGCTGGTAATTTTGAGGGGGGGGGGGGGTGCTTTAAAATTTTGAAGAAAATGACGATAGTCGTCCCAATTTGTATGTAGCTCCGAAGGATGGTCTAAAGTGATTTTATCAAAGCTTAAGGTCAGCACCACAGGAAGGTGATCAGAGTCCAGATTATTATCTGTTCTGATCGTAAAGTCAAATGGAATATTCCGAAAAACAGCCAGATCAATAATAGTGGGAAACTTTCCTGCGGTAGTATGAGTTGGAGTGGGCGGAGCTACAATCCTACAGTTGGCGCACTGAGCCAATCGATTTAGATCACTGCCATACTGATTTGAAGCTATGTCCCAGTTAGTATGGCGTGCGTTTAGATCTCCAGCAATGACCATATTACTGCAAAGTCCGAAAAGTGCTTCGAGCTCTGAAGTAGGAAAATTTCTATTAGTAGATCTCGTTAATGGAGGGATATACACCGAAGCAAATGCAATCGGGACTAAATTTGGAATAGTAACCTTAATGAGCGTGGCTTCAAGCTTCGTGAAGACCGGGACGCTCAGACGATGATGCGGGATGCTATTTTTTATGTAGTGCAGTACCACCAGACAAATTCCTAAAATGGGCCGGGGGTCTATACGAGAAGTATCCCGTATAGTTGCAAATTGCAGGAGCAGTGGGCGAAGACAAGTGTGTCTCACTAATCATGAAGATATCAAAATTATTATTTACAACATAATCACGCACCTCGCCGATTTTAGAACGCATTCCATTGGCGTTCCAGAAACCGACTTTAAGGGACTGCAAGTTACTGGACTCAGAAAGAGAGAACACGGCAAGACCAGAAAAGGGAGGTGAGCTGGTAAAAATTACCTGAGAAGCGCATCATAGCGCTGATAGATATGGAATACCATATCTATCCCGGTCGTAGCAGTACGAAGCTCAGGTAAGGCCTGTTTAAAGGCTTCTAAAAGGATATCCTTATCGTGGGTCTGCCTCATGGCCAGTAATGACGATAGAAACGTGGCATAGTCCACATCCTTTGCCTGCTGGGTAGGAGCGCTCTGATTGGCTCTTGATTTGGAACCGTGATCTGAATTTCTATTGGCCGATCTGGAATCTCCAGATGAGATGGCCTCAGTTTCGCTCTTGCTACCTTTTTGGGAGCGAATGCTAACAATTTCAGGGGGGTTGGCAATCATCTGGGTATGTCAGACACCACTGAAGAGAAGTTAACGTTGGGCTTAACGCTAGCTGACTGGAATGGGCTACCTTGACTGCCAGCTCTGTATGCTGGGGCGCCTGTGTTCCTGGCCTGATTATAAGAATTTGGATGCCTAAATTGGTTAGCAGGGGATGCCCTACGCTTATTAGGCAGAGACGAGTTGCCCGGATTTCTCGGGCAACCGCGCCAGTTAGCGGCGTGGTCGCCGTTGCAATTGCAGCAGAGAAGGTACTCTGCTTTACAATCACTGGCGGAGTGGGGCCCTGCACATCGCACGCATCTCAGCGGCAGTGTACACACTTGGCTGCTGTGATAGAAACCACAGCATCCGTGACACTGTGAGGCATAGCCTCTGCGACCGGTATAGGGCTCCAGCTTCACTTCTGTGCCTAATATTTTGTCTACTGCGAATACGTCTTCTGGGTTAGTCCCAGGCTTAAGCTGCAGGTAATAGAGGGGCAAGGGATACTTGCTGCCTCTCCTAGTCAATCTGACGTTGCTAATTACGGGGAAGCCCATGGCTTCCATAATCTCCGTAATTGTTGCTATCTCTGTCGCCACCGGTAGTCCTCGGATTACGACCTTAATAGGTCGGTCCTCCTTCAGATTAAAAGTTTTGAATTGGACGCCCGATTTCTTAAGGAAATCGGTGCATCTCCTAAATTCGTCTGAATTGTCGGCAAAGACCTTAAAAATCTGCCTTCTAATTTTGGAATGATATTTTTGGCAATAGCCTTAAGGCTAAATAAAATTGAAGGCCAGTCAGGCTGGCTGGCGCTGATAAGTATCGGTGGCGTGGCAGGGGGGGGGGGCACGTTGGCCTCGGCTCCCATTCCATTTCCAGTACTCATTTGATCTTGATTTTTTAAACCTTCATATCTATTTTTGAGTTTAAGTGCATGCTGGTATTCAGCAAAAGTTACTTTTTTCTTATTTTTAACTCTTTGGCCGCCTACAACGGTCCATTCTCCTTCAGATTCTGAGTCAGATGAAGTCTGCTCAACAGTACGGCGTTTTTTACTCAGGTTGTTAAGTTCACTATTATTAATTTGATTAGTACTAATGTTTAAATTATTGACTTTCTCAGTGACCTCTTGGGTCGAGGAATCCACGTTTCCTATTGGCTTAGAATTACTGCAAGTTTGATTGCTGTTGCTATCTAAAATGGGCCCTGAAAAGGGACTTGAAATAGTTGAGACTTTAGGAGTCTCGGGTTCAGCAGGGGGGGGGGGGGGTAGGAGGTAAATAGTTATAGATACCTACGTTGCAGGTCTCTACCATCCTTAACAGCTCCAGCACTAGGGTCTCTCTCCTCAGAAGAAATTCCGCGTAGACGGCCTTGTCCTCTGGGGTCGAGTTCCTCCTGGCTGCTTCGATTTGAATTCTGCGGTCTAATTCACGCAGAGTGTCTCGTGCCTTATTAACTTCAATTAAGGTATAAATTCTAGTAGGCTGATCATTATTATTAACAGTAGCATCATTCTCAGTAACAGTAGAGGGATTGGATTGGCAAATATCCATCGCTGTGCCCGGCGCTACCGGGACATCATTCTCCGTCAGCGTCATGCTGTAGGAGCGAAACAGAACACGTCTTACTCGCACGGAGGCTAGGCTCCGAGCAGCATTAATAAGCATTAGTTCCAATGTTTAAATAAAAGCTCCGAGCAGCTCCAATAAGCATTAGTTCAAATGTTTAAATAAAATGATGAAATGTAAACTTTCTTTTTCTTTTTTTTCTGGTATGTGTGTACTTTTTCTTAAAATTTCTTTTGTTTCATTTTTTTCTTTGTATTAAATAATATTTTTTAATGGGTTAACTTGATGAGACTGTTTGTCAATATTTTTGCTAAAAATAATGTTTCATAATGTATTTAGTTAATATTAAGTTTTAATTTTATCCAAACTCTATAAATCCTGAAAATTCTAAAATACAAAATTTTCAAAGTCCAAATTTTCGAGGTTGTACTATATATGCAGCTAAAATTGTATACAAATATAGAAAATTGAGTTATTTTGAATGTTTTCTTTTTCTTCTCACTGTCATGTAATCATTGTAAATATCAGTTAAATCTAAAATTATTTTTTGAAATTGGCGTTAAAATAGTAGAACGCAGTGCCTGGAGTTTTGATAAAGACAACAGGGAGAACCTGGAAAACTAGGGAATTTCATTTTGAAAAATGGGCATGAACACTGTACAGAGAGTGTCCTTTAAAAAGAAAAACATTTGGATTATATTTACATCCTCTTTTAGATAAAGCTAAAACTGAAAAATAATGAATCTTCTAGAAAAATGATATGTTTCAGACCATTTCTATAAAAATAGTCAAACATTAAAAAGTTTTTAATGTTTGACTAATGTAACTAGTGTTATAGATCTAATTTCCCCATAGCTTCAGAATTCATTTGAAAGGTTATCACTAAAACCTGTAGGAATTGGGTATGCAGATGTTCAAATTGGTTTGGAATTAATTTTGTTGTGAAATTAGCAGAATCAGCAATGTAAAATCTATAGGAGTCACCGTGAACAAAGGAAAATGCTTTACCAACTAGTGTTATAGATCTAATTTCCCCATAGCTTCAGAATTCGTTTGAAAGGTTATCTGTAGGAATTGGGTATACAGATGTTCAAATTGGTTTGGAATTCATCCTTGGGTGTCTTGGTTTATACCAAGACACCTCAAATTAAAATTCATCTGTCTATCATTACTAAATATTTGAATTAGTTTAAAATGAATTCTTTGCAAAATGAATTTGGGGGTTCTTTTTGTATTTGATATGAAACATTTACATTTTGTTCTAATGATGTTCCCTGTATAACAATAGAATCTTTCCTTTTAATAGAATGTTTTCATTAAATTTTTGATGTAAGGTCATCTAAAAATAGATGGAACGTTCTCAATGACAAGAGGAACAGTTTAAATGTGGTGATTTAAATCCAATGAATAAATAAATGATTCAAAATAATAAAAAAAAAACTCATTTTAAATATGGCAAACACTGAACACCATTATGGAAGCATCTATTATAGAAGAATTGACTTCACTAGTGTTGGGCTTCTTTTGCTGGAATAGAGGAAATTCCCCAAAAGAATTTTTGCATATTTTACGAGTCTGAATGATGACAGTTTTTAGTATTAAATAATTTTATAACATTAAAAGACGGTTCTAATGAAAAAAATGCAATTCTCTCCGTGATTTAAAGAGACGCATTTAATTTTCCTGATTATTCCAGCACATGAACCCTGCAATGTGAAATCGATTCAGTGATGTGTTTTCTTTTATCAATTAAAATTTCTACTACTTTATAGTCAGAAAGTATGGTAATTTTTATAAAAGTAGTTTGAATATTTCAACCCAATAGTCTCTTTCCAGACTTTTGATACCGTTCTCCCCATGAGTTTATTGAGCCGAATTCGAAATTTCCTTCTGGCAATTTTTGGATGTATTCTAAAATATTTTAAAGCTGAATTATTCGTTATATATAAGAAGTATACAAAACATTTGAAAATTTTTTTTTTATTCCCTCTGAACCTTTTCAGCAGCAAGCAGTTATAGATCGTACTAATGAGCGAAATGGGTTCACTGATGTTTTATCAATTAAAATTTCATCTTTTAGAGAGTATAATTACAAAAAAAAAAAGTATCAGCATTCATTAACTTCTAGAAACGATTGTATCTTCGTATACTGTATTCTAATGAAAATTATTACTTTTATAGGACGATTTGATAGGAGTGAGTTTGGAGAACGGCAATTCTGTAGAATATTTGTTGGAAGCCATGATTATGTAACTTTCTAGAGCAAAAATAAAAAGGTTTGAATCTATTTTATGTTGCAGAAATCCATTCCTTTCGATGGGCTGCCCAATAAACGTATTCTGTTACGAACATTTCGTGACGGGGTCCGTTTATTGGGCAGCCCATCGATTCAAAAAAAGGGGACACGCGAAATTCCCCTAAGTCCAGACGCATGCGTATCGAGATCGATGCTATTGAGCATGTGCGTGGACTTTGATTTTTCTACATTGAGACTTCGTTAGTCGCAGTATACCAGGTTGATTAAGAAACAAGTTCAATCTCGTATGCTGCGATTAACGAAGTCTTTTTTTTTTTTTTTCCTCTCAGCTTGAACTTATTGCGCATGTGCGTGGACTTAGTTTTTTCCAGTTTGTTTTTTGTTCTAGCTTGGACAACTAAATAAAAATATTGGTAGTATATATAAAATTTTTATTTCACTTCAAATTTAGGTGGTCGATATACATTACGAGATTGCACAACATGTCAGCAGTTGAAAGGAAAGAAACATCATCTGGATCGTCTCAAAGAACGGCGGCTGAAATAAATCGATACATAAACATTTTTTCATCATTCAAAAATGAGATCACAAAATGAGACATCCAAGAATTCTAAAAGCTGCTTAGTGAACTCTAAAATTTTATAGAACAAATACTTCGACAGTAAATTTAGCTTTTCTAGGGAAAAAGACTTTGCAAAGCTAACATTTTTATCAACGTAATATACAATTTCGGAAGATGCTATAGAGGAACATTCAAAATAAACTACATTTCTAGGGTTTTGAAATATGAGAAGTTAATAATACATTTCCAGAAACACTGCATTGACAAACAATTTTTGAGTTGCGATGGATAATATGACAGTGCGAGACATTTCATGTAATTAAGGCTTCTCCGCGAACAACTGCCCCGAAAACATTCTAGGTTATATAAAATAAATATTTCTATTACAAAATTATTTAAAAACGGTTTTTGACTTATTTAAAGTTATACGAAACCTGCAAAGAATTGTTTTCACACAATAACTCAAGCGAACTGTATCACTTTTTATTTCACAAGCATCGGCTTGAAAGCGAACTTTCGAATCGCTTCCAACACATACATCATCCAACACAGCAAAACTCATGCTGCAGCGCCCCCCACGCGGCTCTTTTCAAATGAATACACATGGGCTTCAACATATTGCCCGGCACTGCAATGTTTTTTAAACATTCAACAAATTGTAATGCAGAAAATGCATACAAGATATTGTTTACACAAGTTGAAATAATGAAAAAAAGAAATCATGATGAAGGTAGCTAATTGAAGCAAACTAAAAGTTAACAGTTCTTAATGGATAAGTATGTACTATCATAGAAAGCAATACACAAGAATTACAATAAAAGTTATCTAATTATTTACAGGAAGAACGCAAATCTTGGAGATAGGGCACCTATAAACACCTTTTGGTGTCTGTACCTGTACTACTCGTACTTGTTTGCATCTGGATATATTTCCTTAACACGTCTTCTTTAATTAGCACAAATGTTCTCAATTTCAGATTGTCCCTTTGAAACATCCACTTTGATCGTTGGAGATTATTGAGATAATCTGCTTTCCACCTTCGTCAGATGGATTGCGTAATGAGTCTGTTATCATTTAGATCGATTATCTCTGGTTCTACAATAGAATTTATAGGTCTTCCTTTCAAGAAGTGACCAGGGTCAACGCTTCGAAATCATCTCCATACGAGGATAAAGGAGCGATTGGCCGTGAATTTAAGATGCCATCCACTTGACCCGTGATCGTTTCAAACCCCTCATATGTAAATTTCGCATTTGCCATTACACGTCTTAGATGGCATTTAAATGATTTGACGTCTGCCTCCCAAAACCCCCCAAAATTAGGAGCTCTGGGATGAAGAAACTTCCAGCCAATACCCTCTTACGTCAAGTAACTAGCCAAATTTTCATCTGGATTTTTTACTAAATTGTGCAATCTTTTAATTTCTGAGTGGACACCTACAAAATTCAAAGCGTTATCTGAGAAAAGTTTCACATGCTTACCACGTCTGCCAAAAAAATCCTTTTGAGAGTAACAATGAAGGACACAGAAGTTAAATCCGGGACAATTTCCAGATGGACCGCTCTGGACACAAAGCACACAAATATGTCAAAATCCTTTCTCTGATTTTTATACTTTTTTGTGGACTCTAAAGGGTCCACAAAAATCGACACCCGCGTGATTGAAAGGGTATGTTTGAGCAACACGCTCCTGCGTTAAGTTTCCCATGATTTGGTCAGTTAAGACAGGCTTACTCTTTAAACAAGTTGCACACTCATGAACTACCCTTCTGCACAAAGTTCTACCGCTAATTGTCCAAAACACTTGTCTTATGAAAAACAACAAGGATTAAGAGCCAACATGAAAATATTTCTTATGAAAATGTTCAGTAATTAATTTTGTAAGTTTATGCTTACCAGACAAATGTTTCTGCTCATAATTAAGATCTGAATTACTCAGACGACCACCTACTCTTAACGTGTTTATCGTCGAGAAACGGATTTAATGATACTCGGTATAGGTTTACCTTTCTCTAAATTTAAAATTTCCTTACCAAAGGTATCCTTTTGTACGCACTTAATCAGAAACTATTGTGATCCTTCAATTTCTGTAGCAGTAAGATGCCTTTTCATTTGGTTTCCCAATGTTGTAGCAAAACCTGAAAATATAACTTAAAACTCGAAGGATTTTAACATAGTTGTTGATAAGACAAAGAATATCATTTAGAAAGGAAGAAATATGTACAGTTAATGAAATGTTTGTAAGAGATTCACCAGTCTTTGGATTAGATTTGGCATTTTTCTTTAGTTTGCAAGAATACTTTTCATCGTTTGCAGAAGAGTTCACGCAATCACTGGGAAGATCAGGTTGGCAAAGCAGACGTGGTCTATACCACCAAAGCTCATTATGCATGATTTTCTCTGGATCTATTCCTCTGAAGACTAGGCCTGTTGGATTTTTCTCTGAAAGAACATGATGCCATTGATCATTATTCGTTGGACTCTGTATTGTAGCAACTCTGGTGTCTACAAACATTTTTAACAGATGAGGCTTATTTTTTATCCATGCAAGCACAAGCGTGGAATCTGACCACATATGAATTGCTGAAATGTCCAGTCGCAAGCACTTTACGACTCGTTGCTGAAGTTGAGATAGCAGGACGGCAGCACACAATACTAAACATGGAATGGTGATTGATTTGATTGGTGAAACTCTTGATTTACTGCACAACAAATGTACAAAAGTTGTAATGGATTTGACGTATATTGCAACTCCAAACCTATTTCCGGACGCATCCGAAAATCCACGAATCTCCACATGCCCTGCATTCTCAGTTAAAATGCACCTGCTGACGTTGACGTCGTTTACAGCCCTCAAGGAAATTAAAAAACTATGCCATTCCTGGGCTTCCCTTTCATTCCAATCTATTTGTAGAACCTATAGCCGTTGCATAAATGTTTTAGCTCTTGTATAATGATTGGTCCAATTAGTCCAAGTGGATAGAAAATTTTTGCAGTGCCTTCAAGTGGTGTAAACATTATGTTGTTCGACGGCTACTCTGAGGTTTCCATAAAATTCCTAAAGCCTTGTAGACATAAATGAATAATCTTCGGAACCTTCTGACATACCGCACAAAAGTTGTGGCTCATTTACAGACCACTTATGTAGACTCCGCGCTCAAGTAAAAGTATCAATTGTTGTTGAAGGTCCTTCGCAGTCGGAACATCCATATAAAAGTCACTCTTCGTGACGGAAGCAGCTAAGGGGAAATTTTTTCCTCGTCTAAAGCTAATTGCTTTAGTATCCTCGTAGCAAGGTACGGTGAGCTTGTAAGTTTCAAGTAATTGAAGTTTGTAAATCTTTCCATACGATTCTTTGCAAGTTTCTTTGAAGTGGACCCATAAGGATCATACGATCCATCTTTTAAATGTCTGCTAGGAAGGCCACACGGTGCTTTCGAAATCTAATCTTGCTTGAAAATACGTCATCTTGTATGACTCCTCCGTTGTACTGTAAAGAGTTTAGAGATTTTTCAGTCGAAGTAGATGCATCCAACACCACGCGTAACTTCGGTGAGCTCTTCTCTGAGCGATATATACCACGGTGTGGCATATAATATGTGCTCTTTGGTTAGTAATTTTCACTGACTAATTCCATGTGTCCTAAATATTCATATTTGGTAAAGAGATAAAAACTCGGGTTCCCTTACCAAACGATTCCAAAGGGAGTTTAGTCTTCGATTCATGAAGGACCTCTTTCATGCATGAAGGATCCTCTTTCAGTGGCATTTGTACCATATATCTATACGTTTCTAAAAAGTGCTTTTCACAGAATATTTCTTTGTCACCTCCTCTTTTTCCATGTATGAATTTTTAATGGCTTCTTCCACTCCCACAAATGAGCCCAGAGTGAACGAACGCTACCTTCTTCTTCAAAACTGGAAGCACTCCCATCTCCAATATATCCAAATACTGACGCTTGTAAAATTAAATTTCAATCTGGCAAGCGAACCTTACCTGTTTTCAAAAGTTCATAAAAACACTCCGCCGATTAATGCATCGATTTAAACTCAGGAGCAGCTAGTTGGACATTTCGTGGGAATTGGATGAATAAAAGACTAAACTATGATCTTTGGCACGATAAGGAAATCTAAAGTTCTCGTGAAATCAGAATTGTTAGCTAATCACTGCTGTAAGCGATTTCTAACAATTCTGCTGTTACGTGTCGTAAATCGTCTTCGATTTTACGACACTTGATCTCATATAATCCCAATTGAATGTTATCTGGAACACTTCAAGTTTTAGTTATGTCTAATTTCAACATCTTTTTCTTATTTAATCATTTTTGCTCCATTATGAAATAAATTTATAACTTACTATTTTGCCGTTAGTAGCCGACTTCCTACAAGGCACAGCTTGACACAGTTTCGATTTTGAGATACATCACCAGCTACAGCATTGTAGAAGAATCTGCTTACACTTCTTGAAGAAATTCCTCAGGTTCTTCATTCCTCCAAATTGCCATTCACACACACAGTTATGGGATGTTTTCTATTTCACAGGTATCCATAGATCCGGCTCGATTACGGACCCAAAAATATGGGGGAAATTAATTGTTTTCACGCAATAACTCAAGCGGACTCGATCACTTTTTATTTCACAAGCATCGGCTGGAAAGAGAAACTCTCGAATCGCTTCCAACACAACGAAACTCATGCCGCAGCGCCCCCTCGCGGCTCTTTTCAAATTAATACACATGGACTTCAACCACATTTCTATTACAAAATTATTTAAAAACGGTTTTCGACTTATTTAAAGTTATACGAACCGTCCAAGTACACCCCGGAAACAGGAACCGATGGACATCCGCTCCTAATATCTACAGACACATGCGATTCAATATTATTTCTTATACGACTCCCTATCAAAGCACATACTGCATATTTATACCAATCCTTAACATAACACAATTCATTTACTCTTCCCTAGACCCTTTGACAAAACCAAGTTTAATACCTCAAACATTTTATCGAAAGAAAGTGCGCAATTTTAATTTTTCAAGATTTTCTACTTTAGGGTTATTACCAAAAGATTCGATTTGCCGAATAAATGGAAAATGCCTTTTTAAAGTGAAATAGAATTTTGCAATTTGGCACACGGGTCAATCGCTCAATAAAAACCTCTAGAAAAATCGATTTTTTAAAAAATGTTCTGCACTGGAGGGGTGCTCCACATCAAAACGTTTGAAATATTAAATGACGGAAAAGCATATCTATCTCCTGATGAGATAGAGACTTCAAATTGGATGTAGGAGTAGATAGTTGGAAAGAAAGAAATTGCAATTTTAGTTTTTCAAGATAAGGCTACTTTAGGGACTTTAAGGATCTACTTTAGGGTTTACCTTACACCAAAAGGTTCGATCCACTTTAGGGTTTGCCATTCACCAAAAGGTCCGATTTGCCGAGTGAATGATAAACGTCTTCTTTTAAGTGAGATGGAGACCTGAAATTTTTTAACGCAGGTCAACTATTCAATAAAATCTTCGGAAAAATTCGAATTTTTTAAAAATGTTTAGTAAAGGGGGGGGAGGGGTGGTGTTCGCACCAAAATATTCGAAAGGTGAAATTATAGAAAAATTCACGATCAGATATGGATTGTTCGAAAGGAAGAAAGTGTACAATTTCAGTATTCCAATAGTTACTTCTTTAGGGGGTGCCGCACACCAAAATATTCTAACTGCGGAATAAATGCGAAACGATTTATTTTAAATGGGATATAGACTCGAAATTTGATACACGGGTCGATCGTAAGATTAAGGACAATCAAATTTTTAAAAAATGTTCTGTAGAGGGTTGTTAGGTTGTATTAAAAATGTTCTGCAACATTCGAACGGCGAAATAAGAAATAAAGAAGAGTCAATAAATAATATTCTTTAAAATGTGATAGATGTTTGAAATTCGATACATGGACTAATCATTTGATAAAAAAGCTAAAAAGAATAGAGTTATCTTAAAAACTTTATTTAAGAGGTGGTTCACATCTGGGGAGGCTCACCACTCGAAACTGTGACGAACTGATATAAGCTGAAGGAGAAATGGTATAAGCCTCTCAGTTCAGAATTATTATAACATTCTGCAACAAGTAGTAGTAACAATCTGAAAATGGTTCTCTTTTATATATACATGTGTTATCTTTTCCTTCATTCAAATACAACCCAGGGTAATTTTTTTTAACTTTTAATTTTAAAGCTAAAATGTTAAATAAATTTTCATTAATAACAATAATTTATGATATTCAATTATTTATTATTCCTAATTTCATGATTCGGGGGATTAATAATAAGAATAAATAGAAAATTTGTAACAATGTTATCTTAAATAATAAAAGGCAATGTCTGTGTGTGTTGAAGACCCAGACCGTCCGGCTCGTCCTGAGGACTTGAGCATCTATTTGGACGGCCGGTATGTCTGTGTGTGTGTCTGTCTTATACACTATAGGTTCAGCGACCGCGCGTCGGAGAGCTACGAAATTTGGTAGTCGGAGACCCGGAGGGAGGGGGGGGGGACATGTGAAAACCGATTTTTAAAATTTTAATTATGTTTTTTGTTATTTAATGTTTTATGCGATTTCGACCGTTTTTTGCCCTTTCTCCACGATCCAGACGCCGTAGAAAAAAACAAATCACACCACTGGAAAGAGCAGACAATTGCGAGTAAAAATATATCAATTTCAAATCTCAGGGACAAATTCTAATATTTTTTAAAGATTTTAAAACAAAAGTCACTTTCGGTTCAAAAATACGAACTTTCGTTTTTAAATCCTTCCATCGGGAAAAATTCCGAGAATTTCGACTAATAATTTATATTTTTAGAAAGCTCAAAGATCTGGCATTCTTACAAGTCCAATCTGGTCAAGAAATAATGAAAATTGCCCGCTGCATCGGGATTTTAAGATTTTCCGAATGTCAATTTCACGGCAATCCTCTAAAGTAGTTAGTTCTTCACCGGCGTTGATCCCCCGCAGAAGTTTTTTCGCCGTTTCCATAGAGACCGCGCTTCCGGTTTTAAATTAATTAAGAGCTTAGCATATGTATTGTATACATCGGGTGAAATTATTATATTTATATGATATTTTAAATGGATATTTTAATTTATGGATATTTTAATTTATGGATATTTTATGTAATTTAAATGATTGAATTATGGTGGATTGAACTGTGGTGATGTATTTGAAATTATTATATTTATGGATTGGTGGAACGATATGGATGATTGAAGGAACGATATGGATTTTTTAAATGGATATTTTAATTTATGGATATTTTAAATGGATATTTTAATTTATGGATATATTTTAATTTTATGGATATTTTAAATGATGGAACGATGGATATTTTAATAGAGCTTAGCATGTGGTCATTATAAAATTTAAATTAGCGCGCGGGAATTGCACTCAGTAGGCCAGGGTTCGATTCCCGCCACTACCTAAACTGCCGGCGTGTTCAGGCGGAGTACGATCACGTTAAACATGTGGGTCGGTAAGTCCTTCCGAGAGGTTGGTGGTAGGGGAAGGAGGGTACGGTCCCTGTGGATGCTACCCCCCACTGGGTTCCGGTCTAAAGTGGGTGAATAAAAAGAAAGGTATGGAGATTGTCGCCGAGGGCGCGGTAGCCCAGTGGTTAGCGCGCGGGAATTGCACTCGGTAGGACTGGGTTCGATTCCCGCCACTGCCAAAACTGCAGCCGTGTTCACGCGGAGTACGATCGTGTTAAACATGTGGGTCCGTAAGTTCTTCAGAGAGGTTGGTGGTAGGGGAACGAGTGTACGGTCCCTATGGATGCTTTCCCTACAGGGTTCCAGTTTAAATTGGGTGGCACTTCTTGGCCGGCCAAATAGTTACCTTACACCTTTCTGGTAGATCGCGCTAGCGAGTTTGCCACGGTCAGAATATTCAAGGGTAGCGAACAGGCTGGTCGCCAAAGGCGGCTAGTGTATAATAAATAAAAAAGCAAGGTTTTAGGACACCCCAGTTGCCGATGGACAGTTCGGATTCGTTGAATGTGTGCAGCGCGTGATTGTTGTCAATGCGCTGGAACCATATTTGGACGGCGGATTCTCGTGTACAACGCTACATTTCATACAACTTTTTCTATAAAATATGGGTAGTTTCGGAAGTCGAAAACTCAACACCGTGAAATTGCATATTAAACTAGATGCACTCAATGCCCTTGAAGAAAAACTAAATTTGGGAATTTACAGGACACAACGGATTTCGACAATCTCATTCGAAATAGAATTAATAATATTTATTTTTTTAGTGACTACCGACTGTACTTTAAAAGGCATAGAATTTTTTTAAATGCAGATTTTATATTCTGTAGCCAGGTTTGAAAGTTCTCGAAAACAAAAACGCCGCGACCATAAAGAGAGAGCACTGAAAGGCCAGATGATCGGCTTTCATGAATGTGGCCGATGGATGGACTGTCTATTGATTTAAATATATATTAGGAATGACTACAATCAGTTGTATCAAATTAAATAGTTTGGGAATTATTAGAAATTATTTCAAGTTTAAAGCAAATCGTGTACCAAGCACAAAAAGAAAAGGGAAAACAGTAAGTTCATGTGGTTTAATGTTTCAATGGGATACGCATTTGGGTGCTAGGAAAATAAAAGCCGATAGTCAAAGGGACTTTTTAAAATTTCTAATTCAATCAGCCGAAATAGAAATTGAAAATAAATTTTTGGATGATTTCAATAAAATAGCAAGGACTTTCCAATGAATGCGGGGAGGGGAGGACGACGATATGGATGAAGAAAATACTTTAAAAGATGCCATTTAGGATGAAGAAAATACTTAAAAGATGTCATTTATGTGTCCTATCGGCGAGATCGAAAATGTGGGATTGCAGAGGATGCGTGATTTTGGGTTAAATATCTTAAACCCGTGGCTGGGAGTCGCACACACATTTATGTAGCATAATATCTTATGAAATCCATAAAAAAATGAGTTTTCATTTTCGGGAATAGGAAGACTTATGAAAATGGGACGCACTATTCCGAGTCTAATGATACTTTGGGTTTATCTGTGCGACCCGAAACAATGGACATTTTTATTTGTCTGACTGTGCATCTCACGCAAGTAAATGAATGGTTTTGCGTCAATAACATTTTGGAAAATAAAACTCAACTTTTGTAATATCGAAAGAAGAAAATAAAACTCAACTTTTGTAATATCGAAAGAAGAAGAAAATAAAACTCAACTTTTGTAATATCGAAAGAAGAAAGAGCTCGATCCAAAATCTGATTTTATCCACTTACAGGGGGAGCTAAAAACGCTTGTTGTTTATAACTCTCACGTTTAATTTTTAAGATAGAAGCATTCCACACTTGAAAAACAGAACATTTTTAATGTCCTTCTACCTGACAAGACGATGATAGATTTTAACACTCAATTGTCTAGTGCCTATTTTTTATAGTAATAAGTTCGAAACACTCGCTCGGAGAGTTACTTTTTAAACTTCATTTTCTCAACCGACACATTAAGCCACATTAGCTTCACAACCAAAGTAGTTTGGAAACTCAAAATAATCACGTCAACATGGATTTCAAAGCGAGATGTGCATCGGGTCTTGCACCTTGTAAAAATGGATTGTTTTGGGAAAATTGTGACCGTGATTTTAAAGATTTAGCTTCATTCGAAAAAATCAAGTTTCATATTTTCGATAATATCTGTCATGGCCTCTGTGTCGAAAGCTCAGGCCGTCCGACTCATCCATAGACTAAGAGCAGCAGTGTGGGCGGCCTGTCATGGCCTCTGTGTTGTTGTTGTTGAGACCCAGACCGTCCGACCTACCAGAAAGGTGTAAGGCAACTGTTTGAACGGCCGGGAAGTACCACCCAATTTAGACCGGAACCCAGTGGGGGAGAAGGCCTCTGTGTGGAAAAGATTAGCTTAATACTCCTGATTTAAAATAGAGTGTTTGTTGCAGTCATGGGCGCCCATAGAACGTTTCCGCAAACTTAAGCATCGACTCGTTTGACTTTGAACTTCCAGGAGAGGGCATGGGCGCCCATGATTACAGGTACGTTTGGTTGCAGCAATGCATGCTGTAACAATGAATTTGGAATAACAATGAATGAACATTATTGTAGCAGGAGAAAAAACATTCACTATGAACATCTCAAAATAAACGAATGTCTGAGTTTATGAAAGATTTTAATCCAAAGAGATGAGAAACGACTTCAGAATGTGGACGACCTTGGATTCTTTTGAAGGTCACTAATATAGAGAAAATAAGTTAATCTACAACATCGAATGATGATATGGAAATCATAACTCTCATCTTGCGATCTGGGATCTACAGAAAAAAAAATAGTAACTTTTACAAAGTTCAGAATAACGCCTAAACTCTTTTTTAAAGAAGAGTTTGGGTTTTTTTAAGAAAGGAGGAAAATGAAATTTATAAGAATTTTTTTTAAGTATGAAATCACTTATATGAAATTAATTTACCATTTTCAAAGATGTAACCTTTTTAAGTGTTTCCAAAATAAATGTTCGTCAAAGTCTCAAACATTTTATAGGCAAGCGTTTAAGTTTATCAAAAATAGCAAATAACGCTTTTTAAGCAACAGATTGCTATTCATTGGAAGTGTACAGGCATTTAAAGCTCATAGGCGTTTAGTGAACTTTAACATACTTTTAGATGTCTGTAGAGTCGCTGGGCATCCATTTAGAAAATGGGAGGTATTTAGAATGGGTTCAAAAAGATCTATTTAAAGGAGTTCATTAATGTCAAACCTATCAAGAACACAAAATTGCGTGCTCGAGAGGGTGGACACATTGGCTTATCTCATCTCCAACACATTGGATTATTATTGCATGAAAACGAAACTTGACAATTAGTACTAATTGTCAAGTTCTAATATCGGGATGAAGGCTTTCACGAAATACTCTGGGAGGGGTTGTTGTTGTTGAGACCCAGACCGTCCGACCTACCAGAAAGGTGTTAAGGTAACCTTTTGGACGGCTGGGAAGTGCCATCCAATTTATACCGGAACCCAGTGGGGGACCGTACCCTCCTTCCCCTACCACCAACCTATCGGAAGGGTTTACGGATCCACATGTTTAACGTGATCATACTCCGCATGAACACGGCGACAGTTGTGGCAGCGTGCAAATCCAGCGCGCTAACCACCGGGCTACCGCGCCCGAAATATGCCAACAGCACGCGGTGTTCTCAGGTGGTCACCCACACAAGTATTCTGGGAGGGGTACGACTCTTTCAAAATATTCACAATTCATGCACTGCTCGAGATGAAATTCAATGGTATGCCGTCTTAGTTTGGAAAAAATAGTTTAAACTTGGTTGGAAATCATTTACTTTTTAAATAATTTTTTTTTTGTCAATTTGAATCGTGTCATTATTGAAAATACGTGTTTCTTTCGACTAAGAGAAAAGAACAATCTTTGAGAATCATTATTTTACAGGTGATGAACAAAACGAAAAGTCATAGGTAAAAATTGCAATTTTACAAAGAAGGAAAAATACTTACTTTTGTAGCTATCAGAAGAAGAAAAATTTCATAGGTATTAAAAGAAATATTTTTCCATAAGTAAAATTCTGATGCGAACAGCACATGACTTTCCCTGAAGACTTATATCCACGTTCTCTTTATTTTAATTAAATTTAATTCACTTTTAATTCAATTTTCGTTCTCATTTGATAACTAGACTTATTTTCAAAGGTGGCGTAGAGAAATTACGAAAAAACTAAAATATCTTAAAAACGGCTAGTCATAGTGTAATGGGGTTGGTCTTCTTTTCTTCGTTAAAAATTGCGTATGAAACAAGCATTTAATGGATATATAGCATACGTAGTTTATTTTAGATTTTGGCGATTTTGGAGGGGCATTTTGCAAAAAAAGGCAGGTTATTTTTTTTCGAATCATGCCAAAATCTAATCAGCACCAGGGTGACCCACAAGTGACTTATCTATCGAATTTTGTGAAATTCGGTCCATTAGTTTTTCAGATAGAGTGGATACAAGCTTTTGCGAGCCATTTCGCAAAAAAAAAAGGCGGGTTCTTTTATCTCGATTCATACCCAATACTAATCAGCACCAGCCTCGCCCACAAGTGACTTACCTACCAAATTTTATGAAATTCGGTCCATTGGTTTATTAGTTAGCGTGGATACAAAATCTGCACAGACAGACAGACACACAGTCAGATACACAGACGTCACGCTAAAAATAGTTTTTTCGTATTCTAGAGGTCTCGAAACGTGTAGATCCGTTGAAAACTCGAGTTGCGATTTTCGGCATGATTCCAATACTTTCCCTATACATTACCATGTATTGCAGGGAAAGTAAAAATCTGATGTGGGCAGCACATGACTTTCCCTGCAGACTCAAATTCATTTTTTCTTAATTTCTTTAATAATTTATTAAATTAAGTTTAATTGCACAAAATAACACTAAATTTGCATTTTTAATTCAATTATTGTTTGTATTTGGTAATTGGACATTTTTATGAAAGCGGGGTACAAAAATGCAAGTAATCTCAAATATCTTGAGAACGGTTAGTCCTAAAGTAATGGAGTTGGTCTTATTATTTTCTTCGTTAAAAATTACGTATAAAACAAGCATTTAATTTATGCATTTGAACATTTGTAATCATTTTTTTTTTTTAGATATTGTCGATTTTTGAAGACCATTTAGTAAAAAAAAAAGCAGGTTGTTCTTTTCCGAATGGTACCAAAGTCTAATCAGCACCAGACTATCTCACGAGTAACTTACCTACCAAATTTTGTGAAATTTGATCAATTAGTATTTTAGCTAGAGTGAATAAATTAAGTTTTTGCTGGCCATTTCTCAAAAATAGGCGGGTTCTGTTTTTCCGAATCATATCAAAAACTAATCAGCACCAGGGTCACCCCCATGTGACTTACCTGCCAAATTTTATGAAATTCGGTCCATTAGTTTTTGAGTTAGAGTGGATACATACATTGCACAGACAGACACACAGACACACACACAGACGTTACGCTAAAAATAGTTTTTCGTATTCTAGAGGTCTCGAAACGTGTAGATCCGTCGAAAACTCGAGTTGCGGTTTTCGACATGATTCCAATACTTTCCCTGTACATTACCATGTATTGCAGGGAAAGTAAAAATTATTATTTTTACAGATGGTAAAATTCTTTAATCGAACTAAGAGAAGAAAAAATGTTTTCCAAACTAAAAATTCCTATTTGTCATTTTAAAACACTTAAAATTCCAATGTGTTATTTTTTGAAGATATAACTAACATTGTTAACAATCAGCAAGGACAATGTGGGGGCATCCTTGGAAAGAAAGGGTTAAAAATCAGGAAGTGCAATACAAAGAATGCGCAATTAGGGGCAATTTTATCTCCTATAATAATAAAAGTTGTTTGTTCGCTCGCGTCGTGTGTAGCGGAAAATCTAAGCGTTGTGCGGCCATGAAATTGGGTACACAGGCACTTCAGGACCCAGGATAGAGTCATATCTGTTTTTACTTTCCCTGCAATACACGGTAATGTATAGGGAAAGTATTGGAATCATGCCGAAAATCACAACTCGAGTTTTCGACGGATCTATACGTTTCGAGACCTCTAGAATGCGAAAAAACTATTTTTAGCGTGACGTCTGTGTGTCTGTGCAGATTTTGTATCCACTCTAACTAAAAAAGTAATTGACCGAATTTCATAAAATTTGGTAGGTAAGTCACTTGTGGGCGACTCTGGTGCTGAATAGTTTTGGGTACGATTCGGGATAAAAGAACCCGCCTTTTTCTGCGAAATGGCCCGCACAAGTTTGCATCCATTGTAACTGAAAAACTAATGGACCGAATATCACAAAATTTGGTAGATGAGTCACTTGTGGGTTACCCTGGTGCTGATTAGATTTTGGTACGATTCGAAAAAAAATAACCTGCTTTTTTTTGCAAAATGGACCTCAAAAATCGTCAAAATCTAAACGAAAGAACTACGTATACTCAAATATATCCATTAAATGCTCGTTTAATACGTAGTTTTTAACGACGAAAAGAATAAGGTCAACCCCATTACACTAGGACTAGCCGTTCTCGAGATATTTTAGTTTTTCGTATTTTCTCTACGCCACCTTTGATAATAAGTCCGGTTACCGAATGAGAACGAAAATTGAAGTAAAAGTGAAATAAATTTAATTAAATAAAGAGAACGTGAATATAAACGTCTGCAGGGAAAGTCATGTGCTGCCCACATCAGATTTTTTAATTTGAATTCGCTTTTTAGTTATTTCATATTTTCGCAGCAAGCGTTTCATGCGAAGACCAAAAACATGTCAGCACCACCAGAGAGCTAAAACTTCTCTTCCAAACAAACTTGGATCGGGATCCATTGTCACGAGTGATATGCTTTTCGCGAGTCGAACCTCCCGGAATCGCAGCTCACACCATCGGCGCCCCTTCAAAAGATTCAAAAAGAGGGCCCCGATTTACGTTTTTCCTTAAATGTATCAAATAGTTAAATCTGCACTTTTCTTTAATGTCAGTTATTTGTCAAATAGGCGAGTTAAATAGCGTTTTGTCCGTACATAGAAATTGTCAAATCCAAATTTGTGTATCAGTAAACATTATCAGCTCATTTAAGTTAGAACTCACTGCAAAGGTGATTCCATTATAAAATAGAGTACGGTTTAGGAATTTGGGTTCAGGCAAACTGTTTACAAAAATCAGTTTGTTCGTCATAGGATTTTTCAAGCACTGGTGAATTTCTTCTCTCAAAATCTAAATGGGTTGGTTAATCAGGCCCTGATCGGTTTATTGTTATTATTAGAAGCGTTCTTTGGTTTTCGAGACTTCCAGTGGGATTGAAACCAAGTTGGAGTCTGAAATTCGGGACATTTTCTAAAACAAGATGCAAATCTCTGATAAAAACTACACAGCGCATTCCCCAAAACTAAAGAACGTTTTAACAATAAAAATGAAAACTGTTGTGTCGCTTATCTTAAATATATTATGCTAATCTGTATTCATGAAGTTTGTTCGTTTTGCGGAAAATACGATCATGAAATTTGGCATAGAGGTATTCCAGGTTCCAGGGAGGCGCGCTTTTTTTAAAAATGGTTAATTTTTAGTTATTTTATGTTTTAGCCTGACGTACCACGATTTTGAGCCATTTTTACACAAATCTGTTTCTTAGGACCGAAAATATTATTCCAAAGTTTCTGTCTTGATACACTTTTTAACCACCTTCCTGTTCTAATCAAACTTTAAACAGAATTCTTTTTGAAATATTTCTTAATTTAAAGACGTACCCGATTTCAAATATCACCCACAACCCCATCTTCATAATGTACCAGATGTTTCTTTGAATATTACATATTGCTCCAATCGAAAAAGGATGTCTCTGCTGTTCATTGATTATGGATTGGTATGTAAAATCTTAAAAGAATTCTTCCAATAAAACAGGTCTTCCCTCATCCTTATACGCGCTTTTGCACGGGGTCAAAAATTTTCTTCTTAAAGCATGGATTTGGAAGTCAACAAAATATCAGAGAACTCATGAAAGAAAGAGTGAGAAAGAGGACTTACTCAAGAGCAAAGTTAGGCAAAACATTGTCACAGAAAAGCACAAACAATTTATTGAAGACACATCGATATGGAAATCGCACCCAAATATGCCCCCCCCCCCCCCACACACACACACACACTCAAGGACATCGATTACTCCAGCTGAGGATAAAGCTCATCGATCACTTCAGTTGAGGATAAAGTTGTTTCAAACAAACCCTGTGGGTCAGAAATTCATCGACTGGAATGCATTCGAAATCGTAAAATCCCCGAAAACACAATATAGTATTAAAGGCTTCATACTCAATTTTGAAAACAAAAATTAAGGACTTTAATGGCATAATAAAAAATGTTCAAGGATTCAGCATTATTTGACAAAGAAAATTTAATTAAATTACAATTTTTTTTCAGTCAATCCAATACATAATCAAGCGCTATATATTAATAACATAAATACGCATCAGATAAAACTAAATTTCGTATCCGTTTTGTAGCAGGCCAATCAAAGTTTAGCACCCGTTTTACTCCAGACCCACGCACAATTCGAATCATTTGTAGCAGTGGAAATTCGTTCAAAAATATTTTTTATCACAAATTTACATATATAAAAAAACTTGCACAGGAATAAACAAATGCTCCCAAAATTTTTATTAAATAATTTTTCCTTTTTTAATTTATAGTTTAACATGTTATTCAATTAAAAAAATGTATCTATATAATATGCACTGAGTGGATGATCAAGCACTTCCACTATAGCTAGAATCTTGTTCTGGATGGGATCCAATCCGTCTCAGCTTCAAGACTAAGGGGAAAATCTAAAATTCTAAACTTGTGAATGACGTAAAGGAATAATGAAAAAAAAACTGGAAACCTCTTTGCCCAATGATCGAGCTCTAGTTAGAATCTTATTTTGGCCTCATCTTCGACGTGAACGGAGACATCTAATATTTCAAAATATTCGAATGAGGGGGATCATTAAACAATTCAAAACAACTCTTCAAAATGATCGAGTACTTTCACTGAAGCCAGAATCTTGCCTTTCAGCTCATTCGATCTGTCTTAGCTTCTAGTTCAATGAAAATAATCGAAAATTCCAATGATGGATACAAAGAGATTTTAAAAAGACTCGCAGCAAAAATGTGTGCCAACCCAATTTGTTTTTGTTTATAATTGAAAGCGTTTTTGATATTCTGAACTTGTATTAAGATTGTAGTGTCCACTAGCCATTAAGAATGTGTGAGGCGCGAGTGAAATGGCTCGTTTTAAAATAAGCATCATTTAAAAACTTAAATATTAAAAACAAAAAGCTTGTAGTTTCAGATTCAAAGCACTGCATGAGAATGTTAGCTATAAGAATCAACTTACTTATAATACTTGACTCTCATAATATTGGGTTCATTATGCGCACCATTTCTCTAAAAGGAAGCAAAATATAAAAAGAAGCAAGTTTGGTCTGCTTCCTTGCTTCCTTAAGGGTTGAAAAAGATGCCTGTGGACTAATGTAAAACGGTACAAAATGAACACCATTTATGCTATCCATCATTTCGATTAGTAAAATATTTATTTATTCCTTTACACTGGCGCACTCTAAAAATAACTTGATGATAATATTTTACACATATTATTGTAATGGATGCATAAGCGGAAGGCCGGAAAACAGAAAAATTCGGGTTCGAAGAGAAAGTCGTGATCACAATTTTTGGACTTATCTGTAAAGTTGGACTTGTTTTTGAATCCATTTTTTATTGGCTCTGACATGTTTAGGAAAAGAGAGAGCGATGATTGAAAGTTGTATTTAAAATGTAAACGACATCGGGAAAATGTTTCAAAATAAATATTATATTCGAAAAATATTTATATATTTCAATCTCGTTAATATATATTTCATCCTTAGTCGAGATCAACTCCCCTTCAGCGTGTTTTTGAACACTTTGTGAAAATATCTTTCTCACTCATGACTCCTAGTCCTAATCATTATATTTGGAAGTATTGGGTTTAGAGCAAACATTCTTAGAGTTCAAATTTTTAGAAATTTTGACCCCAAATGAACACCAAACAAGGAATAATTGAAGCCAAATCCACCATTTTAAAGAAAAAGAAACTTAGCAGACACTCATCAACAGTCTTCCAGTTTTTTGCTTCTTTTTATTTTCTACTTTAGATCCCGCTCACGAAGTTCGGATTTGAAGGCAAAAGAAATGAATTAAAACAATAGTAATCTTGCCTATTTGGATACTATGTTTTGCAGTTTGTTCAGTTTCCTTTTGCATTTCGGAATTCAATTGGAAGGGAGATTTTGGCAAAAATGAGGCCTTTCAAAACAAAATGTGAATTTAAGGAGTTCTCAATGACCTGTATTCTATATTGTAGGCCTAATAAAGCCAACTCTAAAAGTCCCCAAGGAATGCGATCGTCCCCAAGTCAGACAAGGACCCACTACAGAATTCTTTAAGAATCCACTACAGAATTCCAAGAAAACTTGCTGAGAGCGGCGGACCGCGACATCCAAGAGGATTATTCGATATGGATTCATTACAAACCGATCGCACTAAAAGCAAGAGTCACATTCACAATCCCTATCTAACTAACAAACAATTTATTCCCCTCCCAAGTTCCCCCAAAGGAGTCCTCACTTTTCAAAAAAATGTTCACTGAATGAGGTCTCCAGAAGAACACCCAACACGGAGCTGGCAAAAATACTCGGAGTATGACGAAAAATACTGGAGGCTCGAAAGTGTAGAACCGCGCTGGACTGATTCCTTTATTTAAATAATCATGCTCTCTGTGCGGAAAAATGAAGGTATGGACCTAGACTCATTTGAAAATGATGCATAAATCATGTCGTCCCAAAAGACCTCAACTATCGAAACAAATCGGTCCTCCAACCCGTAATGCTGTTTTGTTTAGTTGTGTTTTTTCTGGTGTTGTCGCCGGATCTCTTCCCGGCCGTCCAATTAGATACTCAAGTCCTCTGGATGAGTCGGACGGTCTGGGTCTTCACACTCACACCCCGTAATGCTGTATGGGGGAATCTCCTTTTAAAATCACCGCAAGAGTTTCACGTTTGGGATAAACTTCCCGAACAACCGACACGATCATCCAGAGGCTGAAATCTCTCAGTTCGAAATTTTTCGAAGATAAAATCGCAAATTGTTGCAAACCTGTACAAAATCCCCACAGTGGTGTCAAAGACTGGGGAGAATGGACGCTACGCTATTAACCGAAACTGACCTCATCGTATGGATTGATTTGGATTACGAGCTGATATTAGAAAATAGTATCAGGGTTTGCAAAAATGTTCATCCAAAAAACGCGTTGTTGATTTCAATCGCTGAAGCTTAGGAAGCGAATCGAAGGAGTATCCCGCACAGAGGGTGAGTCAGAGGAAGTTATCAAAAGCGCTTTTTCATTCAGGGCATATCAAAATAACTTATTTCGGGTGTATCAAAAGAACTTGCGTATTTAAGGAGTATGAAAAGAGCTTATTCAGGGCGCATGAAATGAGCGCATCCAAATAAGACTTATTTAGTGTGTATTAAAAAACACTTATTAATGTGTATTTGATCACAAAGGTGCATTGAGGGCGAAATGTGTTTGGACGTAGCATTCAATATATCCAACGTAGGAACCGAGCCAATACGGCTCGGTTAATACGTTGGATATATTCCTACGCATCCTACCAGCGGTCAAGCCTTTCCCAGACCCAGACCGAGGAAATCGCCCTACAGCATGATAAAACACTTCGGGTAAAGTTGATTAATCCCTGCTTTAAATACCGGGTACACTTTCCATTTTACGATAACTTGTTTAATGAAAAATTCATATTGTTTTATTTTAGAATTTCAAATTATATGCTTTAAAGAATTCATTAGTATTCCCATTCAATAGGTCCACAGAACTGCGACAGCCACGCATGATAATGAGTACGAATTTCTTTTATGTTTGCGTTTCATGTTCTCGTCAACGTGATAACGGTGAAAATATCGAAGACACTTTCTAGAACGTTCCAGGATTTAGGACGCAAAGATGTGATCCAAACTGCACTGGAAGTGGCATCGAACACACAAGAACAAAAATAAAACATAACCACTGTTACGTGTTCAATATCTCAGACTTTAAATTTCTATCGATTTACCTATTCTATCGATTATTTTTATCGATTATTTCTATCGATTGGATGAAACTCCTTTTATTCAACATATGAAACTCAAAATATACAGTCCGAAAATTTAGTTTTTCAATTCCAATCAATGGACAGCACAATTTTCAATCCTATTCAATGGACAGCACAAAGAGTTCATTACATTTTTTAACATACGAATGTTAAAAAAATCATTCCAATACAGCATACAGTAAGATAAGCTATTTTGAAGAGCCACTTTTTAAAATGAGATGCCAACTCCCACATGTATAACATTTCTAGAAGTTTTCACTCCGAGTGCAAAAGCAAAACATCTGCTTCGGTTTGCACTCTTTCAAATGTGGGCCATCTGAGCCGTCAAAAGGGCACACCTTAGTTGCCCAGATCGTAATATTGCGCTTCCAGATATTCCTGCATCCACCACAATAACTACGAAGCACATGACGCGTCTTTTCATCTTCAAACAAAACTTCTTCAAATCCCCTTCTGGATCGGGTGTTGAAAGCAAGTACCAAGCTATTTTTCTGAAACATTTTCTTGGCACACACGAAAATGGGACACGTTCAAATGCATTCGTGAAGTTCAAAAAATGGATTATTAAAGTATTCAAGGCTAACCCCGAAAATTTCACCAGGATGGCTTGAGTCCAAAACAGAGAAGTGGCCATTTCGGATTGAAATGGATGAAGCGTCTTTGAGGCGGAAACTGAAATCAGATCATCTAAAGAAATAGCATCGAATCCAAATTCACATTATTATTCATTAGAGTATGATATTAATTATTCACACATTATTTATTTATAACACATTCTCAAATACATTGGTACACTGATTGATAAGTGATTTCCCTTTATCGAAGAATGCCAAAGTTGAGCTTTTTTCCGCACTCCACATCGAGGGAGCAGAGGATCGCAATCAAACAAAACTGAAAGAGCTTTCCTGGAATGGGTCGAAACCAATTAACAGGTTTAATACGATCTGCTGCAGAATTGAAGCTTTTATTTTATTTTAAGTAGTTCCACCCACTCACTTGGCAATATAATAACCTTCTTGCACCATATCTTTATTTACAATATGCCTTTATTTATATGCCGGATCGAAGAGAAAATGGCCGCTTCAAGATGTCTGTGCAACATTATAAACAATTACCAATACCTTGGTGTGTCTTACATTACAAAAATGGATACGGGACAAAACAAAATGGATTGATTTTGTCAAGGTTCAAAGCTCCCATTTGTTTTTTTCTAAACTGCTTACTTTTTGTTTATATATTTTATATTAACTTCATTTTGTTAAGAAGATTGCCAATAAGGACACATAATGAATTAAGCATTGAGCTTTGCACAGAAAAATGCGTAGTACCACCACTAAAATCCAGGTACTCAATTCGCTGGGATTCATCTGATTTTTGTCGTAAACTTTATTATTTTTATCAATCTACAGAGGAAATAATAAATATTTCTTTGAAAAGCGTTATAAAATCAAAACTGTTTTTTCGACCGATATCAACTTTGCATAGAAATTCCATTCAAATATTTTCAAGTAAACAATCAAACATTTTCAACTATAGATTCCAACTCACCTGAAGATCTTCTTGAGTTGGCGCATTCTAACGTCGAGCAGGTTCCAAAAGTGAGACGTAAACCGTGTATCACTGTTGCCAACAAAGGAGAGGATGGTGAAATAAATATCGATCAAGGAATTTCTTAATTAGAGCATGATTCCAATCCAATTTTCCGAAATGACGCAAACAGAGCGAGGCAGAGTCAATCCAAATCGGGATTCGATCCGTTTGAGCTGGCTCGGCGCATAGCTCGACATGAGGATTTGGTTCTGCGACTCTCGTCTGACCCCACTTCATTTCCTCGGGATTCACTGGATCTTGTGTGCACAATTGAAAATAGTGTTTACGCCATTTTGAACTGCAATGATGCGAAAGCTTTTTGTGTCCTCTCAAATGTTACTCTGGACATCGCAACATTTCTTATGACGCTCATTCGTTGCCTATATGTAGGATCCTTAGGCTGACACGGCCATGGAATTGAATGGATTTCTCCCAGAGGAGCTAGTTACTGCTATAATACACTGAAGTTCAGATGTATTCAAAAAGCGTGCAATGTTTAGAGGCCATTGCTCTAAATGTTTTGTAATAATAATAATAATAAATGCGATGTGGCCAGCACATGACGCAACTTCTTTCTTAGTGGCATGCGAAACCCGCAGCACAATGTTTGCGACCTTGAAGGAAGGCCGCGCAACTGAAACAGAACTCCCACTCATGCAATGAATAACTCGCCCCAATGCAAAACGTATCAAAAGGAAAAGTGAACATTTTGGTTTCTATTCACTCCTTTTTTAATGTCATGCCAATTTTTTTTAGAATTATTTTAGAGAAACTATGCAATATCTCGAGAGCGGTTCATGCTAGCGTTTTAAAGTGTTTTCTAATGAAAAACGACGTGTGAAATATTTATATATTTAACAGGGGTGAAAGTGCTGATTTTTGAATGATTTTTTTTTTTAAATTCGTTCAAAAATCGTGCCCTATCTTTAAAACGGTTCACGTTAGTCTATACGTTTTAGGACGAGAAACGACGTCTGAAATGATTATTTATTTAGTAAAAATCTTGATTTTTTCAAAAATTCATTCCAAAAGGAGGTCGATTGCGTTTAAAATCAAATATTCGCTCCACGGTAAACAATCGAACCCAATTAAGTAACGAAACGCCTCATTCGTTCGTGAGATATCGTGTTTAACATACATATTCGAATTTTGCTTTGTACTTTAATACTATGTATATGTAGGGAAAATAAAAATGATACAGGGCGTTTCAGCATGGTTCATAGCATGGTTCCTAGGGTTTCAGTATAATTGGTTTTAACAACCTATTTACGATTTGAAAGATTCTTATTCAAATTAAATGAGAAATTCCTTCCTATATATTTCGCAAAAGTTAACTAATCGAAAGAAAAAATAAAATACACTTTTCGACGCTTTGAAAAGAGAAAGCTAGAAACCGAGGGAAAAGTTGTTTCCATTGACAGTATACACATTTATATACAGAGTTTCCAGAGAGCTAGCTGACCACCGGCTTGGGAACGGAGTTTGTCAAGTCTAACATAAAGGCGTCTACAGAAGAAGTAGTACTATCTATTATTCTAAATTCTTCATTATATTCATTATATTCATTGTATATTCGGAAGTATCTATTCCGAATACACCGTTCTCGCAATGTAAATAAATTATGTATAGCAATGGAATGTCATGATCTTTTTAAACCCTAGCTTTTTTTGGTAGTTTCATTTTACGTTATGCATATTGGAAATATCTTGACCAGAATTGGATTTTTTGTCTTTTCACTGTATAAGCGCAACCTTTTTTCAATGGAACTGTTTCTGGAATTTGGATTTTATCATCCACCAAACAAACAAAAAATAGGATGGGCAGCATATGATTTTCTTTATAGAATGCTATGAATTGACTACCTTTACAGTAAAAAAATAATGTATAAGATCCACGGTACTGGGTACATCTTTGAAATGTACATGGGGCGATTTTCCGGATGACGACATGTAAAATTACTTCGTTGTACCCAATTAACTTAGATTTCGCGCAACTCGAAGTAAACAATGATCCATATGGATAGCATCCTTGATGAGCGATAGAGTCCATAAAATATTTTAATAATGTATTCATCAATTAGGCGACATTTTCATTCATGGAGTGTCATTTTTGCAATTTTTGACGATGTTTTTGTCAGTCTGGGGTGAAATATCGCCAGGTTGGTGATACTTCGCTAAATGATTCGTCAAGTTCGCCAAATGCATCACCAACTGTTAGAGACAAACGGAGAAAAGAGCAATTGCTATATACTCGGAGGTACGCCCGTCACAGGATGGAAATCAGAATTTGCGAAGCATGCCTTCCCATTGGGTGTCCTTTTTATCAATCTGGCGACATTTTTGTCTCTGGGCAACATTTAAAATAGTCGCCAAGTTGGCGACGTCTCGCTCAATTTCTTGCCAATCGTTACGGACGGAGAAATGTGTTATTCTTATAGTCTACTGTTATGTTTCTTCTTTCCAAGATATTGAACTTTTATCAATGAGTCGTCATTTTCATTGATTGAGCGTCATTTTTATCCATTGGGCGACATTTTCGTTCATTTGGCAACATTTAAAACAGTCGACAAAATTTCGCCAAGCGTTATGGACGGAGAAATAAGTTATTCTTAGAGCAGATAAATGACTATTGGCGTCCAAATACAAAAGTATGACACAAAGTAACTTTTCTCATGAATGAAACGAGCTAGATCCACGAGAATGATGTCACCCAATGGATCGCATGATATTCCATATGAAAAGTGAACCTATTTCACAATATATTTTTTTTATTTTATGTGATTTTTTGATATATTATTTGAAAAATGTGCCATATCTCGAGAACAGTTTATCGAACGTTCTAAAGTTTGAGTCAATCGTTTTCTAATGAATAATTACATAAGAAATGACTATTTAAGTAACTTTATTAAAGGTTTTGATCTTTTGAAGATTTTTTTCTTCAAAATTTCACTCGAAAATTTAGGAGGGGGGGGGGGGGGGGATCATTCGATTGCGTTTAAAAACAATAGGCTTCTAGTATTCATGGATTGTCATTTTTGCACCCAATTTCCTTCGAATAGCTCCATTCGTTCGTGAGATATCGTCTCCACAGACTTACTGACACACACACAGACATCATCTCAACGTTTGATTTGTGTTCAGGAATGCTTGAAACGTGCTCTTCCGTCGAAAACGCGAATTCGAATGTTCGCCCCCCCGGCCCAATCTTTTCCTTATACATTATACTATGTATATAAGAACAGTAGTATGAAAGAAGTTTTCATTTCATTTGAACCCCCTCTCAAATGGAAAGTAGGTGTCCAGTCCAAATAAAAGAAACTGCCAAAACGAGGCGATTTCAAATAGAATGATTATGTATTAAAAGGTTTTGTCTCATAAAACGTTCGAAAATTCGGTGCGTTTAAAATCAATGATGTAAATGATGATTCCAAAGTCGTATTTTCAGATTGTGATAACCGCACCTCATTTTTCCCCCAAATCGCTCCATTGAATGAGATGGGGATTGCCATCTCGGGCGTTCTTTACGAACGCGGGATTTAGAACTTTCCTAATCCCTGGAAGCAGCGGGACGGAAAATTTCTTATTGCTTCATTGGAAGGTATACGTTTCGATTTATTTGTCTCTGAATATTCCAAGTTTCGATTTTTAACACGTTTTCTTCGGTCCAAAGAAGTTTCGGATATAACGAACATTTTCGTAAAAGAAAGATCTAATGAACACGGAAGTAGGGAGGATGTACACAATAGTAGGACACAAATGTAGGAAGGACACAAGAAAGTGGGATAAGGATTTTTTTCTTCTCGATCTCGAACGGACTGCTCGGTTTAAACATTTCTGTGGATTGCAAATGAATTGGAGTGCGATCATCCATTTTTATACATATTAGCGATCATCCATTTTTATACAAATTAGCGAATTTTGCAAGAAACCATTACGAAATGGGTCCTTGCCTTTCATTTCAAAGTGCTTGAGAAAACTTTCGATGGTTGGACACTGTAACAGCCCCGATGAAGCGTCAACGACACAGAAATGGAGACACGGCTGTTTTCACGGCAATCATTTCGGAATCGTAAATAACTACGTTACATTTTATCCGAAGCTGCCACGTTAAGAAATATAGAATTTCAGAAAATTCTATTTATTTCTAGATCATGTGGCGTCTTTTCTCTCGTCTCTTTCGAAGACGAAATAAGAATATTCTATGAGATAGGGAGAATTCCAGAAATTTCTATAGAGAGAGTCATCACTGACAAGATGTGATTTTTGTCAATGTTTGGAGAACAGTAGCCGCTATTTTGTGAAATGACTTTTGCCAATGTTTGGAGATTAATGTCAGTTATTTTGTGAAACGAGCGGAACATTTAGACTGCATAGTGTTCCTATTTACGTTGTGCTTGGAAATAAACGTGTTTGTTATCCAGAAACTTGGCCGCATTCTTGTATTCACCATTCCATAAAATACGTCGCAACAAATCGGCGTTCGAAAGGGGATTTCGGGAAACTTGATAAGTGTATAAGGTGCGATGGAGGAAAGAGATGAAAGACAAGAAAAGATTAAAGTTGGACAAGACGAGGTACAAGAAGAGATTAAAGCAATGAAAGACGGACAAGAAAAGATTAAAGTTGGACAAGACGAGGTACAAGAAGAGATTAAAGTTGGACAAGACGAGGTACAAGAAGAGATTAAAGTTGGACAAGACGAGGTACAAGAAGCGATTAAAGCAATGAAAGACGGACAAGAAAATATTAAAGTTGGACAAGATGAGGTACAAGAAGAGATTAAAGCAATGAAAGACTCAAGTGTATTCGCAACAAAATCAAGTTTCTGAAAACCCCTTAATATTTGTGACAGCTATTGTGTATACAAAAAATAGACCTCAAACAGGCAGATAGACGGGCATCGCTCTAAAAATAATCAAAATGTGTTGAGGAGGTCCTAAACCATATATTGGCATCCAAGTCAAAAATTTTCGCGAAAACAATACTCTCTCAGAAGTCCAAATCTATCAGAGAAAGTCCAAATCTATCAGATAAGACGGTAATATATATGAAATGAACACAAAGCCAGACATTGAAATATACATTTATCTAAAAATTTTTCTTCTGACCCGTAGACTTTTAACAACTCCAAGCTCCCAAGAGTGATTAAATGGGATTGGATAATACCGAATGATCAAGTTAAAAAATATACTCACGGACAATGAAAGTTGCGCACTCAGAAGGAAGCATAGGATGGACATGGAATTTTATGGATGGAAGAATGCAGATGAATGATATACATGATCACAAAAACAGCGCAGCAGAACACGTACAGAGGGAGCTGCGGTACACAGTCCAGTCATCCTCAATAGCGCGTCGCACCGTCTTGTGCTACGATACAAGCAGCAAATACGGTTCGGCATGATGTCGAACAGACGCCTGATATTGTCCTGCGGCACATGAGTCCACACCTGTTGGACGTTACGTTTCAAATCACGAAGATTGCGGCAACGAGGCAGCTAGCGTTTCAACTGGTCTCACACATGTTTGATAAGGGACAGATCTAGGGAGCGAACAGGCCATAAAAGTGTCTGGACATGACTCAGGCAGCCCTGGACGACTCGAGTCGTGTGCAGCTAGGCATTATCCTGCTGGAATTCCGCACTTGGAATCTCAGCAACGAATGGAAGCACATCGGGCCGTAGAATCTCATCCACGTACCGCTGGCCCGTCAGTGTACCAGGTACCACTACTAGAGCGGATCGGCTGTCGTAGGCTATGGATCCTCAGCCCATGATGCCTGCAGTGAGGCTGGTGTGTCGCTCGATAACGAGGTTGGGATTGTGGCGTTGTGCAGGGGACCTCCACACCCGGACACGCTGATCATTGGTCCCCAAAACGAAGCGGCACTCATCGCTAAACACATCGCCAATCAGTGGCGTTCCACGTTGCTCTATCCCGGCACCACTGCAACCGGAGCTGCCGATGTTCCCGTGTTAACGGCAGCACACGCAAGAGACGCTTCCTTCAGCGTCTAGATATGGTTCGTGGGCACACAGGAGTCGCTACGTGTGCCTATACCGCGGATCGAGTCGCCGCGGACTTAATGGTAAGAATAATTACGTGCCTTCGATCCTCTCTACTCGTGGTATGTGTGATCCGTCCAGAGCCGGTCCTCCGTGTCTGGGTTGCGTCCCGTGACGAGTGCCCCCAATACTATCGGGCGGTATAGTCCGAACTATCCACGTGACGGGCTATCCGGTGAGCTGATCATCCCTCGGTTTTCATCCCGATGATCAGGTCTCTCTAGTCCGTCAGTTGCGTATATCGACGTTTCTGGCGTCTACCCACCATTTTTTTCACTCCGTACTCGTGCTTGCGTCGGTCGAAGCTTCTCGCATGGATGGGGCGTCGACTACACGCCGGTTTATAAGACCGCTGGCTCATGCTTGCAGCGCCACGCACGGGTGTACGGTCATGCGCAATGACACCAGATTGGGATCATTTGCATACCAGTCCGCCCTCTAGCTATTTACATCATTTCGCGATTGTTTTATTCTTGGTGCGCAACTTTCATTATCCGTGAGTGTATTTGCATTTTAAAGATACATGAAATAACAACTTCAAGCTTCCAATACAGTGATTGAATGGGATTGGATTATACGGAAGGACCGTGGCAAACGGAATGATAAAGTTAAAAAATATTTAAATATTTGCATTCTAAAGATAAATGAAATAAAAAAATGAATAAAAGGAAGAAATGATTTCCATTTTATTTTTCCTAATGAGATTTTTTTAAGGGAATTTTAAGGGAAGGGGTCCATCCTTCATTCCAAAATACAGAATTATTTCTGATTTTAGAATGAAGAGCAGAAACATTTTAGTTGAATTTAGTGCCAATTGTCTGTTCAAATTCTTGCGTATCTCAATTTGACACCCCCAAGATCATTCCATTGTAGGGCCGCACTATTCCTAGCTTATTAGTTAAGAGTCAATGATTTTCATACCAGTGTATTTCGTTACAATCCAATAGAAGTTTGAATCTCATTTTAGAACTTCCGCCGTCATTGTTAGAGGAGGCGCATTCTGCAGTCAAAAAAGTAGTGTTTGTCTATGCAGATAATGCAGAGAGCAATTATAGAATGAATGACGACGCACCCAATAATGATCTTATAGAAGCTATAAAAGAGGCCCATCTCATTAGGTAACACGTTTCAAGGCCAGCTCGTTCGGGAGAGAAAAAGGGGCTATTTTAGGTCAATGAAAAGATAAGTTTTTCTCCCATGTCTAGTCAGTGTTGCGTCATGTATCCAGAAAGCGAAACAAATACGCTGTTTGCTGCGATATTAAAATGGCGAGAAGACATTATTAAAAGCGTACAACCCATTCAAATTCTTAATCCGCAGCTAAATACAAATGGGCCCAAAATACTCGAACCTGGCCGATTTCTCCGCCGAGCTTGTAAGTTGATTTCGATGACAACAGTTAAGATGGAGTGGTCAAATGGTTGAAGTGGCAACCGCGAACTCAAATGGAGGCGCATGAAAGGTCGATCAAAATGACATGAAATTGGATTTTCATCTTAAGAAAATATCTTGAGAAATTATCTTCTCTGTGTTTCTGAGTGTGCAGTCTGTTGGGCGAAATCTAAGTGTCGTATGACCTTGAAATTGGGTATACAGATACTTCAACCTCGAGTTTTTCTTTATTCCCTAAATGTCGAATTACTTTTTTAGTTATTCCATGTTCACAATGATTTTGGCTGGTAGTCGCACAAATCGACCTAAAGAAGTATCTCAGAGTTCCCCTTGTGAGCTGAAAGTAATCTTTTAAACAAACTGTGGGTGGAGTGCATACGATTTTCAGTGAATTAAAAAAATATGCTTTTCGGGCATTTTAAACCTCTTTCATTTTTATATTACAATACATAGAATGGATCTGCCATCCATCGTTCACTTTTTTTCAGCATCTGTCTAATATATCACAGATCACTCCAGAAAAAAAAATTGTATAAACCTATCCGTTGATTAACTTTTATCCGAGACATGTTTTGAATTTTTTGAAGGAACGTTCCTTTTCACGACTCTTTCAGAGCTGTTCTAGCTACTGCGGGCAATCGACGCATGGGAGCGAAGGGGCAGTTGGCCGAAATGTATACGGATTCAGGTGCCTCCTTTCACGTCACACGCAGGAATTGGCTGGCTTTCAAAGCGATCGCCAAATGTATCACGTGACGCGCGGAGAGGTATTTCGGAGCAAGTCGGTGCAAAAAAAAATCTGAATGAATGATGGAGAGCGTTCGAATAACTTCGAATTTGATTAATTTAATAAAGACTTCGCATTTACGTTCAAGTTATAACTGAATAATGCGTTAAAGTTATAGCTCTAAGGCAATGGATTGAT
Organism: Amaurobius ferox; assembly: GCA_951213105.1. Taxonomy (NCBI): domain Eukaryota; kingdom Metazoa; phylum Arthropoda; class Arachnida; order Araneae; family Amaurobiidae; genus Amaurobius; species Amaurobius ferox. The sequence goes on along the minus strand of OX578149.1, from coordinate 1,244,636 downwards.
TTTTACTTTCATATATATAGGCGGAAATTTAAATTCCAGTTTTTGTCGGGAGAGCACGTTTCAAGCAACCTTGACCACGAATCAGACGTTTTTAAAGTCATGCATGTATGTGTTTGGTGTGCGTGCGTGCGAGTGTGTGTGTGCGTATGCGAGTGTGTATGCGTGAGTGTACATGTGTGAGCGCGTGTGTGTGTCAGTGAGTCTGTGGAGACGATATTTCACGAACGAATGAAGCGATTCGAACGAAATTTGGTACAAAATTACAATTAGGGAAAACCGTAAGTCTATTGCTTAATGTTAGAACATGTATTAGCAAAATAAGATTTCTTTTAGCAAAATACTAAAAAAACTAACATAGTTTAAACCTTTATTTGGAACTTGCATCTCCTTCAAGGAAAAAATAACAATTTTTAGTTTGCGATTATAAAGACTTCCTAACTTGTCAATATATATATATTATATATATATATATATATATATATATATATATATAATATATATATATATATATATATATATATATATTATATATATATTATATATATATAATAAAAAGGTTTGAAGGTCCAGTGAAAGAAAAGTGAGAAGCTGTAACTCGAAAAGCCTAACTTTCTAACAGGCTTACAAAATAAAAATATAGAACAGCAAATATCCAAGCAAATGGAAAAAAATACAAATTTCGAATCATCAAGTCTAAGAAAAGTATAAAAAAAAAAAGGTATGGAATTGATAAAAGAAAAAACTGACGAAATCCAAGCACAAATGCTATACACGTGGACAAGGCTATAGGCCTAAATCGGGATTTGTCCACTTCTTCAAAACTCGTTTTCAAGCCCAAGTGTCTTGCAGAAGCAAACACAAAAAGATATGTTTCTGAAGAAATAGATAGATTATATCTATAAACTATTTCTACTTGGATTGTATACACAAAGAAGAAAAAATAAATGGAAAAATGGATACCTGGAATCTAACTGAAAAAATACACGAACCTATTGAGCACGGGAACACAGAAAGAAGTGACAAGTGTTGCCATTCACAAAGGAATAAGATATGCTCTACTGTTGCCATTCGTAAGAAATAAATAACAGTAATGCGAAAAGACATGTACAAGAGATAATATACAATCAAGAGGGGCAATAATAGAAAGGCTAATGTATAAGTGGATGTAAAAATAAAATATAATTAAAACAAGAGAAGGGAGATGTCAGGCTAATATAAAAAACACCATAAAAAGAATTCAAGAAAATCCGGCTGATCTAAATTTTTTAACTATACCATTTACAAAATAAGAAGGATATTTGTATAAATTTGTTGGTAATTTTTAAATTATCAATATGCAAAGCATGGAATTTTTTTATCAGATAATCTATATATTCTAAAAAGCTGATTAAGAATAATATTTCTGAACAATAGAAACGAGTTGTAGGAATTAAATGGTAAGATTTTATTAATGTTAAAATTAAAAGAATCTTTTTTATCATTATTAAAATCATATCATAATTTTATCATAATATCATAATTTTATCATGATTTTATCATATAATCATTTTATCATAATTATTTCATCATATAAATTAGTAACAATTCTATTAGAAGGTTCAATAAAAAGATTTAAATCCAAAAAATTAATATTTTTACTAATAGTAGCTTCTTTAGGAATTTCCAAATTATCGGGATAGAAATCTATATTAATGACACAATTTTCAGTATATACTAAGCAAATTAGATCATCAACAAATCTGTATAATCTATTGATGTAAAAGACTGTTCAAAATGATAAAGATATAAATTAGCTAACATACTGCTACTGCAGCCACTCTGTGGTTGTTGAAACCCAGACCGTCCGACTCTCCTGAGGCTTGTAGGTATAATTTATTTCCTTGAAAAATATAATTATTGAAAATAACAAAGTGAAGAAGTTTAGGAAAATTTACAAAACTGGTATGAGTTGAAAGATTAGTAATGTAAGCATTGTATAGAGCTAAAATGACATCATACAGGTCAGAGATCTTGATATTATTGAAAAGATTTTTAAAATCAAAAGTTTGAAATCCTATTAGTTTTTTAATGGATTTTAATCTATTCTTTAATTATTTCCTATTATTTAGAATAAGGTAATTATTGCTAGACTGACGTAAACTATCATTTATCTGATTTAAAGAATTTATAAGTAGTAGAGTAAGTATTATGGCCACTAGTTACTGTACGAAATTTAATGGGATTTTTGTGAAATTTTGGAATAAATATGGAAATTTAAGAAATTTATGTTTAAATATTTTAAGAGCGAATAGAGTGGGATGTAAAGGACGGGATATATAAATAAGGGATGTTCATTCCAGACGGATATAGTAATGGCATAAACAGAGCGATCATTAGGCAGTAAGACCACAAGCAGCAACCCTCCGAGGAACATATGCAATGAGCGTGCGGATAGTTTCTGGAGGGATGGATGACTCTATGCCTTGAACCATTTCCCACAGGTCGTCCTCTGTTTGAGACGGGGCAGGGCAGTCAAATGGCGGCCAATCACGTCCCATACATGCTCGATCTGGAGACAGCGGAGACCCAAGAAGCACCTGGATACCTTGCAAGGCTTGTTTGCTAATGGTTGTCGTATGCGGTCGCGCGTTATTGTGCTGGAAAAGAGCCTTTTACAACCGCTGAAGGTAAGGCAGAGCAACTTCACCCACATCTCGTCGTGCCGTCATGGCTCCTCTGGTACGGACCGGAACCGCTGGTACCTCAAACCATGATGTCGAACAGTATGGCGTTCAACAGTCGCAGCAGGATTGGATCTGTTTCCACGTCGCCTCCAGACTCTTACACGGCGGGTGTCATTCGACAAGCAGAACCGAAACAAGAAAATCGGGCCCGACACGATTGCAATTTCTTACGTCGGTGTCTTGTCTCGTCCATGGCAATCGGACGTACGAACACCCAGCCATGCGTAGGCCTAAAATGAATACAAAAATAACGCTTCGGCAGACGATAATTAACTGAGTATTTCAGAAATGCACCTGGAATGTTCATAAACGTCTGTCATTGCGGCTTTTCTTATCAGTTTGCCGAAATAATCAACAAAGTAGCTGAAAAAATGAGCAAAGGATGCAGAATGTTTTATAGTATATGTGCAGTCGACAGCGGGAAAGTTAAGCGTCGTACGGCCATGAATTTTGGTATGCAGGTACTTCAGGACCCTGGACGATGTGCCTCGGCGAGATTTTCTTTGGTCGTTGCGATTGCTATGAACGGGAGTATTATTAAAGCGTTCTTTTGATTTCGTTCACTGGAATGTACAGCTAATTTTTAAAAACCGAAGAACTTCTTCTGTCAATACTTTTGCTTATAACAGAAAATGAACAAATAAATAAAATGCCACGACCCCCGGGTGCATTTTCTAGTTTAAAATAAAATCCTGCACCCCGTAAAAATATCTATACAGCCATAAAATATATTTAGAACTCGATATTTTCGTTTTAATGATCTTGATTCGAAGCACGAAAGGCGTCCATTCTGTTTCAAAAGAGAAGTCACCTCCATTCTCATAGATTTTCTGGAATCAAAGGATATACGGAAATGGTTTATTGAGAAGCAGTGCACAAACAGGAAAATAGCTCGACCACTATCTCACAACAGCGCCACTCCTTTCGCGAACCAGAAGATACTGGTCTCGCCGCATCTCACCCTTCAACGTATCCAACTGAGCAACGACTCATTTTATAGACTCTCCGTAGAAACTTCCAGAAGGGTCTGCTATCTCCCAGAATATTCATTGTTTCGAGAAAGTTCCAGTACCTTCAAAAAGTCGTCAGATGAATGATGTACAGCTTTGACGACACAATGGCTCATTTTCTTCTCATTTAATATTTCGTGAATGATAAACTATTTCAAATGACCGATAATCTTAGATTTAAATCCAACTTGATAATTCGGAAATTTGCGAAGGAATATATTAAAATATCATCCGCTCGTCAGTTTTTGTAACTTGAGCGCTATTTCCGTTCATTCTGAAAATACATTTCGAAATCTCGAAGATGGATATCATTTTACAGACACATTTATGGGAGGCTAGTTTGCCTCTTTCGTTTTAACATGAAAAATGATGTATATAATAATTACATTTATTTAATATTATTAAATGACTTGATATTTTTATGAATTTTTAAAATATTCATTCGAAAATTGAGGGCTTTTTCGATCTCGTTTCAAATCAATAAGGTATAAATAATCCCTGATTGTAATGATCGTGTTAAATGTTTCTCGAAATGTTCCATTTGTTCGTAAGTTATCGCATACACACAGGGACGCCACTTTAAAAACGGTTGAATCGAGTTCAGATATGCTTGAAATGTGATCTTCGGTCGAAAACTCGAATCCGTCACACTATTTTCCTTATACATTGTACTATGGATGTAGGGAAAGTAAAAAATGCAATGAAAATCTTAAAATTGTATTTACATAAAAAAAAGAAAATTAATAAATCAGAACCGCCAATAATGTAAAATAAGTAAGCATTTTGTAGGTAAAGTTTTATTAGAAAGGAATGATACCCACTTTCGTTCTCCATTGATACTGAATCGTTCTCGAGATAGTGCATTTTTTCGAATAAATTCATAAAAAAAAAAATACTAGTATCTTTATATATTTTGAGTTTGCAAAAGCAATATTATGCGAGAAATCTGTTTACATTATTTTGGTGGATAACAATTTTAGAAAGGATTTTGTATTTGGACGCCAAACGATCCGCCAATTATTTCACGGCGTTAAACGTTGCGTTCCGTTTGCCAATAGCACTGTGACAGAGCTTTTCAGTGGAAGCATATTTGGAGACTTTAATTCAGTAGAATGGTTGTCATGGTGACGACATATGCGTTTTTAACACTTTACAACATATTGGTTGTAAAGTGTTTATGACTTTGTTGATTCCGTCTTTATCTGTCTGTCCGTTCGCCCGACCACTGCCTTAAAAATGGCTTTATCAAAATGAAATGTTAGTATGTTGTTGAGACGATCTGGGGGACCTATGGGAGTGAAAATGAATAATATCACCCAATTCATTTCGAATTTATCCTGGGTTGAAAAAATGAAATACATTGAATCCTAGGGGACCTCATTTTTTAAACGGAGTTAAAATTCGCAAATGACTTCGAAAATTATAGGAAATATTCAAATGATTACGTAAAATGTGTAAAAAATATTTCAGTAAAAAAGGTCGGTCGTTTTATAGATAAAAATTAAAATAATAATGACATCCATATTTTAGGAAGAGATCACGTGAGCCACTTCAAAATAAAATACAGCATCCATTTTTTCCCTAGTGTCAAAATTGAGATGTTTAAAGACCGTTTCAATTTATATTGAGTGTTGCATCCGTCCTAAAAGCGTTTTATTCTTGCGTATTATCCGTGTTGAAGACCCAGACCGTCCGACTCGTCCAGAGGACTTAGAGTAACTAGTTGGACGGCCGGGCGTATTATCCGTGTATCAAAATTGTGTGCCGAAACATTTACAATATTTTTTTATTTTAAATGATCACTAAACATTGATTATTCCTACAACGGAGCTTAATTTCTAGCATGAAGAATGTAAACAAATCAAGGGATTGTAAGATGAGTTGTATAAGAATGGCTGAATTTTTATCACATAAAATTATTTATCTCTCGAGTCTGGAATATAAGTGACATGAATGAAATATTCATTGATTTTACACAGAGAAGCAGACGATTTATAGCATTGGCTTTTTAAAATGAAGTTTGAAGTTTCCAAGTCAAATAAATGATTGCAGTTCTGCGAAAAACTATCAGCGTATCGCATTTTGGAGATGTTTAAATGGCATTGCATTTGAGTTGGAAAGTGTTTCATAACCAGTGCTTTATGCATAATTGATCTTTTTTGTTTAATATTAAAATGACGAAAAGTTAAATACAGTATTAACGGATGAAAGCACAATAATAATTTGGGTTTTGAATTTAGCCAAGAACCATCGGTTTTATTTAATAAAATATTCCTTTCTAAATCGGTTCATATATGGGTTTCAAATGGTTAAGTTGGATTGGCCGTGAAAGAAGATTTTTGATATCGGGTTTGTTTTTTTCACACATTAACGCGAGACTCGTTCCTGTTGCGTGCGTGCATCCACCCCCTTTTCCATCGGAAAGTCACCTGTAGGCGGGTTCTGCGACTCGTGCGAGCATCCGTTTGGCTGCCATGGATTTGGGTCACAAAGTCCATCGGCAAAGAATCGGAATCCGTTCCCCAGTGATTGACCAGGCACGTGACACACATCCATGCAGATTAGCGATGGCTTCGGGCCGATGAACCTCGTTCTTGAGACAATGCCGAGGTCAACGGACAGAAACCGACTCCCGCAGATCATCTGCAAATAGAATGTCTTCTGGGGCGCGCACACTTTTTCTTATTTGCTCTTTCAATTAGCAAAGTCAGATAGTCCAAGAAAATGGCTTGATCCGATCTTTTGTTTGGAATATTTCCCTTTTAGGATTGGATTCCAACACAACCTCCACGGTCGCGAAACAAACTCGGTAGTCGGAGTCAAATTGGTTTTGAATTGGGAAGCGGATTAAGCTCAAAGTAGAGAAGTCCCCATCGATTAAAAGCACCGAACGGCGATTTGATTCGGATCGATTTATTGGATTGGATTCTGCTCAAGTAGATAGAAAATGGGAGGTCTTGGACGCCATTCGCCGGGCATGCTAAAAAAAATTAGTTTGGCTAAAAGTATATGAATTTTTTAATGAGGATCCAGATTTTTAAGTGAACTTTAGAGGCAATTCGTTTCATAGACATTTTGAGAAAGGTGGCATGTATCAGTTTTCGTGTCATCCATGCTGTACGCTTTAAAATGATAGTAGACTATGCCCATTCTTTGTACGGAATATACAATGAAAATAAACTTCAAAATTCACAATTATGTGCAAATTCTTAGAGAATTCTAAATGATATTGTCTTTCAAAAACCATTCTATTAAAATATTTAATTGAATACTCTGAAAAAGAAGTATAAGAATCTTTGTTCTCGCTATGCAGAATGACTTTCACAGCCAGATCTGAAGAATAAAACATACCGGTCTCGTTTGTAAACAAATTTACACAAAATATAAAATTGGATCAATATATGCCAAAATGGATGCTCTCTGAAACTGGGTCAACATATACAAAAATAAAAGCGCTAAATGGTTTCCAGAATTGCTTAAATTTTATAGATGAGTTTGAAAAATAGGTATCAAAATAAAATAGATGACTTAAGAAATTATAATCCAGCCAAAAATGTAATTTACTTTTATATACATTTCTTTATTATTTAAATCGGAAAATATTTAATAAAACATCGCCTGCTGTAAAAACTCATTCCGTTGCTTAGCTACATGATATCAGTTTCTTTCGTTTACACAATGCTATCCATATGGGAAATTCATTTTTAACACTTTACAACATAGTTGAAAAGTGTTTATGACTTTGTTCATTCTGTCTGCTTGTCTGTCTGTTCGCACGATAGCGGCCGTACAAATGACTTTATCAAAATGAAATTTCAGTATGTTGTTGAGACGGTTTGTGGGACCTATGGAAATATAAATGAATCATTTCACCCAATTAATTTAGAATTGAACCCGGGTTGAAAAAATGAAATACATTGAACCCCATGGGACTTCATTTTTTAAACATTTTTTAAACAAAGTCAAAATTCATAAATGGCTTCGAAAATTTTAGAAAATATTCTAATTATTACATAAAATGTAAAACAAAATTTCAACAAAATATGTTTGGTAGTTTTTAAATAAAAATTGAAATAATAATGACACCCATGATATACGAAGAGATCACATGATTCACTGCAAAATAAAATATGACATCGATTTTTTTTCCAGTGTAAAAATCGTGATGTTTAAAGATCCTTTAAATTTATATTGAGTGTTGCATCCGACCTAAACCTGTTTTTTTTTTTTTTTTTTTTTTTTTTTTTTTTTTTTTTTTTTTTTTTTTTTTTTTTGGGGGGGGGGGGGTATTATCTGTGTATCTAAATTCTGTGCCTAAACAATTATTATATTTTTTATTTTAAATTTATTCCTACAACGAAACCTAAATTTAATCCAATAATGTAAACAAATCAAGCGTTTGTAATGCGAATTGTAAAAAAATTGCTGAATAATTTTTCACGCAAAATTATTTACTCTGGAGTCTGGAATATAAGTGATATGAATTGATTTTGCATAGAGAAGCAGATGATTCCTATTTCGATGACGCCGTTTGAATAAAATTAATTTTGTACATCTAGAATTGTCTATTTCGACAAAGTTTGAAGTTTTCACGTAAAATAAATGACTGTAGTACTGTGATCATTTAAAAAATATCAACGCTGAATGTATCCCATTTTAGAGATGTTTAATTAAAATTGCATTTCAGTTGGAAAGTGTTTTATAATCAATGCTTTATGTATGATGGATCATTCTTGTTTATTAATATCTCGATAACTCCTGGTCCTAGAAACTCGTAACATGGACTTAATTTTAAGTAGGGCTATTTCACGTCTACCTACAAAATTTCATGAAATTTGGTGATAAGACAAATTTGATGATAAGACACATATTTCCAATTTGATTTATATAGATCGAAAATTCAACAAAGTTAGTTTTGCTGTAACCAAATCAAGTTTTTCAATTGTAATCTAAATGAACTATAAAGAACTTTGTTCTTTCTATTGAACGAACTTTAGATGATGCCGACATTTTTTATCAAGTTCCATCTCTCTTATGAAATGAACTGTTATTAGATACATTTTTTACGTACTATATAAGATAAAATATCATTTCTGTATTTTTTTTTGCAAAGACTTTAAAAGCTTTTTTACTTCAAAGCTTTTTAACTTCTTGAATGTATGCAAGGTTGAACGCACTTTTTAAATCATTCAAGCTGTTAAGAAATATTTTAGTTTAAAAGATCCAATCGAATCTATAGTACAATCTTTGTAGTACATTTTTGAAAGCATAATAAGTTTCGGAAGGCGCAGCAAAGTTATTTTTTCGCTATGATGCTAATGTTAAGACATTTTCCCGCACACTGTTGTTCATCTCATCGTAATTGTTCATCTCATGGTAAGCATTTGAGTTAAGAGGGCTTTTTCCCTGCCATATTGCATTATCGTGGATACAAGAGGCTAATCGGCCCAAGTAGGTGTTGATAGCACATAATCCTTATCTAAGGTAAGATGTTAGACAAAATGTCATCGAACCCAATATTTGGCAAATAGAGAACAAGTCACTGCGATAATGTGCTGTTTACTTAGCTTCTGGGGGTGTCTTATACAGTTCCATGTCTTATACAACTTTTAAAATTAGGAAAAAATGACAAGTATGAATTTTAGTTTGCATTTATAAAGTTGTAAATTAAAGGAAAAGATAAGAAACGTCTTTGTCTCCGTTCTTCTATCTGCTTATAATATTAGACGATACATTTAAAGACCGTGGCGACGAATTGGGCGACACATTAAAAGCGAAATCTATTTAGTAGGTAAAAGAAAGTGCCTGTGTCGCACGGATCCTTCATCACCCCCCGTGGACCATGGTTCCGTGTAAAAGTGTGGTATATTTTCAGTTCTTTTAATTTGTAAAACGTTAATTTATTTCTTCTTCACAACATGTAGCAAACTCCAGTCCTTTACGTTGCTAGGTGGTTTGTAGGATTAAAGCAAATGCGTCACTTTTCTTCTTATGTTAGTACGATCGCTGAAAATGGAAACGCTTTTCTTTTTAAGTGAATGAAATACGTGAATTTTTGGAAAATAGCAACACGTGGACATAATTGTCATTTCGTATTACATGTTTACAGATTGGATCCATTTGTCATATTTTTATTACGAATGTCAACTTTGTATTACTTAATCATTTAAAACAAATGAAAATGCACCCAACATTGAGTGTTTTTCAGCCCAGAAAGCCATTGTTTTCATTACGATAACACAATATACATGTTCAAATTATTTTATTTCATATAAGATTAAAAAATTTTTATACTAGAAAAACCAGATTCATAAGACGCGTGTGAATAGCTTCCTTTTGGAGGGTTTTGAAAGTTTCGTTTTCTATAGTTATGGTTTGTGAATGTGTTGTCTTCATTTTTTCTTATTAAAAGGAAACATTTCTTCTACTTTCCGAAATAGTCCCTAGACGGTGCTAACTTCTATAAAAAATCAGCCAGTTTTGCAAAACATCTATCTAGATATAGATATATAGATATTACACATTTTTCAAATAAATTTATCAAAAAATCCCATAAATTAAAAAATATATATTAATTGTTGTGAAACTTGTTCACTTTTCATATGTAATATCGTGCGATACATTGGGTGACATCATTCTCGTAGATTTAGCTCGTTCCATTCATGAGAAAAGGTACTTTGAGTCATAATTTTGTATTTGAACGCCAATAGTCATTTATCTGCTATAAGAATAACTTATTTCTCCGTTTATAACGCTTGGTGAGATTTTGGCGAATTTGGCGGAATGTTGCCCACTTGGCGACTTTTTAAATGTTGCCAAATGAACGAAAATCTCGCCCAATGGATAAAAGTGACGTTAAATCCATGAAAATGACGACTCATCGACGAAAATTCAACATCTTGGAAAGAATATAAGTATCTACTATAAGAATAAGCTATTTGTTTTGCTGTAAAAGTAGTCAATTCATTGCGTTATATAAGGAAAGTCATGTGCTGCCCATATCAGATTTTTTGCGAAATGGCCCGCCAAAATGGCCCAAATAAAAGACTGCGCATTTGAAGATACGATGCTTGTTTTATACGTCATTTTTAACGATGAAAATAATAAGACCCACTCTATTACACTAGGTCTAGCCGTTCTCGAGGTATTTCAGTTTGTTTGCATTTTCGCTCCGTCCCCTTTGAAAATAAGTCCAGTTACCCAATGAGAACGAAGATTGAATTAAAAGTGCAGTTGAAATGACGACGGCTGTTGTTGCGCCGTTCAACTCAATCGAATTGAAGCGAATAGGAGGCCCAGATCCGATTTTTTGTTCCGAACATTGAATTAGGCCTGAGGTATAACCGTGAAATATTTCTTTTAATGTCTCATAAACGAAAACGGCACTCGAAGCACAAGCACGCGAGAAACGAGCTTTTTCATTTCAAAACGGGCTCCCTGTACTGGCTTGTACTGTTTGCAATCGCAAAGAAGCTGCTGTTGAACCGAGGCTTGGGACATTCAAGACCCATTTCTTTCAAACGCTCGCTTATGACAAAAATAAAATAAGCTCCGTGTAAATCCATTTTCTAGGATTTCTTCTGTATTATAAAGGAAATAAAACCTATCGTTTTACTTAGCTCACTTTAATCCGAATGGGAACGACGTAGTTTTACGTAATAGACGGAGGCACACACGGATCGTGACCAGGAACTGGACTCCGACTAAAAATAACTATAAAAGTAATTCACCGAGACGCATCGTCTCGGGTCCCCAAGTACCTTTGGAGGAGTCGTACGCTGTGAAAGTGAAGCGTCTCTAAGAGAAGCCAATGACTTGATTTAAAGCGATTTCTACAACTGAAAAGAATGATGCCTTGGAAGGGTTTTTGTAAGCATAAGAAAAAATTGCGTTTTGAATGGATCCCCACCCAACCTGCTTCCAGCGGTTTCAGATCCAAATGGGTCGGATATTCTGTCATTTCATTGGATAAGATTTGGAGACCGTTCGAAATGAAGGCTTTAGAGAGTGACCATTCGAGGGAATTATTTTGGCATTTTGGAAGCCCATTAAAACATCCAATGACTGCCACATGCGCCATCTTGACCAGAACAGGGCGACCCACAACAATAACAAAATACTTAAAATAAAGTCACTATAAAATTGGAACAGGTGAGTCATTTCTAATAGGGCAGCATCACTGTCTGCGCACACGAAAGGAGAATTGGAATATTCATTGTTGTCTGGAATATTCATTGTTGTCAATCCATTCAAGACGTTGCAGTACGGAGATGTCATAACGCAATCAGAATTCTCCATTATTGTACGTCAATTAATAGTGAGTCCAATATCTGACTTGATTTTCAGTACGTCCAGAATATAGAGAGGTGATTGACTATTAAACATCATCCTGGAAAAACTCATCAGGTTTTGCAACCCTGTCAGTGGGGACTTTATGGCCTCTGTCAACGAAAAGAGCTGATGGAAGTACCTTGGGATGATAGTGACCATCCAAAATGAAAGCAGCACTCGGATCATTCGATCAGTCAAATGAACAAGTCTAATACGACCCATACTCGAGAAATACCCATTTTTCAACGAAAGAATAATATCTCTGCGCATTCGCTAGAAGCATCTAATTTATAACATATAGAAACAACCTGACATGGTTACCTACCGTATTAGATGGCTCGGATAGATCTCTAATCCTACTTAAAAAAAACCCGTCCTTTCAGTAAGCCGACAGGCTTTATAAAAATAGGCCGCCCCTCCCCAGATGGCTCGATAATATCCTCAAATTCTTCGTAATGACCCAGTGGGACCGAAAACGGATAGCTGTAGTGTCCAAGAAGAAGAACCGCGAATTGACAGCCAATAAGATGTCTTTTTTTTTTTTTTTTTTTTTTTTTGGAAAGCTGTAGAATCTCTTTTTCTCGCATTAAAGGGACTTCGTCTAATTTATGTGATCGGCTAGTCGTTTTCAAACTTTGTGCTCAATGTGAGAATATTGGAAGATGTCTGCTCGAACTTGAGTCATCATTGATTTCGGCGACTCCATCGCAGCGAAGTCTTTTGATGAGTATAGTTTAGCACCGGACGAACTGCACAGTGGCTAATATTGACTCGGGGGGATTTAATACTAGCAAAAAGACGTGAAAAAGATTCTTAATGGGACAAATAATGAGGACCAAAATGAATTTGAATATTTGAGAATCCCAATACAAAAGAGAATTTGAATATTGAATGAAAGCCATTAGAATACAGGAAGGCAATGGAATTTTAAGTAACCCATTTAATTCGCAAAAACGTATTTAATACTAGCAGTATACCCGTTCTTTGTGCGGATAATATAATAGAAAGAAACTTAACATTCGTAATTGTGTGTAAATTCCTATAGTATTCTAAACGACTTTGTTATTCAAAATATTCTATTAAACTATTTAATTTTATTCTTCTAAAAAATGTATAAGAATCTCTGCACTCGATATACAAAATGATCTTCACAGGCAGATCTGAAGAATGTTTACAAACTGGACCAAATTTAGCAAAAAATATTTTTTAATTCTTACAAAACGACAGAGATTATCTAAAAATTCGTTCTTAATTATGCAAAATATTCAATTTTCACCGATTCGGTGTCATTTTGATAAATTGAGCGGCATTTTATTAATTGGGCGGCATTTTCGTCAATGGAGCGAAATTAAAAAAAGACCCAAATGGATCGCCAAGTGGGACTGACTGTAGGACTGACGGTTGGAGTATGAAAAGATTCCTGATTTCATGCCAAATCTAGGAACCATTTCTGGGAGAGCCAAGCCATTGAGACTTGGGGGGTTCAAATGAGAATAGGGATTCAAGTCGAACTGACAGTCCCACTTGGCGACACACTGACGAAACATCATCACAATACTATCCCATAACAAAACACAATTCATTTCATTTATTGAGCGCAATTTTATCAATTTCAAGATATTTTTATCGATTTAGAAACATTTTTATCAATTGGGCGGCATTTTAAAAATTCGCTAAATGTGTTACAAAGTAGGACAGTTAGATTGACAGACCAATGCTACCGAAACATCATTTCAGTATTCTCTTCTAACAAAACAAAATTAATTTCATTGATTTCGCATCGGTTTCATCCATTTGGCGACATTTTCGTTTAAGAAACGTTGTCAAGTTATTGATATCCCGCCAAATTTGTATATCTGAAGAATAAAACATCCTGATCCCGTTTGTATATGTTATCGTTAAAGTATGGAATCCGTTAGAATACCTAGTTATTTCATGAATAACTAATGAAATCAGTTAAAGTGTAAAACTCACTTATCTTCTATAGTTTAACTAAATCTACACCCCGTTAAAGTGGAAAATAAAGTTCCGAATTCAAAAGGCTGTAAAATGAGACAGCTCAAAGTTTAAGTACCGGTCAGGGATTTAAAAATATGTTCATGTAAAACGCAGTGTGTCAACAAAAAATGTATTTGTTTTAGAAATAATATTCTATGCAATTCCAAATGCCATTTTAGTAATCCCTGTTGTAACACATGATTTTGTTGTGTCTTTGTATAAATAACATTTTGTATTCTGTATAATTCAGTCAAATTGTTTATTTTCCACTTTAACTGTCTATCATTAGTTAATTTATAGAATGACTTGTTAAAGTGTGGAATGATTACACACTTTAACTGCTCCTTCCCGGTCGTCCATCTAGTTGCTCTAAGTCCTCTGGACGAGCCGGACGGCCTGGGGCTTTCACACTTTAACTGCTTCTCACAACTTCCCTCTCACAACTTACACTCCGAACCAATTCCCTTTTGGACTCCCTTCAACTTTCTCCTTCACCCGAAAAATCACAATGTATTATCTTCAATAAAACTCGTTCCAAGAGAAAACAAAACCCAAGATTTAAAATGTTAAACAAACCCCTTAAAATTACCCGCCATCTTAAATATTTCGGAATTATAATAGATGACAACTTAACCTGGAGTCCTCATGTATTTTATCTTAAAGAGAAATGCTTCAAGCTCTCTTCTACTTTCGGGAAAATCGCGGGTAAAAATTGGGGGGTTAACAGGTCTTTCCTTAAAATCTGGTACCTTACAGTTATAGAAAAAATTATCACTTTCAGCTCAGGAATATGGGGTAAATGTCTTACGGGGGATCAAACTTCACGTCTCATTTCTCTCCAAAGGATTTTCCTTTTGAAGATTTCTTCCGGTTTTAGAACAACTTCGAGCATTTCTCTATACTCAATTACTGGTATCCCCCCTGTTCAATTTGTTATACAGACCCTTTACAAAAAATTTCATTTCTGGCGCCTTAAAACTGACCTTTTTTCATCCCCGTCCCTTCCTGACCCTTCCAGCTTTGATACAAACGTTCCCTTTTCCAGTCTCCCTCCCTCGCATCGTATTGTTAATCTTCCCTCCTTTGACCCTGCTTCATTCTCCCCTTTTAATATCTACACAGATGGCTCTAAAACTGACGAAAATATTGGATTTGCAGTTTGCATTTTTAAAAAAGATGACCTGGTCGAATCGTTCTCTTTTAAGCTCTCTCATGGAAACACGGTCTTTCAAGCGGAAATCTCTGCCATTAAAGTCGCTATTCAATGGGCGTTGGACAACAATACAAAGGTCAATATTTTTTCGGACAGTTTGTCCTCCATTCTGGCTCTAAAATCTGTTAAAAATAGATCCAAATACTTATGTGATATTAAACTCTTGGCCCTTTCGGCATCTAAATTAATTAACATTCAATGGGTTAAAGCCCATGCTGGAATACTGGGAAACGAAGTTGCTGACTCTCATGCCAAAGCTGCCTCCCTTTCTGGTTCCCCTTTTACGGTCCCTTTCCCTTGTTCTCTTCTCACTCGTCATTGTAAAATATTCCTAAATAATCTGTGGCAAACTTACTTAAACGACTATATCTCTCCCCGTAATCACGACCCGGCCCGTATTCTTTCTTTCCTCTCTTTGGTTGGCCCTTCTCTTCTTATTTGTAACAGATTTCTTGTTTATTTTATTACCGGACACGGCCCGTTCCTTGATTACCTCAAATTCTTTAAGCACAAAACCTCTTCTAACTGTCCCTGTAATGCTTTTGGTGACGCTGATCACCTTTTCTAAAAAATTCCACCTCGTCAAACCTTCCCCTGCCCACTCTGCAGCTTGGTTTTCCGGTATCCGCAGAAATAAAGTATTAATAAACAAACTGAAGGACTGTATTCAAACTGCGAGAGAGATTTCAAATTCTGTTAAGTGACACTTCTGTGAGTATTCTCTGCTCTTAATTTTTGGTGATCTATGAATTTCTTAATCCTGTTTTTGCTCCTGGGTTCTCCCCCTTTGGTGTGAGACTCCTTGAATTTCTTGTGCATTACTTGATTTTAAGTATGTCAGTCTGTCGGATGTTAGTTGTGTGTGATGACCAATGTATTGTGTAGGGATTGTTTGTTGTGTAAGGTTTTACACACAGATTAATACCCGGCCGTCCAAATAGCTGCTCTTAGTCCTCTGGACGAGTCGGACGGTCTGGGTCTTCAACACAGATTAATACGCTTCCCGACCGTCCAAACAGTTACCTTACACCTTTCTGGTAGGTCGGACGGTCTGGGTTTCAACAACAACACTTTAACTGCGCCGGCCACACAATAAGCTGCCAGAAGCCTTGGGTTGGTCGTCTGGTCTGGGCTTTCAACACTTTAACTGCGATTTGATCAGTTATTTCATGAAATAACTTTCTATGAAATATACACTTTAACGGTAACATATATACTAAACAAAACACTGAAATCGTTCTACTCTTATCCTGTTTCAACAATCGGCTAAATGAGTTTCGTGGTAACATATGAATTTATTGGTTAAACACAATATGTATATAACTTTGAAAACTCTTTGCCAAAATAAATGAAAGTGATCCGTAATCAATATAATTAAAAGAAAAATAAAATTATATACGGTATATTTTTGTATCCATTTATTACTTTCCTTATATACATAATGTATAAGGAATGTATTGTGACGGGGTCGAAAATTCGAATTCGAGTTTTCGACGGGAGAGCACGTTTCAAGCATCCCTGATCACGAATCAAACATTTTTGAAGTGATGTCTGTGTGTGTGTGTGTGTGTGTGTCAGTGGGTCTGTGGAGACGATAACTGACGAACGAATGGACCGATTCGAACCAAATTTGGTACAAAAATCACAATCTATAAACACTGGAAGCCTATTGTTTTTATAAGCAATCGAATGTTCAGAACCCCCCTAAATTTTCGAATGAAATTTTGAAAAAATCGTCAAAAAATCAAAACCAATATTAAAGTTACGCAAATAGACATTTCTTATGTAATTTTTCATTAGAAAACGATTGACATAAATTTTAGAACGCTAATATGAACCGTTCTCGAGATATTGCACATTTTTCAAAAAAAATATCAAAAAGTCATATAAAATAGAAAAAAAAATATTTCCTTTTGAGAAACATGTTCACTTTTCATATATAATATCATGCGATAAATTGGGTGACATCATTCTAGTGGATCTAGTTCGTTCCATTCCTGAAAAAAGATACTTTGAGTAATACTTTTGTATTTGAACGCCAATTTATCTGCTGTAAGAACAACTTATTTCTTCGCCCATAACGCTTGGCGAGATTTTGGCGACGAAATTGGCGGAATGTCGCCAACTTGGCGACTTTTTGAAATGTTGCCAAATTAACGAAAATCTCGCCAAATAGATAAAAATGACGCTAAATCAATGAAAATGACGACTAATTGTGGAAAATTCAATATCTAATAAGTTATATAATATATAAATATATAATAATAGTTATATAATATATGTCGAAAATTCAATATCTAATAAGTTATATATATATATATATATATATAACTTATTTCTTCGTCCATAACGTTTGGCGAGATTTTGGCGACGAAATTGGCGGAATATCGCCAACTTGGCGACTTTTTGAAATGTTGCCAAATTAACGAAAATCTCGCCAAATGGATAAAAATGACGCTAAATCAATGAAAATGACGACTAATTGTCGAAAATTCAATATCTTGGAAAGGATATTAGTATCTACTAGAAGAAAAACCTATTTATTTTACTCTAAAAGTAGTAAATTCATTTCATTATATAAGGAAAGTCATGTGTTGCCCACATCAGATTTTTTATTATTCAAATCGAAAAAATAATAACAAAAATTAACAAACACATTTGACTCAATTGAGTTGTTGAGCAACGTGATATAAGAAAGAATTTTCCTCATAAAATGCTGATCACCAAATGACCATTTTGATTTCTTAATACTTTTCATTGTTGAATAAGAGCCTGTGAAAAATAAACCATGATAATAAAGTTTGCATTTAAATTGTTTCAAATCTGTGATTTTCAAAAGTAACGGATTAGCGCAATAACTCCCACCCAACTCAGAGATAGCGTTTTCATTCCCTTTCACGTTTTAAACCAGCGATTTCCAACCTTTTTCGTTTGGAGGAGAGAGTCGAACTCTTAGGAAAAAGTCTCGTTTTGCATTAATATCTCGACAACCCCTGGCCTTAGAAACTTGAAACATTTTAAGTGGGGCTATTTCAAAGTTACCTACAAAATTGCATTAAATTCCGTTCAGCCGCTCTCCCTAAATGACGGACGGATTTTCAATTTTATGTATAACGCACGCTTTCATGAGAAAAAAGGCTTTCAAGTTAAAAAGGGGTTGGTGATTTGCAGAAAGCGTAGTGAGCATGCGCAGTCTTAAAAGGTTCGTTTCAATGATTGAAATTGGGATTGTGCGTGCCATTTTCATGTATGGACGCAAATGACCTATTGCAGCTTTCGAGTCAATACAGAAATACGTTGATTTGGCTTCGTTGGGAAGGGAATGAGCGAAGAGTTGGCGAAAATGTGCAGTTGCAATGGGTACGATGGGAGAGGAAACACCCTTATTGCTCAAGCATTGGATTGGGATAAATTAGTAAAGGTAAAAACGGATAAATGTTTATTGCATAGGAAGACGCCAAGACCCCTTGAATAGGAAATTGGAAAGGTGGGGAGTGAGATTATTCATCATTTCTGCTACGAAAAAAGGTCATTCCTCTTCTGATAGAGTTGGCTTCAGAGTTCAAATGTGAGATGATACACGAGAAGAAATAGGCATTTTTACGGCAGCACGGTGTCTCAGTGATCAGATGAAAAGGGGGGCATTTCTTGTATTTATTTTTCTAGATAGGACATCCTGCCTGAAGGAACTCGCTTAATATCGAAAATAAACAAAGATTTCGCTCTTCAAAACTGAAAGAATTCATTATTTTGCAATGCAATAGATTCGAGTTTTACTTTTCAAAACTTTAAAAACTAGAAGAAAAAAAAACAGAGAGTTTAAACATTGAGAGTTCTCGTTTAGTGTTGATCTTTTAAGGGGATTTTAGTAAAATAACTATTTAAAACTTTTTTCATTTTGGGGGTCCTATTGACTCCATTTTCTAGACCCATGAACCATTGGAGACACACAGCAAGCTAAAAAATGATTCAAGTTTAAAAGTGCATGATTTTCATTGGATCTGGGTGTCTTTGCCAGCGATGTTACTCAACGAAGGGTGCGCTTTCACGTTGAATCAAGTTAAGCGTCATTGTCGAGTTAAGCATCTTCAACTCGATGGACAAGCCGCCCTTGACATCGCCAACTTCAACAAAACGCAATATTCCTTTAATAGTCAATCTCTTTTCCTGAATGGCATCGTTCGCAGTAAAAGAGCTGTTTTCGAACGACCTTAATGAAACTGAGCGTCACCCATTTTCCCAACGCAGCCCTGTATTCAAACATAACGGGGGACATAAAAATCCATCAACGAGGCGTCTTCCATCACGCATGCGTCCAGCTTATCCAATCGCACCGCGGCAAGTAGGTGAGAAAGTAGTTCTCTTTAAAGCATCCTTCACCCGATCCGGAACCGGCAGACGATTTTGAGCATCCCGGGGAGGAGCAGATGATGCGGATGTCTGGGAGGCGGTGATATGTGAAAGATTGTTTCGATCGACCGCATTTCAATCAGAAGATGGCTTACAGGTGAGTGAGGGGGCTAGACATTTTAGATTAGGATTTTCCTTAATGCTTTATCCTGGTGCTCATTAGATTTGGGTACAATTCGACCTACAAAAATGACATGTATCCACTCTCGCTCAAAAACTAAAGGACCGAATTTCACGAAAGGTGGTAGGTAAGTCACTAGTGAGTGACCCTGCGATTCGGGAAAAAAGAACCTGCCTTTTTAAAAAAGTGGGGCCCCAAAATCGTCCAAATCTAAAAAGATTACGCATACTCATATGTATCCATTTAATACTTGTCTTATCCGTCATTTTTGACAAGGGAACCCACTCTATTACTCCAGAACTAGCCGTTCTCGAGATGTTTTATGGACGCGTCTTTGAAAATACGCCCAGTTATCCAATGAAAACGAGAATGAAATTAAAAATGTTATCATTCAACTCAGTTGAAAGAAATAAAGAGAAACCGAATGGATTTCAGATATTGTGTCCATTTCTATTCTATGGAGAAACTTTCCATTTTCAGTTTTTGTCCCGAAGCATTCCAATATAGTAGGGTCGGTGTCCCATATACGACGAGAAAGTATATTGGATCTTCTTTTAAGAGACTCCTCCATTTCAAAATTAAAATATTTCTATTGGTTGACGAAGTGGACGCACACCGTTTTCCTAAGATAATTCATCTCACTGTGAAATCAATTGAAATCAACCTCTATCAGATTATGCTTGGTGTGTCGATCAACAATATCAATATCAACATTTCCTTTTTAATGTTCTTTTCTCGAAAGGACTTCATTCGAAATATAAATATAAACTATAAAAGACGGATAGTGCACTAGAAAATTGAGTATCAAAATCTGTATTTATTATTAGGAGAAGCTCATGTAGTTATCAACTTGACAAAAGTAAAAATGGAACATTTTTATTTTTCTTGTATACATAGTATAATGTATAAGGAAAGGATTGTGAAAATTCGAATTCGAGTTTGCGGCGGGAGAGCACGTTTCCAGCATCTCTGAACACGAATCAAACGTTATTGAGATAGTGTCCGTGTGTGTGTGTCTGACCATGTATGTGTGTATGCGGGTGCGACTGAGGAGACGATATCTCACGAACGAATAGAGCCATTCGAACGAAATTAGGCACGCAAATAACAATCTGTACATACTGGAAGCCTATAAACGCAATCGAATGCGAGGAATTCCCTCAATTTTTGCGGAAAATTTTGAACATAAATAATCATATCTTATGTAATTTTTCATTAGAAAACGATTGATAAAAACTTTAGAACTCTAGCATGAATCGTTTTCGAGATATTACACATTTTTCAAATAAATGTATCAAAAAATCACATCCAAAAATATTAACTATTGTGAAATAGGTTCACTTTTCATATGTAATATCATGCGATAAATTGGGTAACATCATTGTCGTGGATGAGAAACAATGATTACATAAATAAATAATAATTTTGCTATTTATTGGTACAAAAGTATCTACACTGTGTAGAAATAATAACTTTACACAAAAATTACAAAGCTTGTTCAAAATGTTTTCCATCCATGCCGAAGATCCATAAAAGGTAGAAGGCAGATATTATTTGCCTAGGATGCATTTCTGCGTTGCGTCGTTTACACTGTAAATATTTCCATTTGAATGTGTGATGAATCCCTCACCTACTTTGTTTAAACATCTCTCTGGGACTTTTTATCATAAAATGCTGAAATTTTGTACATCATCTTATTAGTGTATGCACATTTTACTCAATGGAAATGTTTTTGTACGGGGGCCGTATAAAAATTTAAATTTTGTATTTCTTAAAATTTAATCCCCTGAAAATTTTTACCGATTTCATAAAATTCTGTCCTTTTTTTTACGCAACTTTGCTATTTATTATGTATGTCTAAGATCAATATTTCAGGAATAAAAGCCGAGGACAATGTTTTGGGGACACCCTGTATGTGTATACATATATATATATATATATATATATATATATGTATACACTTGTGTATATATATATATATATATATATATGTATATATATATACACTAAATGATATGATTGAAAAGGTTTTAAATTTAAAAATATATAAAAATATTCTATACACAAAAATTTCTAATACATATGCTATATTGATGTCATCAGCTGCAATTTAATATTTTCATTGAGTATCTGTGTTTCTGAAAAGTTATAAAATAATTATATCTATATATATAAAGAAGAAAAGTATGTATGTATGTATGTATGTATGTATGCATGCATGTGTGTATGTATGTATGTATGATCCAACATCACGGAAGAACGGCTGAAGCGAATTGGATGAAATTTGGTGCTTAGTTTTGAAATAGCCTCACTTAAAATTCAGTCTATGATTCGAGTTTCTATACCCAGGCGTTCTCGAGATACCAGGGAAAAACGAAACTTTCGTTTGTCTCATCATCACGGGAGAACAGCTGCACCGAATTTAATCAAATTGTGTGAGTAGCTTTGAAATATCCCTCCATAAATTGAGTCCAAGTTTCGAGTTTCTAAGACTAGGGGTTGTCGAGATATTAATGGAAAACGAAACTTTTTCTTAGGAGTTCTACTCTCTAATTCTATGATTCCCAACGAAAAAGGTCGGGCATCGTTGGTTTAAAACGTGAAAGTCAATTAAATCTCTGAGTTTTGTGGGAGTTTATTGAACGTATTAGTCACTTTTGAAAATCGCAGGTTTGAAATATGAATTTAAACGGAAACTCTATTACCATGGTTTATTTTTTACAGGCTTACTCAACAACGAAAAGTATTAAGAAATGAAAATGGTTATTTAAATATCAGCATTTTGCGAGGATTAGTGGTTATTTAATGATCAGCATTTTATACCATGACAAGTTATTTGACTCTGCAGTGGACGCCGAGGATGCTGGAATTGCTGAGCCAGCTGGAATGCCTTCTCGTATCTCGAAGTTAAAGAAAGGATCACCAGTAATGCCTCTGCGGAATCTGGACCCACCCAAACTATGCAATGGAACACAGCTGTGTCAAAAATATTTTACAAAATGTCATCGCAGCCACTGCATTCACGGGAGAGGACGCATTCAAACCTCGCATGCCCATCCAGCTTTGAAACCAAGACTGGTTTGAACCAGTCCAGTTCCCAGTTAGACTGGTATTTGCCATGACCATCAACAAAGCTCAAGGACAAACCCTTAAGTTTGCAGGCGTGAATTTAGAAAGGTCTTGCTTCTCTCATGGCCAATTGTACGTGGCATGCTCAAGAGAAGGAACTTCACAAAATTTGCATGTTTTAGCTCCGGGATGAAAATCAAACAAGCAAGATCAATTATGCCTAAAGCATTGATTATGAAACACTTTCCAACTTCAATGCAATTTCATATAACATCTCTAAAATGCGATACCTTGGTAATATTTTTAAAATCATCACAATACGACATTAATTTATTATATTTGAAAACTTCGATGATTGTTCGATGAAGTGAACTTCATCGAAAAATATGAACTTCATTCAAATGACGACATTCAAATATAAATTGCCTGGTTTAAACATCTCTAAAATGCGATACATTGATCGGTAATATTTTTAAAATTATTATATTACTACAATAATTTATTATATTTGAAAACTTCATCGAAAACAAATGAACTTTATTCAAATAACGTCATCGAAATATAAATCGCCTCTATATAAAAGCAGCATTTCATTCATAAACTTTTTCCATTCATCACAATACTGTAATAATTTATTTTATTTAAAAACTTAAAATCGTGGAGGTACAAGTAATTTAACTCTATGCTTAAAATTTCATCGAAAAAATCGTCTGGTTCTCTGTGTAAAATCAATCAATATTTCATTCATATCAGCTATATTGCAGACTCCATGGGCTAAAGAGTTTTGCGTTAAAGAAATGCAGCAATTCTTATACAACTCATTCAACATCTTTTGGTGTTTACATTCTCCATAAGTGGAAATTAGGCTTCGTTGTAGAAATAATCAAAGTTGAAGGATCATTTAAACTCAAATATGTTGTAATTGCGTTGTTTCAGTATGTAGAGTAGCTAGTAGTTAAGCAAAAATAAAGCGGTTTTAGGACGGATGCAACACTCAATATGAATTAAAAAGAACTTCAAAAATCATGATTTTGACAGAAAATGGATGCCCTATTTTATTTTGAAGTGTGTCACGTGATCTCTTCATATTAAGGGTATCATTATTATTTTAATTTTTATTTAAAAAAACTACTGAATATATTTTGCTGAAATTTTTTTTATATATTTTATAGGATAATTTGAATATTTCCTAAAACTTTCGAAGCAATTTGTGAGAGTTAAATTCGCTTAAAAAATGTTTGAAAAATGAGGTCCCATAGGGTTCAATGTATTTCATTTTTTCAATCCGGGTTCCATCCAAAACTAATTGGGTGATATTATTCATTTATATTCCCATAGGTCCCACAGACCATCTGAACAACATACTAAAATTTCATTTTGATAAAATCAGTTTTACGGCAGTTATCGTGCTAACGGACAGACAGACATACAGAATGAACAAAGTCATAAACACTTTTCAACTATGTTGCAAAGTGTTAAAAATGTGGTTTACAAGCAAGCATTGAGGTAAAACCTAACAAATTAGGATAATGTCATTTAATTTGTTAACATTTGCATTATTTCCTAGCGTTTAAGAGTCATTTTAGTTTTCCTTCCAAACTGTACATATTTCAAACTGTACATATTGACTGTACATCAATTGTGGACACCTAATAATCCCATTCCAAGACGCTGCTCGGATTTATATAATGCAATGATTTTTTTTTCTTACATAATGCAATGAATTGACTTCTTTCACAGAGGAAAAACAATGTATAAGATTCACGGCCCTATATGTTCCGATGTCATTTTTGTCAGAGTTTTGCGTCGTAAATCCCGAGCAACGGCTGGTAATCACTGCTAGTTTTATCAATAATAGAAAAACTATTTTTGTAAATCATAAATGTAAAACAATAATAAATTAAACATAAATAAAAAATTGCGAAACCCTTTCTGAATCATAAATAATTTACTTATGTTTATTACTGTTTATTACAGGTGTTGGAAATACAATATTAAATATATAATTTGCATATGCTCTCCGTTTTATTTATTGTGATATAAAAATATTATAAGAAAAAATGAAAACTACTTATAATTTAAAAATAAATGATTAAATATTATATTAACAATGTTTGAGAGATACCTGCTCCCTATTAAAAAGAAAAATAAATTGTTCAGTTTATTAAAGGCATACGAAGTGTATTATTTAATGTATAGAAATATTTAATGAATATTAAACCTTTTTCTAAAATAATGGCCGTCTACAACAATATTAGAAATTACTTAAAAAATACCCGTTTCTAATCGAATGGGATAAAAAAGACAATTGGGTGGACATTCAGTTGCATATATGTTCAATCCCTTTTCAAAAATATTCCATATTTATCATATTCTCATAAAATTTACAGGATTTAGTCTTCTAAAACTATTACCTGCTGCTTTATCAGAATAAGTCAGTCGTACCCATAGTTCTTGTCCTCCTCCTCCACATCAGAAAGCTACATGACCTATGAAGTTGCCTACTTTTCGAGAGACAGCGTGGAAAGAGAGTTCGTTTTCAAATGAAACAACTCTCCCTATAAAAAATAAGCAAGTCTTTTTGGCTCTCCCTATCTGTGGATAGAATCCGATTGGGATCTAGTTCCTTTTTTCGGTATTGCAAAAGTTGAGTTTTCTTTTACAAAATGTTATTGACTCAAAACCATTTCGTCTTCATCGAACAAGAGCCTTCTTATAAATCGATTCCTTTACCCGCGTGTTTGTGAGATGCGTTCCTTAGGGTCGCACAGATGAACCCAAAGTATCATTGGACTTTGAATACTATCTACTGTAAATAAATGTGCGTCTCATTGGCATAACTCTTCCTATTGATTCACGAAAACGAAAACTCATTCTTTTATGGATTCCATAAGACATTATGCTACGTATAAATGTGTGGTGTGCGATTCCCGTCTCCATGTTTAAGGTAGTAAACCAAAAATCACGCATCCTCTGCAGTTCCACCTCTTCGATCTCGTCGGAAGGGCACATTCTTTGCAAAAGGTGCAGAAGCCGTGGATTTTAACGGCAGCATAAATGACATTTTTAACCGCCCATATCGTCATTTTAAATGAGATTTAACGCAGTCAAAAATGGGAGGGTCGATGGGAAAAGGACCCCTAGTCACCCCCCATTCATTTGAAAGTCCTTGGCTTTTATTGGAATCGTCCAAAAATTTATTTTCAATTTCTATTTAGGCTGATTGAATTAGACATTTTAAAAAGTCCCTTTGAGTATTGGCTTTTATTTTTCTAGCACCCAAATACACATCCTATTAAAACATTAAACCACATGCACTTATTTTTTCCCCTTTTTTGTGCTTGGCACACGATTTGCTTTAAACTATAATAATATCTAATCAATATAGATAATTTCCATATTATTTAATGTGATACAACTGATTGTAATTTCTAATATATATTTTAATCACGCGAATTTCTAATATATAATTCAATCTACACACCCGTTCAGACAGATTCATTTCCACTGGCAGGGACGACCTTCTTCTGCCAGGGCCCGTTCAGCCAGCCATCCGCAGACCTCTCATGTGCCCTAAACTTCGGCCACATTCATCTGGCCTTTCAGTGCTCCTCTCTCTTTAGGGTCGCGGCGTTTTGGTTTTCGAGGACCTTCAAGCGTGGCTACAGAATATAAAATCTGCATTAAAGAAATGCTATGCCTTTTAAAGTACAATGAATAAATAGGTCGATGGTCATTAAAAAAGTTTATTATTCATTCTATTTTGAACGAGATCGTCGAAATTCGTTGCGCCCTATAAAGTCGCAAATTTAGCTTTTCTTCCAGGGCATTGAAGAAATGTGTGCATCTAGTTTAATATGCAATTTCACGATGTTGAATTTTCGACTTCCGAAACTATCCATGTTTTATAGAAAAAGCTTGTATGAAATGCAGCGTTGGATACGAGAAACCGACGCACACTGCTGCCGTGGCGGAAAAAAACCCCGAAACCCGAAAATAATGTTTTTCGACACCAACTACTATTTTTTGATAGGCAATGCACCGAAGTATCTTGCCGTGGAAATAAATCTATTTTATTCAGTATAACTAGAAGGAAAAACTGATCTTAAACAAGAATTCCACATTCTAATTGAAATCTTGTTTTTTCTAACTAAAATTTCAATATTTTTTCAAAAATTTTTGTGGATATTTATAATTATATGTCTCACGTATTTTCAATATATGTAACCTCAGCTTATTTCTGACATAAATACATTTCGTAAAAACATAGCCAAAATCATACTATAAAGCGTAAAATATAGATAAATAATTTTTTTTTTGTTTTCCTTCATTTCTTTAAGCCTATAAAAAAAGCTACACGTTCCTACACGCTCTGGATGAGTATTTCGAAAGCAGATACTATTATGCAACTGTTCTGTGAAAATCAGCTGCAACTTTTTGCAACCTTCGCTGTTTCGGCATATTTCATACTTTTTCTGAAGGCCCTGCATAAGTATCGTTCGTATATATACGAATTCGTATACCAATTGATCCAGCGACATTTATTTTCATGAGAAATATTTTATTACTACTTTTAAAACATCAAAGACCTATTTTACAACTTTTAAACTTATCTCATAGCAAGACATATTGAATTGACGCAACATGTCTTGCACTAAACTAAAGCCGCTTCAAAAAGTAAAAACAAAGCTTAATAATTTAATAGCACTTTATTGTCGATATATAAATAAATAAAAATTGAAAGATTTTAATCGAAAATTATGCATAAACTACTGTATGTACAAAAAAAAAACCCATCTCTAGCATATCTGTTACAAATGAGTATACAATGAGTATGAGTTACAATAGGCTAAGGATAAAGATAGAAGGTAACATATCACTACAATGGAATATATATATATATATATATATATATATATATATATATATATATATATATAATTATTGTCTCGATAATAATTAACAATCTGAGCATTTTAATAACAGGCAGACGATATGAAATTTTTATGAGCTAAGGTGTTAGTGATTTAATGGTCCACTTAGACTTTAAAGTCGATTTCTGAAGAACGTGATTTTGACGCACATTGTGCAACACGAAACATAACTTTGTTTCATTTATATCAATTTACGAAATTTAAAGTGATTATTAAATCTACTAAATGTGGCAATGTAATACACTAGGATCTAACACCTACATTAAAATTTGTATTTTCTATGATGTATTGTTTCAACAATTGTGCCAAAATACGCGCATATTTCCGTACATTTTCTATTTATTTACTTTATTTTTTTAACTAACCGCTCATTAATGTGCTAATTAAAGAATGACAGTAATCCGAAACAAAATTCAACCAGAAAATATGTCGTGGGGTGTTAGTGCATTTATAAAAAAAGTTTTATAATTTTATCTTCAAAATTAAAAAAAAAAGGTTAAGGGTATGCGTATACCATCATATCTCCACCCGAAAAAAGCAAATATCCTCCCGAAAAAAAATCTGGGACCGCCACTGATTTTAATATTACCATGCATATAAAATCTTATTTTAACTTATCTCCATGCGCAAAAAGTATGCAAAACTATTAAGAAATGCATCAGTTGTGAGGTTTCTTCCGCAAAATCCTCATTTGTCACCACTGTGCGACGTCCAAATGTGTTTCCAGCGCATTGATAACAATCACGCGTTCGAACTATCAAGTGTTCCTGCGCTTTCCATCGGCAACGGAGGGAGGACCCCCCAAAAGATGCTTTGGACTCCAATACTGAAAGGAATGAACTGCACGCCAAGGTTTCCGACATCCACGGAGGGTCGTTAAAATGGACCTTTTTCTCTTTCAAATAGGAATGCCGTAATTAATACTTAAAAATGGGTTTGAGCACCTGTTAGACTTTGTTCGGCTTATTCGTGCGCTGATAGGAATTAGTTTCATATTTTCTCAAATCATTAGCCTATTCAAGAAAAGCCATTTAACATCAGCTGTTACAACGCGAAATTGAAAGCAAAATGTATAAGTTTCATATGAAAGAGGGTATTTCCAGATCCAAAGAGGGCGTTGTCCTTCGATGCACAAAGACGACCTCTGATGCCAATGAGAAGAAGCTTTCCCCTTCATTTAAAGAAGACGCATCTGATGATCCACTCGCTTTGACCCGAGAAGCGGGCTCATTAAAACCGAGACTGAATCCTTCAAAGAATTGTGTTGGGTTCCAAATTCTACTCCAAGAAGTGGCTTTCAATCTCTAACATGATTGAGAAGGATTTTGCCACGGATGGCAGATATTTGAAAATGTTATTTTCTACGATTGAAAAGGTTGCAAACATAAAATTGAATCCTATTTTATTCTATTCAAAATGCTGCTTCAATTTTATTCTATTCATCCGACAAAGTGAACCCTTTTTTTTCAATATCTGTTCGAGCATTGTCCCAGCTATTATGACTCATTGGATTTATTATTAATCACAGCAGGAACAAAAGCAGTTTTTTTCTTTTATAAGCAAGAATCATTTTTTTTCAATGAACCCCAAAAGACGATCGTTAGTATCCGAGGTGTCCTCATGTGATGCCAATATGGGTTCCCATATTGGCAACATATTGTTTAAAAATAAGGGCGAAGAAACAGTCTAAGGATACAATTGGACAGAACCTCACCCTATGTATTTAATTCTAGGGGGTTTCGTTTAGAAATTGTAATAAATGAATTGGACGGAAACTAAAACATGCAAAAACTCACTTTTCTGGATAATGGCCTATTTAAATGCTCTTATGGAGTTCCAGAGGGGTTCAATTTTAGGCGTGTTCCTTTTGAAAAGTTGTTTTATGTTAGAAAAAAATGGTTTCCATTTGAACTCGAGTAGAAGTACAGATTTTATGGGTCGTCAAGTCATCCTTCTCGACTTTTCAAAATAGCTCCCCATGCAACGGCGGTGACTGCGTATGACACTAGAAAGCCATCGCATACACAATCCATAAAAAATGAGTAAATAGAGCATACATGCAAAACGAAACTGCTCGATTGGTTTGAAAGGCAAATACCAGCCTCACTTGCCAATTGACTTTCAGCAGTTGTTGAGAAATTATTTTCTAACGTCGATAAGTTATTCCGATTTTGTCGTAAGAGGATATCTCGGCAGATCACCTTTCAAACGATCCCTTGACCTCACCGTGATTTGCTAATACGTTCTCAACGTTTCACACACATGAAAAGACACTTTAAGCGCTGTTTCAATTAAAAGTCATCGAGACATAAACAGCACAAGACAGCGATTCAAAAGACGGAATGGATCTGTTAAATAAAATGGGTCGTGGTCTTCTTGTATAGAACTCTATGATTATGAAACCATCCTCCTAACAAATAGGACTGAAACTGTTTTCTGCTTGCTCAAAGAGACGCCCTCGCCAACCGTCACTGCAGATGTATATATTTGCAAATACTGCTAAGGCAGACCCTTTTTAATGATCAACGATGCTGTTAACCTTCCATCCATAACAGCACCCAAAGAAAATGGAAAAAAGGATACAGATAGGATATTGCTAAGAAAGACGCTTTTAAATGATCAGCGATGCTGTTAACCTTCAATTCAATGCATAACGGCACCCGAGGAAAATAGAAAAAAAGGTACAGAAAGGATATTGCTAAGACAAACGCTTTTAAATGATCAGCGGTGCTGTTAACCTTTAACTCAATCATAATAGCACCCAAGGAAAATTAAAAAAAGGGCACTAAATAAAGTGCCAATATCTTGCAATTCAACCATCGCAATTTCCAGGTAAAAAAAGAAACTTTTTGCGAAAACGATGTGCATCAGCGAAACGTTGAAATGAATTCATGTTGACTTTTTTCAACTTGAACTTGTGTTTTGATTACGAAAATGGCCTCTTCCGTCTTCATGGTTTGTTAAACACTGTTCCGGATGCCGAATGACCCCAGCAGTTCGCCATCTCTCCTTCCAATCGCACAGGTAGCGGAGGGGAAGGTCTGCCGACCCCGTTCAGCCACACATTATTATTCAGAAGTTGAACGGATCGGGCTGGCCGAATAACAATTGCTTTCTTACCAGATCGCGCAGCACGGGTGGACAAAGTCAGTGACTCCAATGTTGGCGGACGCAGACTAAACGAGTCCAGCTGAAAATCGGCGGCTTGCGGAACTGAAACGGTTCCGATTGTCAAAAGATTGCTTTCCAATGGGGTTCCCGGCCGTGCTCAGTAGGAACCTTTCTGGAGATCACTATTGACGCATGAGAGTAAGTTGGACATTGCAGACATCTGTGGACAATGAAAGTGAGCTATCCACGGTCTTCGACATTTGTTTTTAGAATCACTTTTCCGACTCATTTCTCAACGCGACGCAGTATTACAAAATGACTCTTATGGGAGGTGTGTACAGCTCGAAATAGGCACAATGGACATGAATGTAATATAAATTAACATATTTTCAATTATTTGTAAAAAAACCCTCAAATTTGGATGTCGTTTCGGGTGGTTTGCGTGAATTCTCGACTCAGAAAGCGGGCGATCCATCTCAATCGGAAACAAAACATCAACCGCAAACATTGGCTGCAGAATTTTAATTCTTTTGAGCCATAACAGGAACGACAAAATAACAAACAACCGACGTCGATGAATGCCCGACCGGCACTTTCAGAAAAAATTTCAAATTTTTACCCATATGTTTAAGATTTAAATTGAATCCATTACGTTTCATGGATGAGTCATAAAGTTCAACAATTCCGATAAAAACGACAGAGTTAAAATGTAAGAAATGTGTTGATCTCACACTCTCTTAAATGTAAATGAGCACTCTATTAAATGTATTGAAATAAAAATAGGGATTTCTGGGTATGTAATGATTTTTCTCTCAGGGTAAATGAATGAAGCGATTCTCCACCGTGCTGTTTATAGCTGTCGCCAGAATGGCTGATTTGAGCGGTGATTGCTGCAAAAAGCTCGCCTCGGGCACCAAAACAGAAACATTTTGCCAAACACTAAATATTGTACTAGCACACATTCGCAAAAATGGATCCTTTATCTAGACGCTTGAAATACTGAAATACAAGTTTTCTTTCGATCGGAACGTGTGCTTTGGAATATCGTTTAAAAATAGAATTACAGGAATATTTTCATTGCGAAAACCGTTCGGTAGTTTTTTAAATCAGAATTAAGATAATAATGACACCCATATAATAGGGTGACCCACTTCAAAATAAAATGGGGCATCCATCTTTCTTCACAGGGTAAAAATCGTGATTTTTAAAGTTCTTTTAAATTTATATTGAGTGTTGCATCTTGCATCCGTCCTAAAACCGCTTTATTTTTGCGTCATTTTTGTGCATCTGTATTCTGCGCCAACGCAATGACACTATTTTTGAGTTTAAATGGTCATTCAACTTTTATAATTTCCATAACAAAGCCTTACTTCAATGGATGCAGACTGGAAACAAGTGATTGTAAAGGTGAGTTATATAAGAATGGCTGAATTTTTTTCAAGCAAAATGATTTAACTCTGGAGTCTGTGTGTGAATGAAGTGAATGATTGATTATAAAAATGTATGAATGAAATATTTACTGCTTTTACATAGAGAACCAACCAAACGATTTGTATCATTTTGTATCGATTTAAGTTTCAAGTTTTCAAGTAAAATAAAGGATCGTAGTTCTGTGAGAATTAAAAAAGTATCATCACTGAATGTATCGCATCTTGCATTTGAGTTGGAAAGTGTTTCATAATCAATGCTTTATGCATGATTGACCTTAGGGGGTGTTCAGTTTTACTATACTCAGTATGTGTGTGTGAACTGTGCTATGCTACCAAAAGGGTGGCCATTTTTAAATTTTTGGTTTTTAATTTAAAGAATTCTTAAATTGCTGAAGCGAGTCATATGCATTTTTTTCACGAGTGCATGACAGCATTTCCAAGCTGCTGAAACGAATTGAATGTTTTGAATGATTCGCAGTTTTGAGTCATTAAAAAACTAGAAATGGAATTTCTTTTAAAACAAAATAAATATTTCAGCCTCTATAGTAATTTTACATTCAAAATGTACATTCAAAATGTTTTTACACCAAAATGTTCGATTTTCCAAATAACTGTTTGATAAAAATCCCGAGAAAAATTGAATTTTTGAAAGATGTTCATTAGAAGAGGTGGTTCACACCAAAACGTTCGAATTGCAAAACGATAGAAAAAGATACTTAGCAAAGAGATAGAGACCGTAAATGAGGTGGCAGTTTGAGAGGAAGAAAGTGGGCAATTTCAGTTTTCTCATATTTGCTTCTTTAGGGGTGTCTATTTGAATTTCTGAATAAGGAATGAACTGCTTCGTTTAGGTGAGATAGAGACTTGCTATTTGGTATATTGGTTACTCGTTCTATAAAAGCGCCGAAAGAAAATCGAATGTTTTAAAATTGTTTTGTAGAGGGGTACTGTTCGAAAGATTAAATGATAGAAAAGATACTTTGAGGTAGAGATTTGCAAAAGAAATTAAAAACGACTTCTTTTTAGTGTGATATAGACATACAATTTAATGCGACATGCTACGAAATATAATTTTTCTAAATTTAAATTTGTAAATATAAATTTAAAGAGGAGCCCAAAAGTTCGAAATATGGATTGTTTGGGAAAATGAACTTACAAGTGACGGTATAGGTCGGATGGTGGAAATTATTATGTTGCAATATTTTGTATTTTAGGAGTTGAACACTCTGATTGGTCGAATGAATGATAAGTGCCTTAAGGGAGAATGAAAATTGGGTCAGCAGTGAACTGTTTAAAACATCGCACTTTAAAAATGGAATTATTTTAAAATTCACCATCTTCTGAGCGTGCTTATGTATGTTAGTGTTTATGCCATTGCAAGGCAGTTCATTTTCAACGGATGTTCGGCTAGTATTTTTATTTTGGCATTCATTGGATTTCATTGGAAGGCCACAGAATTCATAGTCACGTGTGATATCTCTAGAGCGGTCTATGCTAGCGTTCGAAATGTTATTTTGTATTCAAAAATTATCTATAAAATAATTATTTGTTTAACAGTATTGAAGGTCCTGATTTTTGAACGCTATTTTCAAAATGAGGAACATTTAAAGAACTGTTCATGCTAGCGTTCTGGGATTTGTACCATTCGTTTTAAATTAAAAATGACGTCCGAAATGATTATTTATGATACCGAAGATGATTATTTATATATACTGAAGGTCCTGATTTTTTAATATAATTTGAAAATGGAGGGCTTTTGTGAACATTCATTTGCGTTGAAAATCAACGATTGTAAGAATCGTGTTCAACTATTTGCGAAACACTTTATTCATATCGCATCCACACCCATCACCTCAAAAATATCCGATTCGAATTCAGGGATGCAATAAACGTACTTTTCCGTCAAAAGCTGCAGTTGTAATGTATAGCTTTCCCGGGACCGTAGCCATGCAGGAACCAGAAATATATACTCAAAAAAGAGATATACTTTCTGATAAAAATATTAAATTTTTAGTAGTGATATGAAATTTCCTATAAAATGTCATTCTAATTTTAAATAAA
The DNA here is from genome assembly GCA_951213105.1 of Amaurobius ferox. Taxonomy (NCBI): domain Eukaryota; kingdom Metazoa; phylum Arthropoda; class Arachnida; order Araneae; family Amaurobiidae; genus Amaurobius; species Amaurobius ferox. Next base: position 1,210,225 of record OX578149.1, on the reverse strand, counting down.
AAATTTCTTTGAGATTTTTTATACATTACTTCCTTTTAAAGATTTTTTAATGGAGCCGAATGAGTCATTTTTATACTCATGATCCATGTATTTACATATTTAATTTAAAAATATTTAAAAATTATGACATTGGTATTTAGGATACTTTTGTGGAGTTCACTGTATACATTATAGAGACCAAATTAACTGAGTAGGAGTTAAAATTACTCAACTTGTATTCACTTTCAGAATATTTGTAACAGCTCTAGTTAATGCTTACATTAAAATCAATTGTAATTATTATATATTATATGGATATTAATAATCAGCTCTTAGCTTGCAAATTTAAATCTGCAAATATTTGTTAATAATTCGTGCGAACTGAAACATATTCTGGTTCATAAATGGGCCTCTCTCATGCCTCATTCACCTCCTTCAATTTCGTCTCTGGTCTTCAAACAAAATAAGAAGGTAATAAAATGCATATATTAAAAACATTTGAATGGACTATCAAAAATTTGCACGTATCCAGTGAAGGAGGGAAGTTTGGAATGATTGTAATCACTAGTGGTATTCAGATACTATTGTCATTCAGAAACTCGAGCGTTTTCCCTCTTTTATCCTAGCTGTGAAAGCAAAGGATGAATGAGCGAATGTTGTTGTTGAGACCCAGACCGTCCGACCTACCAGAAAGGTTAAGGTAACTGATTGGACGGCCGGTAAGAGTCACCCAATTTAGACCGGAACTCAGTGAGGGAGGTATCCACAGGGACCGTACCCTCCTTCCCCTACCACCAACCTCTCGGAAGGACTTACGGGCCCACATGTTTAACGTGATCGTACTCCACGTGAACATAGCGACAGTTTTGGCAGCGGAGGGAATCGAATCCGGGCCTACCGAGTGCCATTCCCGCACTGGGCTACCGCTCCCCCATAATTAACGGATGTGATACACTTTTCCGATGTACGAGTCCAACGCGGTCATAACAGAATCTAGGTTGAAGGACCTAATAAATTTTGGGACGGGGGAGGCGGAAGTTAAAGCTGTATGAGTGGGACACAAAATAAATAAATGAATCGAATTTAGTAGGCGCATCGAGACAAGCAAAAATACGAAATGCTGAACTTTTTCAGTCACTGGGGATGATAAAACATTTTAAGCTTTCTTTCGCTATGCATAAATGGATTAACAAACACATCGGCAGACCAGCATCAATCCGACCCCAAAACAGAATAAACAAGAAAGATCAATCATGCTTAAAGCATTGATTATGAAACACTTTCCAACTTCAATGCAATGCCATTTAAAAAAGTCGAAAATGCAATACATTCCTCGGTAATATTTTAAAACTTATCACAATACTACATTGATTTATTATATTTGAAAACTTAAACCTTCATTGAAAAAAATGAACTTCATTCAAATGACGGCATTGAAATATAAATTGCGTGGTTTAAATATCTCTAAAATGCAATACATTCCACGGTAATATTTTTGAAACTATCATAATACTACGATAATTTATTATATTTGAAAACTTCATCGAAAACAACTGAAATAAATTCAAATGACGTCATAGAAAAAATAACACGCCTGGATCTCTCTATAAAAGCAGGATTTCATTCATAACTGTCTATAAAAGCAGGATTTCATTCATCGCAATACTATAATAATTTATTTTATTTAAAAATTAAGACCATGGAGCTACAATTCATAAACTTTTTGCTTAAAACTTCATCGAAAAAAATCGTCCTTCTGTTTATAAAATCAATTAATATTTCATTCATATCAGCCATGCAGACTCCATGGACTGAATTATTTTGTGTTAAAGAAATACAGTAATTCTAATACAACTCATTCTACATATTTTGCTGTTTACATTTTACATAGGTGAAAAATAGGCTTAGTTGTAGAAATAATCAAATTTGAATGAGAATTTAAACTCAAATATATTGTCATTGTGTTGTTTTAGTATGTAGATGCACAGAATTTAAGCAAAAATTAAGTAGTTTTAGGACGGATACAACACTCAATATGAATTAAAAAGAACTTTAAAAAATCACGATTTTGAAACAAGATGGATGCCATATATCATTTTGAAGTGGGTCATGTGATCGTTTCATATCATGGTCACGTGATCGTTTCATATAAGATGTGTCATTATTATTTTAATTTTTATTTAAAAAACTACTGAATATATTTCGCTGAATTTTGTTTTATATATTTTATGGAACAATTTGACTATTACCTAAAATTTTCGAAGCAATTTGTGAATTTTAAATCCGCTTAAAAAATGTTTGAAAAATTAGGTCCCATAGGGCTCAATGTATTTCATTTTTTCGCCCCGGGTTCAATCCAAAACTAATTGGGTGATATTATTCATTTATATTCCCATAGGTTCTACAGACCGTCTGAACAACATACTAAAATTTCATTTTGATTAAGTCATTTTTACGGCAGTTATCGTGCTAACGGACAGACAGACAGAATGAACAAAGTCATAAACACTTTTTAAACTTTGTTGTAAAGTGTTAAAAACGCAGATGTTTCAGTCTGATTTTAAAAAGACCGTCCATTAGATGCGGGATATAAAAATGAATTCACTCGAGATAAAAACGTCCACTTTCTCTTCATGCGAATAGTATGCATGCTTTGAACTACTCTTATCGGATAAAAATGGAAATCATTTTTCTTGCTGTATACAAAATAAGACTCATTTATTAACATATAAAAATAATTTCAATATTTAATATTTTTACTTTCCTTATATGCATACAATATATAAGGAACGGGAGAGCACGTTTCAAGCATCCCTGGACACGAATCAAAGTTTTTCAGGCGATGTCTGTGTGTGTGTGTGTGAAAGTATGTGTGTGTGTCAGTGAGTCTGTGGAGACGATAAATGACGAACGAATGGACCGATTTTAACGAATTTGGGTACAAAAATTACAATCCGTGAATATTGGAAGCTTATTGTTTCTAAACGTAATCGAATGTTCAGAACTCCCCTAAAATTTCGAGTGAAATTTTGAAAAAATCATTCAAAAATAAAAGTTTTTAATAAAGTTGCGCAAATAGACATTATGTCATTTTTCCTTAGAAAACGATTGACATAAACTTTAGAATACTAGCACGAACCATTCTTCAGATATTGCACATTTTTCAAATGAATTTATCAAAATATCTCATAAATTAAAAAAAAAATTTTTAACTGTTAAGAAACACGCTCACTTTTCATATGTAACATCATGCTATCCATTGGGTGACATCCTTCTCGTATATCAAGCTCTCTCCATTTATGAGAAAAGATACGTTGAGTCATACTTTTGTATTTAAACGCTAATAATCATTTATCTGCTATAAGAATCACTTATTTTTCCATCCATAACGCTTGGTGATTTTGGCGACTTTTTAAATGTTGCCAAATGAACGAAAATCTCTCCAAATGGATAAAAATGACGCGAAATCCCTGAAAATGGCGACTTATTGTTGAAAATTCAATATCTGGGAAACGAATATAAGTATCTACTATAAGAAAAGCCTATTTTATTTACTGTAAAAGTGGTCAATTCATAAGGAAAGCCATAAGACTTTTTTTTAAACAGTTCAAGTCCGAGCGATTTTCTTTTCGCTCGATATGTCTTCGAAACGATAAGTATGAGTAAGTATACTAAGAATGAGGAGGCTAATTTGCTGAATGAGCCAAATTTACAACTCATACTACATATTTTGCTGTTTACATTTTACATAAGTGAAAAATAGGCTTCGTTGTACAAATAATCAAATTTGGATGATCATTTAAACTCAAATATATTGTAATTGCGTTGTTTCAGTATGTAGATGCACAGAATTTAAGCAAAAATAAAGTGGTTTTAGGACGGATACAACACTCAATATGAGTTAAAAAGAACTTTAAAAATCCCGATATTGAGATAAGATGGATGCCATATATCATTTTGAAGTGGGTCACGTGATCTTTTCATATCATGGTCACGTGATCGCTTCATATAAAAGGTGTCATTATCATTTTAATTTTATTTAAAAATCTACTAAATATATTTCACTGAATTTTTTTTTTTTTATATTTTATGGAACCATTTGAATATTACCTAAAATTTTCGAAGCAATTTGTGAATTTTAAATTCGCTTAAAAAAAGTTTGAAAAATGAGGTCCCATAGGGCTCAATGTATTTCATTTTTTCAACCCGGGTACAATCCAAAACTAATTGGGTGATATTATTCATTTATATTCCCATAGGTCCTACAGACCGTCTGAACAACGTACTAAAATTTCATTTTGATTAAGTCATTTTTACGGCAGTTATCGTGCTAACGGACAGACAGAATGAACCAAGTCATAAACACTTTTCAACTTTGTTGTAAAGTGTTAAAAAGGGGAATCCAATGCTTCCCGGTTGACAATCGGTCGTTTTAATGGGCAGGCCACACTAACCCTTTATCTACGCAATGACCGAATCCATTGCGAAACAGCCATCTGAGATGACTTGAAAAACTAAACTCGATTCAGTAATGAAACTGCTCTATCAACACTAATGAAAGTAGTTCCCATGTCGCCACAGATGAGCCACGAATACTTGTGATGGCGCTCGAATGGTTTCGAATGAATCGAGACTATTTGGCTGACAACGAGAGCTTACAGACAGAATGGTGGTGGTGTTGTTGAGACCCAGATCGTCCGACCTACCAGAAAGGTGTTGAAAACCCAGGCCGTCCGGCTCGTCAACAAGGACTTGAGCATCCATTTGGACGGCCGGGAAGGTACCAGAAAGGTGTAAGGTAACTGTTTCGACGGCCGGGAAGAGCCACTTAATTTAGACCGGAACCACCTACCACCCACCCCTCGGAAGGACTTACGGACCCACCTGTTTAACGTGATCGTACTCCGCATGAACACGGCGACAGTATTGGCAGTGGCGGGAATCGAACCCGGGCCTACCGAGTGCCATTCCCGCGCGCTAACCACTGGGCTACCGCGCCCTAAACAGAATGGTGTGAAAATCCCGAAGGAAGAAAATATGGAAGTCATTCTTGCAAATGGATTCTGTTATGCTGAACCTTCGGCTAGAACTGGTACGGTTCAACTACTGGTAGCATGGTACAGCTCAACTACGGGTAGCAAGGTACGGCTCAACTACGGGTAGCATGGTACGGCTCAACTACGGTTAGCATGGTACGGCTCAACTACGGGTAGCATGGTACGGCTCAACTACGGGTAGCATGGTACGGCTCAACTACGGGTAGCATGGTACGGCTCAACTACGGGTAGCATGGTACGGCTCAACTACGGGTAGCATGGTACGGCTCAACTACGGGTAGCATGGTACGGCTCAACTACGGGTAGCATGGTACGGCTCAACTACGGGTAGCATGGTACGGCTCAACTACGGGTAGCATGGTACGGCTCAACTACGGGTAGCATGGTACGGCTCAACTACGGGTAGCATGGTACGGCTCAACTACGGGTAGCATGGTACGGCTCAACTACGGGTAGCATGGTACGGCTCAACTACGGGTAGCATGGTACGGCTCAACTACGGGTAGCATGGTACGGCTCAACTACGGGTAGCATGGTACGGCGCAACTACGAGTAGCATGGTACGGCTCAACTACGGGTAGCATGGTACGGCTCAACTACGGGTAGCATGGTACGGCTCAACTACGGGTAGCATGGTACGGCTCAACTACGGGTAGCATGGTACGGCTCAACTACGGGTAGCATGGTACGGCTCAACTACGGGTAGCATGGTACGGCGCAACTACGGGTAGCATGGTACGGCTCAACTACGGGTAGCATGGTACGGCTCAACTACGGGTAGCATGGTACGGCTCAACTACGGGTAGCATGGTACGGCTCAACTACGGGTAGCATGGTACGGCTCAACTACGGGTAGCATGGTACGGCGCAACTACGGGTAGCATGGTACGGCGCAACTACGGGTAGCATGGTACGGCTCAACTACGGGTAGCATGGTACGGCTCAACTACGGGTAGCATGGTACGGCTCAACTACGGGTAGCATGGTACGGCTCAACTACGGGTAGCATGGTACGGCTCAACTACGGGTAGCATGGTACGGCTCAACTACGGGTAGCATGGTACGGCGCAACTACGGGTAGCATGGTACGGCTCAACTACGGGTAGCATGGTACGGCTCAACTGCGGGTAGCATGGTACGGCTCAACTACGGGTAGCATGGTACGGCGCAACTACGGGTATCATGGTACGGCTCAACTACGGGTAGCATGGTACGGCTCAACTACGGGTAGCATGGTACGGCTCAACTACGGGTAGCATGGTACGGCTCAACTACGGGTAGCATGGTACGGCTCAACTACGGGTAGCATGGTACGGCTCAACTACGGGTAGCATGGTACGGCTCAACTACGGGTAGCATGGTACGGCTCAACTACGGGTAGCATGGTACGGCTCAACTACGGGTAGCATGGTACGGCTCAACTACGGGTAGCATGGTACGGCTCAACTACGGGTAGCATGGTACGGCTCAACTACGGGTAGCATGGTACGGCTCAACTACGGGTAGCATGGTACGGCTCAACTACGGGTAGCATGGTACGGCGCAACTACGGGTAGCATGGTACGGCTCAACTACGGGTAGCATGGTACGGCTCAACTACGGGTAGCATGGTACGGCTCAACTACGGGTAGCATGGTACGGCTCAACTACGGGTAGCATGGTACGGCTCAACTACGGGTAGCATGGTACGGCTCAACTACGGGTAGCATGGTACGGCTCAACTACGGGTAGCATGGTACGGTGCAACTACGGGTAGCATGGTACGGCTCAACTACGGGTAGCATGGTACGGCTCAACTACGGGTAGCATGGTACGGCTCAACTACGGGTAGCATGGTACGGCTTAACTACGGGTAGCATGGTACGGCTCAACTACGGGTAGCATGGTACGGCTCAACTACGGGTAGCATGGTACGGCTCAACTACGGGTAGCATGGTACGGCGCAATGTTAAACCGAAAAGAGACGAGACCTGGAGGGAAGAGATAAGACCTGGCGGTTATTAGCCATTCCCATTAATATGGATGATTGTTGGTGATGCAAGAGAAAGAGCTGCGTAGGGAATACAAATAAACCCATCTGGGTCAATAACATCTCCGGCGAGAGGGAAAAATCTCAACCTCTAGACTCTTACACCGGTCTTATATTTACATATATAAAAGATACTCAAACAAATATAAACGTGCATGATATCATACACCAGGACGAGACTCCGATCAGGGACAACTATGGGGAAGTGTCCTTTTATGGAAAATCAAATACAGCGAATCAGATAAATAATGAATTAATTCTCCGAAGGTTGCCGAACCCTTCTGATAAAAAGTTTCTCTGCTCTTTCGACAGCGTCGGATTCGCCACTTATTCTGTCATGAGCACAACTCAATCAATTGTATAGGGATTCATTTGCGAAACGGCGAATGAAGAAGAGGCGAACCCAGTGGCACACATCTCTTTCCTGACACCCTAATGGACACTGTCAATGCTCGAAATTGGAGGGTATTTCATAATTGGACCGTCTCCGACGTGCGAAAAAAGAGTCAAACAAAAAATTGGAGTTGAGATGAATGAGGCGCCGAAATTTTTCCCATTCTCGGTTTGACAAATTGTTACTTACTAAAGCACTGATTGAATTTCCGAATTCAATGGATTCATTTTTTCGTCATGAATGTATCCCGACTCAATGTATAAAATGAAATTCGAAAATTGTCAGCCGAAATCTGGGAAGAATAGTGATTTTCCCCCACAGACTTGACGGTGAAATGAGGGTATACAAGTATGTTTTGGTGGGGCACGACAGCCCAGTGGTTAGCGCGCGGGAATGGCACTCGGACGGCCCGGGTTCGATTCCCACCACTGCCAAAACGGCCGACGTCTTCACGCTAAGTACGATTACGTTAAACAGGTGGGTCTGTAAGCCCTTCCGAGAGATGGGTGGTAAGGGAAGGGGGGTACGGTCCCTGTGGATGCCTCTCTCACTGGGTTCCGGTCTAAATTGGGTGGCACTTTCCGGTCGTCTAAACAGAGACATTATATTATTCTGGTAGGTCGGACGGTCTGGGTCGAAGAAGAAGTATATTTTGGGTACTGAGTGAAATGGCACTCCAAACAGAATGCCACTCCTATTCGCGTTCAAAATGAAATGGGCTTCCAATGTAAAGGGTTGGGTGTCGACATACAACAAGGATCTTCAATAATACAAAAAGAATCTTCAATAAACCACGGTGCCTACATAATATTGCGGATAGAAACTCGGTGCTTTTTAAATGTTACGCCGTTTATTTGAAAAGCGTGCGCTATTTCGAGAGCGATTCCTACAAGCGTTCGTATCTTTCGATGTCTCGTGAAAAATGATTTGATTTTACTAATGAGGATTGTTCTCTTGAATGCCTGGGCTTGAGTACGCGTTGGTAGAGTGGAGGCCTTTTCATTCAAACCAGATCGAAATGATTTAAAATAAATTCTCGAGATATCTATATAATAAGAAAACGGGCACTTGCTACTTTTCCACGCGATATGTTCAATGTTAAAAGCTTACAGAACAATTTTATTTTCTTTCTTTAGGATTGTGTCAAAGGGCAGAGTGGATGGGTCCCCTGTCTTGGGTGGGACCGGGTATGAAAAACACATTCCTAAAGAAAGAAACTGAAATGGAATCCGTTTTGTTCTGTAAGCTTTTAACATTGAACAGATCGCGTGGAAAAGTAGCAAGTGCCCGTTTTCTTATTATATAGATATCTCGAGAATTTATTTTAAATCATTTCGATCTGGTTTGAATGAAAAGGCATCCACTCTACCAACGCGTACTCAAGCCCAGGTATTCAAGAGAACAATCCTCATTAGTAAAATCAAATCATTTTTCACGAGACATCGAAAGATACGAACGCTAGTAGGAATCGCTTTCGAAATAGCGCACGCTTTTCAAAGAAATGGCGTAACATTTAAAAAGGACAAAGTTTGTCGACTTTCTATTCGCAATATTATGTAGGCACCGTGGTTTATTGAAGATACTTTTTGTATTATTAAAGATCCTTTTTATATGTCGACACCCAACCCCTTACATTGAAAGCCCATTTCATTTTGAACGCGAATAGGAGTGGTATTCTGTTTGGAGTGCTATTTCAATCAGTACCCAAAATATACTTCTTTTTCGACCCAGATCGTTTGACCTAACAGTGGCTGAAATCCAATTTAATTCCTCCTCCGTCACTCTATCTAGTTTAGTTAAAAAACAATGGTGTTCTCATCATGCCATACATAGAGGGGAAAATCAAAATCTGATTGGGAAATTTAACACTGGCTGAAATCTAATTTAATTCTTCATTGAAATAATGTTTCTAGTGAATCCCAGTCATTGTTTGTGGCTACACAACGGTGCTAGGAGTGACTTTAGAATAGATATGGAATCTCGATCTTATTTAAGTTTGCCGATTCTTTTCGACATCGATCTATTTCATTTTTATCTGATCTATTTCATTATATTTGATCTATTTCCTTTTTTACTCCTTCTTTACTAATTGGAAGACGATTTTCACTCGCATAAAGATCGGGTCAAAAGGATGCTGAGAGTGGTTATTCAATTCAGGCAACGCCGGGTGTCTCTTCTAGTCATTTCAAACATGGGATCATTCAGTGAAAGATTATTGTCTTTCTTTGTACGGGATGTTTTGAACCTCAATTCTCACATTTTAATGCGATATCTAATAAATATATAAATCTTTAAAATTTGGGATTGCTTTTATTTTTTGACTCAAACGTTGCTCATTTGAGACGGTCCTCGAAGTAGGAATTTTATCCCACCCACAGAAAGTTAGTTCCAGGTCTCAATCCGTTTTTTTTCTTTTGAAATTTCTACTAGACCCTTTTGCATCTTCTATCTCATTAGAATTATTCTATTATCGGTCAGGTGAGAGAAACGACCCCCCCCCCCCCCTCCCATCCCGTACGATTCACTGTTCCATAAATCGTGACTTTCACAACTTTCATTTTCCCTTTTATAACGGGCTTGTGTCGAATCGCATTCACTTCAACTGTACAACATGTCCGGAATACTTCTGGAGCGATTCGCCATTTGAATGTAATTCCCGTATTCACTGGGCGGTGCTGCAATGAAATAAAAGTCATGGGGATGGGGTGGGTCTTATTCTTTTCAAGAGGGAGGGGGTCTTTTATCTCCGATTTTTGCGGGTCATTG